>JANFOE010000833.1:0-600000 GCA_025667525.1 Glebionis coronaria | reverse complement strand
TCATTGGACAAGAGTCTAAGACGAGTATTATTTGTCTAGGTTTCCGCGATTGAAGCACGTACCGTACATCCGAATTGCCGATAACCCGCTTTCCCACATCAACGTGAGTTCATAGCCTCGCACTCTTTTAAATGTTTTTATGAAATGTTTTATAAATCCACGAGGGAGATAACATGTTAGTTTTGATAAAATAGGACACCATTTGTCCCGATTGTTTGTCTATTGATTTGGACCGGAATGATTGTATGACCCGATGAATTATTAAATGTCCCGATAGATGAAATAAAATGGATGATTAAAGTTAGGTTATATCACTAAAAGTCCCATTCGCATGAATTGTGAACTACCGGGATTTGGTAGACGCTTATGCATATAATAGTATTATTTGGGGACGATCACCCCAGTTCGCGCCTTGACGGTTGATCCCCGTCGTGCCACATTGATTGGTAAGCGAATTTATGTATGAGAAGATTTACACAAGCGTGATTATTGTGACGACACGCTAATTTAGATGGTAAAATGAGTTTCGGGTTAGCTACCCGTTGTTTGTTGTAGTAAGGTAACAATGTCATGCGGCTTATAATAATCCAAATAACGAAATACTGCTATACGCACTGAATTACGATATATTGCCTGACTAGCAATACGGGGTCTTATTATTGATATTATATTCGTGTTTTGGTTTTATATAACCATATTCATATAATGGTTTTTATTTAATCTATACAATGTTATAAAACGTATTGTATGATGTTTTTACAACAATGGCTCGTATAATGATTTTGAAGGCAAAAGCCTATATTACGATTTTTTATAAAGATTTGTATAAAATGACTTTGGCTATTTTATGGCCTATTACTAAGATTTGTACAAAATGATTTTCGGTAATAATTTTATACCGATGTTATATTGATGGATTTCATTAAACTCTATGAATTCACTCGGCGTTTTCGCTGACCCTTTTCTTTTAACATGTTTTGTCTCAAGTACTTGAAGGTATTTCTCGGGAAGACAACAAGAATTCATGGCCCGCACTTAAATAATAATTTCCATTCAAATGCTTTGTAAAACCTGTATGAAATACAATGACTTGGGACCTATGTAAATTTGATATTTATGAATGGAAATGCTTTATTATTAAACGACGCGATTTTTATGCGTTGTCTATGATGTGAGTAATGTGCTATCCCGTAACACCAACGAGTCTTCCGCTGTATTGAATTGTATAAATTTGGGGGTGTTACAGTTTGGTACCAGAGCTCTCGTTATAGAGAACGAAAGATTTTTAAAACCAAGGTTTTGAATAAAACATTTCAAAATCTTTTACTATAAACATTTTTCTCAAAATGTCTAAAAATCTTTTGACTATAACGGTGCCGAAGAATTCCCGAGTTACCGACAAGGCCAGACTGAGAAGTGTTATTTTAAGATATATATATATATATAACTTGGATTATATATATATATATATATATATATATATATATATATATATATATATATATATATATATATATATATATATATATATATATATATATATATATATATATATATATATATATATATATATATATATATATATGATGTAATTTGATTACATGATTGTTTGATGATTATTTTAATATTTATACGAGATATTTATACGACTTAGATTGTCACATGGAACCCTAAATCCCCTAGTAAATTAATCTAAGCTATTCCTATAGGAAATCTAGCTATTCCAGATCTAAACCAAGTTGTGGATATTTATGATCCCAACAAAATGGTTGATGTTCGTAGAAATGTTGGTATTAGATGATTATGATATTAAAGAAGAATTGGCGAGATTAAAACTGATATCGATGTCATGACGATCTTTCCTTATAGAGTGGAGTTTAACAAAATGTTACCACCTGGAAAGGTGTCATCTGATTCGTTTTCACCCAATTCTTAAAATTGAAATTGAAAGGGTGAATGTTGCACTTGAGGCTTTCATTGGAACCATTACCCAAAAGCCTCATGCCACTAGTACCTTTCCGAGAAGTCTAATTGAATGTGTGAGTTATTTTATACTAGTGACTCATTTGATAACTATTGTTGAAAGAGCTATAGGATTGGAAATTAAGTGTTGTTCATATCGAGCTTTTATTGCCCTATTAAGGTCTAAGAATAAGGTTGAAAGTATTGGATAATGATGTAGGATATCGCATTGAGTATGATTTGGTTGAAACTTGAATAAAGTCAAATTTAACTCATATGGAATAGGAGATTGTTAAGAGGAAGTCGTTAAGTTCTGTGATTGAATTATAAGGTTTTAAATGATTGTTGATTCGTGTTAAGGGTTGTTCCTAGGCCATTGTCCAATGATGAGGATGCCCTGTGTCCAAGAAATAAATTGAAGAAATCTTCTTCTGAATTAAGACCGATGGATCTTCTGGGACATGTGGGACACCTAATGACTCTTGTAGATTAGTATTCATTGTGGTATCTTTTAGAAATAATCCTTAACTTAACTGAGACATCAGTTGGTAGGATGAGTTCTTTGAATTGTATGACATAGTGACACGTAATATGTTACGATACAATTCTGACTTGTTTGTGATTAATGAAAAGACTACCTTTGGTTACTAAATTCTACATGTATCTATGTTATGTATCTTTTATTGCTTCATCCTAATGTCCGCATCGGTGATGCAACCATTGAACAAGTACTCATCTCGATTTGAGTTACGTTGTGAATTATTCTTTCTAAGTGCCATCGAGATCATGAACCTCATGATCATTTGGCTAAGCTCATTTCTTATTATATTGTAGTTAGTTCTTGGTGAACAACTCTTCATCTCTCTTTTGCAGATCACACATTGTTTTTATAAAGTTAAAACAGTATCCTTTGAGAAAATTTAATTTTCATCACTATAAGGATTATTCAAAGTGATATTTATAAGTGATCGTTATTGAAATAAAGTTGTTTATAAAACGCCTTGGAAAAATTAATTGTTTTCATAACAAAGAAAAATCTTTGTAAATTTATTTTTGATTCTTATTTAAGAATTAAGCATGAAAATGTTTTTATTATAAACATGATGATAAAAATTTGACGAACTGAGTATTGCATCGTTAATCTTGAAATTGTATATAGTTGCGCGCCTACATACAATATGGAAGTGACCATGCAAGGCTGATTAGTAGTCACCATGAAATTATTAATAAACACTAAATTTTCTTTGAAGATTGTGAAAGATTAAATTTTATGAGATCTGCAAAAAGTGAAAAATAGGGACATATTGATAGGGACACCTACATATGTGCCCGTACCATTTATTCTTCTGAGTCTAATTTTACTCATCTATGGATATTGTCTTATTTGACAATTGACAATTCTTTCTTGTCCAATTCTCCCGTAGTGAGATTCTTAGGAAAAGTATCTGATTACCATGTGTTGATACCCGACTGGATGTATCGACGTTACTACCATTTCTTTTGACTTGATTTCATTTGAATGACCTGGGTAACGATCCGAGGAGCTTTCGAATGCGTACTCAAATTATGAAAACATGGGATATATTCATATTCGTTAAATGTTTTCTTCTTTATCTGATTTGAAATTTTCTCACGTAGATTATGCGTTGACCTTACTCTTTTAAGGTTAGTTATGTCTCCAGGTATCCTTGAATTGCGAAGGATTATGAGTTATTATTAGTCTTTTGAGAAGTTTACATCTTATTGACGGCAATAAAACTGAAAAGTTGACAATTCCAGTAGAATGAATTGATTGATTATGACATGACGACATTGTCTTAATTGATGGGAACTCGAATAGAATTCCCCTAAATGATAAGGTGTTGATTATCAAAAGTGATCTAAATAATTCTTGATGGATGACCATATCCTGCATTTAGACTTGAAATTATACCATTAATGGTTATGAACTGATCATAGATCTCATAATCTAGAAAGAACCTAATATGAATTTATTAAAACATGTTTCTGTTATTTGAAACTTTAGGAGGTATTTGTTGATGAACTACCTAGACTTTCACCATTAAGACAAGTTGAAATTGGTATTGATTATATTCCCGGTGCTGCACCTGTGGCTTATGCACTGTACGTCAGCACCATTTGAATTATAGAATTACCGTACAACTGAGAGAGTTGTCGGAGAAAGCTTTTCTTTTACCAAGCTCGTCGTCATGAAGAGCTATGATGTTATCATTCCTTATATTTATTAGTTGATTACCGTGAACTAGGTATATTGACGATTAAAAATCTATATCCACTACCCAAGATGATAGATTTGTTCGATCATATACAAGTTCTAGTGTATGTTTTAAAGATTTGATCCACGGCATGGTTATCATCAACTTCGCGTCCGCGAAAAAGATTATCTATTCAAATCACTATATCCAGAACTTGTAATGAACATTATAAGTTTCACGTGATGTCGTTTAGATTGACTAATACACCTGTAGCATTCATAAATTTGGTGAATCACGTGTGTAGGCTGTAATTTGATAAATTCATGCTCGTGCTCATTAAGAACCATCTGATTGTTTATAAGAATAAGAATGAGTTAATAATTATTTATAGACTGCCCTAAATTGGCCGAACAATGAAAACCTATACCTTGAATATTTAAACATGAGACTTAATGCTTAATCCTTTACATAAAATGACCGTTTGATTAATGATGGTATGATATGTATATATTGGCTCTTTAAAAATTAGAAGTCATTTAAGACTTTGGGTTTTACCGAAAAGGAGGTGCAAATATGTTTTGACAAATGTTTTAACAAAGGATTTTTAAGGGATTACTCCCTTATACACAATTCATTTAACTAAACTCCTGTTTAGGGGTAAATGTTTGTGCATACCTCAAGACAACCTAAGAGGGATTGAGGAAACCGTTAAACCATGACTTGAAATTTGAAACGATAATTTTTGCTTTTCAACTAAGAAAATTTTTGACCAAAGTATAACCAAAGATTTTTCAAACATTTACTAATCTCGTTAATTATTTTCAATAAATCAACAAAAATCGTGTTGATTAAATTCAAATTTATTTTGAACATTTTTATATAATTGGTCGAACTAAGAAATTTAAAATTTTTACGTTTACATTTCATAAAAATTTAATATTTATTATTTAATTACTTGTAATAATTATCGACGCTTTAAACGTCGGATTGAGTAAAACTGATAAAAATAATAGTTGAGACGAAACTAAAACATAGAAAATATGAAGAAAGAAATTCTAAGTGAATTTTGGTTATGATAATTATTTTACCAGGAAAGGTGAATATAGATACCGATGCATTATGTAAAAAGGATAAAGAACCAATTAGGATGTGTTCCTTATTAATGATGGTACAACATAAATTGCCGAGCAATTAAAAATAGCGGATGCTTGTAAAAAGGATAATATAGATAATAAAAAGGGTCCGCGGCTAATGTGAACCATTAGTAATAAGAGCCGACAGCGTTAAATGTCTTAAAGGCCACTTGTGGTTGCCTAAATATGGAGATTTTGAGATTTAGTTATGTTGGAATCTTATAAGTTTAAGTATTATATTTACATCAATCCTGATCAAATGTATCTTTATCTGAAGAAGTTGTACTAATGGAAAATTATGAAGGCAGACATCGCCTCATACATTAGTAAAACGTCTAGCTATTGCAAAGGTCATCATCTGAATTTGATTCGATTTGGGTCATCGTCGACAGGCTGACCAAATCTACTAATATCATTCCTGTTAATGATAGATTCTTGATGAAGAAATTGACTCTTTTGTATTTAAAGGAGTTGTGTAAACATGGTGTGCCTGTATCGATCATCTCTATCAAGATCCTCGCTTCGCATCGAATTTCTAGAGATTTGCTCAGAAGTCATTGAGAACGAATCTTGATGAGAGTACTGTGTACCACCCCAATCGAAGGGACGAGGTAAAGTAACGATACAAAATACTGTAAGTGATTTTCTATGTTTGAATGATTGACCTTTGGTAATAAACCGTATAATCACTTTCCTTTGGAGAGATTATAATTGATATATATCGTATTAGGATCGAGATTGAATCTTGTTAGGATCTAAATATTGGAGCATCTGTAAGCAGGAGTTGGGATGAAGACACCCGACATACATCCATTGTGAGTTAGACATGTCTTTTAGATTTAAGGTTTCCTATGATGGCGAACCTAACCTTACAAAATACTCGACCCGTGAGACCTGAAATGATTGTTGAAATTAGGATCTGATTATTGACTGCCGTTAGTGGGCAGGAGGTTATGTGAATATGAAGTGTATATCTTGAAGTGCAGGATGGGTAGCGAAGTTATGCCAAAATTTTCACCTTGGAAAAATGAATTGATGATCTGAAAGATCATGGGAAATAAGTCCCCATTGTATAGGACTATTGAGATGATGTAAAAAGATTGGTTTGAAAGGCATATAAGTTGGATCTACCCTAGGACTTTAAGGTATGCGTGAATTACGTTTCGTATATCGAACTTGATAAAATGTCTATCAAGTGAAAATCTGATTACTTCTTGAAGAAGTATAGATCGGCAAAAATTTGCATTCATCAAAAACCCGTGAACATCATGGATAGAGAAAGTAAGTCAACATTAAGCCTGATCTTATTCCTGTAGTTATGTTTGATGAAACTCGCGTGTTGTAATGAATTACACTTGTGAGAAAAGACCGAATGTGGAAGAAATACCCACATGGTTTTAACTCTATAAGAAGAGAGTAGTAAGATAAATTGATCTTTGAGGACAAAGATCCTGTTTAGGGGTAAATGCTGTGACAATCCGTCAATTTATGATTGATATTTTATTCTCAAGTATTATTTAAAAACATTATTTTAATGTTATATTATGAACTCACTTATTTTTGGGAAGAAATTCGGGTTTACATCTTGACGTAGCATCGAGTACGTCTAAACTGGAGGACTCTACGTTACGTGCTTACGTTTACATACACCGTCTTTGGTGACAGTCTGATATTTCAGGAAATAAATTTTTCCGTGAATATTATTTTGGGATTTTAAATTTGTGTTGGTTCATAAACTCACAAATTTACGAGAAGAGATTAGGACTTACGTGAATAATTTGACGTCCTTTACGACTAAACTGGAAACCTTAGGATTACGTATTTACGTTTTTAAACTCCGTTTTTGGTGAGACAATTTTTATTAGATTCGTTTTGTGCCATTGATTCATAATTTGTAAAACGTTTTCTGTAAAACGACCCGAGGGCACGTAAATCGAGGAAACTAGAATCAAGGAATACCCGTAAATTAGTGGGATGAGACAAAACAAGTTTTGCCCCACCCCACTCTATGGGACGGCTAGATATACTCCACCACACCATGAGGTGTCAACTTGTAAGATACAAGTTGCACACTTGTCCTACTTAGCTTAACAAGCTAACTAAACTAGCAAAACCACTTCCCACTAAACCATTTCTCACATTCAACTCATGCAAACAACCATAAACACTCTCCTCTCTCTCTCAAATTCGTCCACTATTCATAAAAGAAAACCCTCAATTGATCTATGTTAGCCATAAAATCATGTGTTACTCATACACATGATGATGCTACTTTGAAGCTTTGAAGATTGGAGGTGATTCTAACATCCAAGGAGAAGTTTGTTTGTGTCATAGGGCTAATTTTCAATGAGAAGTTTATAAAGGTTGGTAGACTTGAAGATGATATTGGTTCATCACAAGTTTTTCCATCAAAATCCAAGCCTTGTTCATCAAAGACTCATATTTTCATCACTAATGGTGGTATAGAGATTGTTCTTCCTATCCTCTTGTTATTTTGATTATGTAATCTTGTAATCTCTTTATTTATGTATATTTATATGATGATGAATGATGATTAAAAATATTATGTGGTGATTTGGTGTTGATAGATTTGATAAACATGGGTAAAAAGATGGAAAACCACATGTAAAATGGTTAAAATCTTGCTAAATATGATGGCTGTATAAAAACAGTATGTAACCAAAGGTTAAACTGATAAAATGGTAAATTGGAATCAATATACAGTAAGTAATAGATGTCATACACATGTGAGAGTTGGCCATGCAATGGAATCATAAAAATGAGTGAGATATGATCAAAACAAGATTAGTGTGCCAATCTGAATAATCTGTTTTGTAGGGACTGTTAAGGATAATTAGACATGTAATGAGCAGTATCTATAACTAACTTATTTTTAGCACATAATATGAAGTTTATGACATCCAAAAATGAGCTTCTATCTCCTTATAGAACTCAAGATATGATAAAAATAGTGAAGATGAAACTAAAAATCAGATTTTGAAGAATTAATGTTTAATAGTATTATATAAGCACTCAAACTAATATAGTATAAAATATGAATTAAAACCCACTAACTTATGAATTTAATTTATATAAATATGTATAAGGTTAAATAAATGGACACTCTAAAAATGGTAGTTGAATAAGATTTATAAGTTATAAAAACTATAAACATGATTTTTACGACTTTTTCGGCTATTACCGTAAAATTAACGTTTTTCGCCAATTAAAACTTAGACGATAAAACCCATCTAATGTAAAGTTTTTAAAAGTCATATACTGATATATAAGTACCTAATACAAGTAAAAACCGATAAAACCCGAACTATATGACATACGGACATTAACGAACTAAGTTAGCATATTTGGACTAATAATTTAACTAAATAAGTTAAACACTTATAAAAACTACTAATTTGGGCTTAACCCATTTGGGCCCAACATGTAAAGTATAAATACTGAAAACACAAGTATAAAATGGATTAATACAAGTTAAAGAACTTATAATAAGCTTATTGGGCCTAAAACATGTAAATAAGTAAAACTAGTAAACTAGTATAAAAGTTACCAATACATAACACTAAAATGAGTAAATGAGAATGTATAAACCCACTTGATCATCATCATATGTATAAAATCATTATATGTATACATAATTGTTATTTTTATAAAATCATTGGACAAGAATCTAAGACGAGTATTATTTGTCTAGGTTTTCGCGATTGAAGCACGTACCGTACATCCGAATTGCAGATAACCCGCTTTCCCACATCAACGTGAGTTCATAGCCTCGCACTCTTTTAAATGTTTTTATGAAATGTTTTATAAACCCGCGAGGGAGATAACATGTTAGTTTTGATAAAATAGGACACCCTATGTCCCGATTGTTTGTTTATTGATTTGGACCCGAATGATTGTATGACCCGATGAATGATTAAATGACCCGATAGATGAAATGAAATGGATTATTAAAGTTAGGTTATGTCACTAAAAGTCCCATTAGCATGAATTATGAACTACCGGGATTTGGTAGACGCTTATGCATATAATAGTACTATTTGGGGACGATCACCCCAGTTCGCGCCTTGACGGTTGATCCCCGTCGTGCCACATTGATTGGTAAGCGAATTTATGTATGAGAAGATTTACACAAGCGTGATTATTGTGACGACACGCTAATTTAGATGGGAAAATGAGTTTCGGGTTAGCTACCCGTTGTTTGTTGTAGTAAGGTAACAATGTCATGCGGCTTATAATAATCCAAATAACAAAATACTGCTATACGCACTGAATTACGATATATTGCCTGACTAGCAATACAGGGTCTTATTATTGACATTATATTCGTGTTTTGGTTTTATATAACCATATTCATATAACGGTTTTTATTTAATCTATACAACGTTATAAAACGTATTGTATGATGTTTTTACGACAATTGCTCGTATAATGATTTTGAAGGCAAAAGCCTATATTACGATTTTTGATAAAGATTTGTATAAAATGACTTTGGCTATTTTATGGCCTATTACAAAGATTTGTACAAAATGATTTTCGGTAATAATTTTATACCGATGTTATATTGATGGATTTCATTAAACTCTATGAATTCACTCGGCGTTTTCGCTGACCCTTTTCTTTTAACATGTTTTGTCTCAAGTACTTGAAGGTATTTCTTGGGAAGACAACAAGAATTCATGGCCCGCACTTAAATAATAATTTCCATTCAAATTCTTTGTAAAACCTGTATGAAATACAATGACTTGGGACCTATGTAAATTTGATATTTATGAATGGAAATGCTTTATTATTAAACGACGCGATTTTTATGCGTTGTCTATGATGTGAGTAATGTGCTATCCCGTAACACCAACGAGTCTTCCGCTGTATTGAATTGTATAAATTTGGGGGTGTTACACACCTGGAATGTATAAGATGAACACTAGGTCCACTCAAACTGGAACATCCCGGTTACCTCAGAATACTAGGAAAACTAATCAACGTGTGTCTTCTTCTACAGGAGTAACTCCCACTACTAGCGTTAGCGGACCACAGCCTAAGAGCATTAGAATTGAAGATAGAGTCATGCCTAACAATAGTCAAAGGAAGAAGAAGGAAGTAGAAGATCACCGTAGGAATTTTATGTTTTCTAAGAATAAAACGTCTGTAACTTCATGTAATGACAGTTTGAATGTTAAGACTTTGAATGTTGAATTTGTTTGTGTTAAATGTGGAAAATGTGTTCGTACTTTCAATCATGATGCTTGTGCTTTTAATCATAATAGCGTGAATGCTAGAACTAGGAAGCCTATTATTGGGCCCACTAGTACTAGAAAACCCACAAAAACTTTGAACCAATCCACTGCTCAACCACTTAAGAAGCTAAGTGCGTTAGAATCCACTACTCTACGTAAACAAAAAATGTTAAAGAAGCTTTATGAGAACATGAGTAGGACATGTAAACAGGGGTACTCAAGATTTACACCACCTGGATACAAATGGGCACCTAAGACAACCACTATTCTAATTGGGTCTATGAATGTTAGTTTGCCTTTTGAATCTATGTCTACTAATATTTTGGAACCCACTTCTATCAAGGGCTCCCATCTGTCAAACTCTACACTGTCTTCTAATGCTTATGAAGCTCGTCGAGATCATTCTCTTCATAATGGACTCTGGATGCACAAAGCACATGACGGGCAATTTCAAACTTCTAATTAACTTCGTGGAGAAGTTTCTGGGTACGGTACAGTTTGGAAATGATCAGTTTGCACCGATACTCGGATATGGATACTTGGTTCAAGGGAATATCACTATAAAACGGGTTTATTACGTTGAGGGACTGAATCACAATTTATTCTCGGTTGGTCAATTTTGTGATGCGGATTTGGAAGTGGCTTTTCGGAAAACTACTTGCTATGTTAGAGACTACGATGGGAATGACCTTCTTACAGGTTCTCGTGGTTCTGATCTCTACACAGTAACTCTTCAAGATACATCTTCAACAAATCCAATTTGCTTAATGGCGAAAGCTACATCCTCTCAAGCATGGTTATGGCATCAACGATTGTCACATCTCAACTTTGACACCATCAACTTGCTTTCGATTAATGATATTGTGACCGGCCTTTCTAAATTAAAATTTTTCAAAGACCATCTTTGTTCTTCTTATGAGTTGGGGAAAGCAAAACGGAAGTCTTTCAAAACAAAGACTACCCCAAGCTTAAAAGGACGATTGGAACTTCTACACATGGATTTATGTGGTCCCATGCGTGTAGAGAGTATTAACGGGAAAAAGTATATTCTCGTGATTGTTGATGATTACTCTAGATACACATGGACTTTCTTCTTAAGGTCCAAGGATGAAACACCAGAGGTTCTCAAAAACATTCTCAAGATGATACAACGCGATCTTCAAGCTCAAGTCATAACCGTAAGAACAGATAGGGGTACTGAATTTTTGAACAAGAATTTGCAATCTTACTTTCAAGAAGAAGGCATCGAACATCAAACGTCTATTGCTCGAACTCCTGAACAAAACGACGTTGTCGAAAGACATAACCGCACCTTGGTTGAGGCAGCTCGAACAATGCTTTCTGCTTCAAAATTACCACTATTCTTCTGGGCTGAGGCAATTACAACTGCCTGTTATACTCAAAATCGTTCTCTCATCATCCCAAGACATGAAAAGACACCTTACCACATCATCAATGGCAGGAAACCTACAGTTAAATTCTTTCACGTATTTGGATCTTTATGCTACATTCTTAAAGACGGTGAAAATCTGGACAAGATGAAAGAAAAAGGTGTTGCATGTATTTTTCTGGGGTATGCTACATTGTCGAAAGGATATCGAGTTTACAACAAGAAAACAAAGAATATTATAGAAACAATTCATGTGAACTTTGACGAATTGCCAGAAATGGTACTTGAACACAACAGCTCAATTCCCGCACCTCATTGTCCAACGATGGCACCTACACACAACAGTGTACGTCCCGTGCAAGAATGTCAAGAAAATACTCCTACAGCAGAATCGACGGATACGACACATATGAATGAGTTGGTTGATTTATATGATCCAATGTTTGATGAATATTACTATGGAAACAATCAAGTTGTGTCAAAGCCTTCTGCTGTCAATACTGCTGATGCACCTGAACAACATTAACAAGACACAATTGCCTCTACTTCAGCAACCGTTGCTCAAGAGATTATTCCATTGGATACTCAACAAACTCAAGAAACTGTCATACAACCAACATCACCAACCGTCAATGCTGAAGGAGGAAACAACAATCAAGCAGTCGATGCACAACCAGACGAAGAAGAATTTATCAACCCGTTCGGTACACCGGTACACGAAATCGGAGAGTCTTCTACTCAACATGTTGATCCGTCCAACATGCATATATTCTACCAAAGATATCCATCCACTCACCATTGGACTCGTGATCATCCATTGGAGCAAGTAATTGGAAATCCTTCATAACCGGTTCGAACACGCAAACAACTCAACACAGATGGCGATGTGTGTATGTATGCACTCACCGTGAGTTCAACTGTACCTACAAACATCAAACAAGCCATGATTGATCATGTGTGGATTGAATCAATGCAAGACGAAATTCATCAGTTTGAACGCCTAAATGTTTGGGAACTTGTTGACAAACCTTATTGAATTTCGCTTTTAGATTTCAAATGGATCTGGAAAAATAATTTGGATGAAGAACAAACCATCATCAAAAACAAATCTCGTCTTGTGGTTAAGGGGTATCGTCAACAAGAAGGGATATATTTCGATGAAACATTCGCTCCAGTTGCTCGTTTGGAAGCTGTCAGGATATTCTTTGCTTATGCTGCACATAAGGGCTTCACGGTTTTTCAGATGGATGTTAAAACTACTTTTCTCAACGGTCATTTGAAGGAAGAAGTATATGTGAATCAGCCGGAAGGATTCATCGATCCTTATCACCCTGACAAAGTCTATCGTCTCAAGAAGGTTGTATATGGACTTAAACAAGCTCCAAGGGCATGGTACGAAGAACTATCCAACTTCTTGGTCTCAAAAGGATTCTCTAAAGGTTCTATTGATCCTACTCTTTTTATTAATAAATATGAGGATGACATACTGCTGGTGCAAGTTTATGTTGATGATACTATTTTTGGTTCTACGAACCCAAAACTTTCAAAACGTTTTGAAAAATTAATGCACAGCAGATTTGAAATGTCAATGATGGGGGAGCAAAAGTTCTTTTTAGGCCTCCAGATTCATCAATCCCCACGTGGTATCTTCATAAACCAAGCTAAGTATGCTCAATAGATACTTAAAAATCATGGTATGACCTCATGTGCTCGCGTTGGTACACCATTGTCGACCACATCCCTAGACGCTGACTTGTACTCATATCCCGTAGAACAAACGCGATATCGCAGTATGATCGGGTCACTTATGTACCTTACAGCCAGCAGGCCTGATATTCATCATGCCACATGCTATTGTGCACGATATCAAGCAAGACCTACTCAAATGCACCTCAAAGAGGTTAAACGGATCTTTTGGTACCTTAAGAATACCATTCACATGGGCCTCTGGTATCCGAAGGGAACCGGTTTTCTTCTAACAGCTTTTCTAGATTCTGATCACGCAGGTTGCCTTGATAGTCGCAAAAGCACTTCTGGTAGCGTACAATTTCTAGGGGAAGACAAACTTGTGAGCTGGTCGTCAAAGAAGCAGGATTGCACTTCGCTTTCATCCGCTGAAGCCGAATATGTGGCTCTATCCGCCTGTTGTGCTCAAGTCCTCTGGATGAGAACTCAACTCACGGATTATGGCTTCCACTTTGATAAAATACCTATGTATTGTTACTCAAAGTCGGCCATATCCATCTCTTGCAATTCGGTTCAGCACTCCCGTACCAAGCACATCGCAGTCAGATATCACTTCATCAAGGAACAAGTGGAACGTGGTATCGTGGAATTATACTTTGTCAGAACTGAGTACCAGATAGCTGACTTATTTACAAAAGCCCTGTCTCAAAATAGGTTTCAATATCTCGTTGGCCGTCTTGGTATGATGTATATGACTCCCGAAGACTTGGAGGTTTTGGCAAATGAAGCTGCTTGATTTTTCTCTCATAATGACTTCTAAGCACATCACAGCTTAGGACTCAGACCTCAAATATGGAAAGTTAATCTCGGACGATAACTTATCCTTCTCAACGAGAAGTTAATATTTCTCGGTCATGAGCTTCCCATAAAAACATTCATAGTTTTTAAGTTCATGAAAAACGACTTCTAAGTAAATGTCAGCTTAGAACTCGTCCTTCTACTTAAGGAAAGTTTATCACAGATGATAACTTATCCTCCACAAAGGGAAATTAATTTTTCTCGATCATGAGGTAGTCATAAAACATTCAAAGTTTTGAGCTCATGTAAATCGGAATTTATTTTAAAACCGTTGAACATATTTTTTCAAGAATTTCTCAAAAAGATTTTTCTAAATCTTTCAAAATTGTGTGTTCAACACTCCCTTCCTCATATGTGGTTTTCATATCTCAAAATTTTCATATGTTATTTTGATTAATTTTTGAGGGGGAGCATTTTAAAATCAAGCCTTTTAATGTTGTTGTGTACATCTCTAAAATTGTCATATTTTATGTATCCAACACATTCTGAAAATGATATTAAATCTGTCATATATATTATCGGTAAAGGCATCTCAACTCCGTACCTCAACATATATTGTGGTGTTGATATGAGTGTATTTACTCATATCATTTGTAGCTTATAACAATGAAATATTGCACAAAATGTATCAAATATGCCTTGGATATGCTTGTTTCTTGTTTGAATGTGTGTAGGTACCAAGTTCACGAAAACCGACGAAAATCGACACGAGAATGAAAAAAAAGATTGGAGAAGCCAAGATCGAGTTCGATATAGAGGATTTAATCATTTATCGAGTCTATGAACCAAGTGGGTCCCACAATTGGGTAAATGGGCTCAAAGGCCCATTTAAAGTTTCAAGTTAATATAAGGATTTTATTTGCAAGTCCAATAGGCCCAAAATGCAAATTTTAACCGGCTGGGAAAATTTGGCAATGGGCTTCAAGCCCATTTACTGGAATAAAAGGAAGACAAGTTAATTGGGCTTAGGGCTTCAAAATGTGTGAAATCTTATCACTTCCACATATATTACACACCGTTTACTTTTCTTTTTCACACCAAACGTGTTTTCTCACAAATTGACTCTTCACCCACTCATAACTAGCATACACGTCACATCCCACAAATAAATTTAACCGTACCTTTTTCTTTTCACCCACACACACATTATTTTATTCCTGTCGTTACAAACTATGTGAATCAATTTTTCCCCTTTCTTCTCCAACACACTAAAAACCTGTAAAATCACCACTGTTCAAAAACCCTAGGTAAATAAAAAGTCCAATTAACATAGGGCTTTTTATTTATTCGTTTAATTCAAGAAAAGGGAAATAAAAGCCCCAATTTTTAAGGAAGAGAATAAGAGGAAAGGGCTTGATAAGTGGCTGTTTATTACTGGCGGATACACCTCAATCCTCTTTTTCCACCAATCAGAAAGCAAGAAAGAAGCACAACTAGCACACGGATGCCACGTTGGCAATCTGTGTGCTAGATTGTATCATCACAGCCATCCGATCAATAAAGAGAGAGAAGAAGGAAGATCAAGGGCCAAGATTAAGGAGGAATATTCTTCATAATATTCGGATATTCGCTCAAGGAAGCCCTTGGGGGGCAATAAATACCCCCAATTTATCCTGTAAACCCATCCTTTACTTTTTCTTTAACGTTACTCTGTAGAAATAAACGGCTTATAGATTTGCGTGCTTTTTCCATGCTAGGATTTTGCATTAGACTCTTCGTGTCTTAGCAAGGGGGTGTTACTCTTGAGCTAAGAAACGTTGAGGACAATGTTTGGTTTTAGCATGGGGGAGTCAATCGATATAATCGCTTGCAATTGCTTTTGTCGTGTCCAAACGTATAGTTTTCTCATTTTTCATAAAAAATTTAAATTTTTAGTGTTATTTTTAAATTTTAATAAATAAAATAAGTGTTTTTGACACGAATGTAGGCTTTCAATAAGAATAGTTTTTGACTCGACTCGGTTTTTAACCTTAGCTTTTCCTTAACGTATTTGAATTAAGTTTTGCTAGGCTATTATATAGGGAGCTTTAAAACGCGAAAGTCTTAATTCATACGAGTTAAGAACAAGAACTTTTCGCAAGCTCCTATAATTGATCCTAGAAAGTCGTCTATCAAGGGAACTTTAAAACGCAAATTCTAAAACTTTCATAAGTATAAGAAGATGCAAGATCCTATAGATGACATGAAAACCCAAAACTTTGATTTAATAGGCTAATTATCCATTGATTTCATTCTTGGAATTTTACAATATGGAGAACATGAGATGATAGAGCCATTTATAAGTTTGGTATTCTTTTGGGAATTTATGTGAGTTAATTATAAGCCTATTCTCCCATCGCTTGTTAATAAAATTATTTACAATAAATAAGGTTGAACGATTTAAAAAGTTACTTAGCTTCTAGCCCAAGATCGTTTAAAAGTTGCTCGGTATGGATTAGAGTTCATAGACAAGGCATAACTTATTGAAGCGGGATGCGAAGATTGGCGAGTCCAAAAAGGTCCTAACAAGACATGAGGGCTATGTTTTATTGCTAAAGATCTCAAGTGATGTGAAGATTCATTTATCAAAAATCAATATGAAGGATGGAGACACACGACGAAAAGCAAATGCTCCCAAAAGTCATGGAGAAGTCTATCCAAAAAGACCATAATAAGGTATGAGGATAAATGAAGCCAAGTCCAAAAAGGAGGCGGATTGTTGTATATCAAAATCCCAAATAAAGATTGGAGAAAAATGAAGAAGTCGTGGTCCAAGTATGAATCTCTCAAAACTTCAAGTGAAGAAATTCCTATATGAAGAGAAGACCATTATTTCATGAACGTCTCTCAAGGTTGGAAGTATAAAGTCACTGCCAAATATCGGTCCGAGAAAGGTCTCAAATCGCGAAACAAGTTATGTCAAGATATGAACTTTATGAAGTCCCGAGAAGCAGTTTTAAAAGATTTTGTCCTTTAGCTAACTATTGATTAAATCGTTCACTTTATTTGTGGCCTAATAAATTATCGAAATAAGTCAACAATGCATCCTCGTGATCATTCAAGACAACAATAAAATATAAGAGATACACTTAGGAATAAGGGACTCTAAGTGAATAATTGGCCCACATGAGTTCGTGTTAGTCTACCAACTTATAATAACAATGATCTTGTTTTTGCACTTGGCATGGAAAAGTGAAAAGTCGAGGACGATGAATCTATTTGAGTTTTATGATCCCTTAAGTTACATTATGTCTTTGCATAATAAAGTGTCTTAAGTTGAATAATGGTGTAGTCATAGTTTTATTTTATCATTGCGTGAGGACACGGCAATTGCTTAGCATGGGGGAATTTGATATGAGTGTATTTACTCATATCATTTGTAGCTTATAACAATGAAATATTGCACAAAATGTATCAAATATGCCTTGGATATGCTTGTTTCTTGTTTGAATGTGTGTAGGTACCAAGTTCACGAAAACCGACGAAAATCGACACGAGAATGAAGAAAAAGATTGGAGAAGCCAAGATCGAGTTCGATATAGAGGATTTAATCATTTATCGAGTCTATGAACCAAGTGGGTCCCACAATTGGGTAAATGGGCTCAAAGGCCCATTTAAAGTTTCAAGTTAATATAAGGATTTTATTTGCAAGTCCAATAGGCCCAAAATGCAAATTTTAATCGGCTGGGAAAATTTAGCAATGGGCTTCAAGCCCATTTACTAGAATAAAAGGAAGACAAGTTAATTGGGCTTAGGGTTTCAAAATGTGTGAAATCTTATCACTTCCACATATATTACACACCGTTTACTTTTCTTTTTCTCTCCAAACGTGTTTTCTCACAAATTGACTCTTCACCCACTCATAACTAGCATACACGTCACATCCCACAAATAAATTTAACCGTACCTTTTTCTTTTCACCCACACACAGATTATTTTATTCCTCTCGTTACAAACTATGTGAATCAATTTTTCCCCTTTCTTCTCCAACACACTAAAAACCTGTAAAATCACCACTGTTCAAAAACCCTAGGTAAATAAAAAGTCCAATTAACATAGGGCTTTTTATTTATTCGTTTAATTCAAGAAAAGGGAAATAAAAGCCCCAATTTTTAAGGAAGAGAATAAGAGGAAAGGGCTTGATACGTGGCTGTTTATTACTGGCGGATACACCTCAATCCTCTTTTTCCACCAATCAGAAAGCAAGAAAGAAGCACAACTAGCACACGGATGCCACGTTGGCAATCCGTGTGCTAGATTGTATCATCACAGCCATCCGATCAATAAAGAGAGAGATGAAGGAAGATCAAGGGCCAAGATTAAGGAGGAATATTCTTCATAATATTCGGATATTCGCTCAAGGAAGCCCTTGGGGGGGGGGGCTATAAATACCCCTAATTTATCTTGTAAACCCATCCTTTACTTTTTCTTTAATGTTACTCTGTAGAAATAGATTTAGGTTGAATATTGTATTTCTTTTTAAGCTTTGTAATGTTTCCTAAAAATTAATGAAAGATCAGCTTATTTCATTATATCGTGTCTCGTTTAAATTGTCTCATTTAAAATCTTTTACTGCTTTAAATTGATTTATGAATTAAACCAATTTTCTGTTTTATAAGAATAACATTTGTGATGGTAAAAATAAGCTAATTAATAGCTTAATTTTTAACATTAAAAATGAAAAGGATTTAAAGAATCTTTCCCTACTGGAAAGGTTATAAAAAGAGGTCCGATTATGTTACTATTCTGGGTTCGTTTTATGGTGCGAATGGAGGTTCGAGTTATAAATAATGGTGGTATGGTGGATTTGATTCCGGTTTCTTAGACTGCTCAGCGCAAGTCTACGTCCCAAAGGTTTTCGTCAGAAAAGTAAGTCTTATTTTATTCTTATTTGTTTTTAATCTCTAAGTTTAAAATCTGATAAATGATAATTTGATAGATGATATGATTCAGTTTAGTTAAGGGTGATTTGTTAGTCTAAGCTTTTCACTTATTGAGATTTGTTTAATCTGTTTGATCTGAAATAACTTTAGGATTGATATATTAGGACTTTTGCTATGTTAGGATCTTATGTATTGTTTTGATTGTTCAGTTTTTAGTTGATGTTTAGGTGAGACTGATTTGGTTATTGCTTTAGAGATTTATTTGCCAGCTATTTAACTGTGAATCTGATAATGTGTTAAGCTGATGAGATTTTGGATTTCTGAAAATGCTTATAAGTATGCTGTTTAGATAGAAGTTTGTTGAATATAATTTTGCTGAATGTAGATTGTGATTATTTCATTTTGTATTTGGTAAATGTTTGCTGAATATCCTGCTGATTTAGGATGTTTATTGTGTTCTGCTGAATCGATATTTTTATTTGGTTTGTTAGCTGATTAATTTGCTTAGTCTGATAAAGTTGTTTTATGATTTGAGTTAATCCTTGCTGTATGATATTGTTAAGTTGATTGATCTGATATTGTTTCTCCTTCGATTTGTTTACTTTTCTTAGAATTAGGTTTGGTTGATTTATTTTGTCTACAAACTGGTTATCAAATTCAACTTATCTTATAAGCACACTAAAGCTGAGTCCTATCAGCTTAATAATAAGCTAACCAAAAAGACTTTCCTGAGACTTTAACTTTCACAATCTGTCAAAAATATATAATCCAAAAAAAATATGTCCAGGGCAGGTTTCGAACCCTTGACATCAAGGGTAGGGGTCCAACGAGTTACCCAACTGAGCTGCTAGCTCTTTTGATTTTAATATCTGATATTTGATTTATATAGTAGATTTAATTTTTGTTTGTTCCCTTTTAGTAACGTTTTTTTTTTCACTTTAAATTCGTTTTAAATAAATTTTTAAAATTAAAGTTTAATTAAAGTTTTTATTAAACTAGTTTTAGTTAAATAAAAATAATAAAAAAAAAATAAAAAATGTTTTTATTTAAAAAAGTTTAATTAGTTTAATTTTAAATAATTAGATTTTTATAAATTTAGAATTAAATAAATTAGTTTTAAAATAGATTCGTTTAAAGTAAATTTTAATTAAGTAATTAGTTTATAAAGTTTTAATTAGATTAAAAGTTATTGCATTAAATAGAATTATTTTTGAAGATTTTTTTTAATTAGTTTAATATTTAAGATAGTGTTATTTTTTAAGTAGATAATTAATTGTTTGTAGATTTTTAAAATAGGCGGGGTTTACGATTCATGCACTTTAGGTTTATTTTAAATAGCTTAAAATTGGTAGAATTTAATTGTAGTTTAAAAACCGAAAACCAATTCAAATCGATTGTCCAAATCAAAACAAAACGTCTCAAATTCATAAGATCTTCGTGTACAACGAACTCGACTCACTCACGTGTTTAATTGAACTCGTCATTGGTATTATTAGTCTATTACTTTTTCCTAAAGGTAATTTTCTAATTTACCCTATAACGTAATCTCAAATTATCACTATACACATCCACTTACATCAGGTGTCGTTTTTCTAAAATTTTGTCAAATTTTGTCTCAAGACACACATATATTGTTGAGGGGGAGCGACCCGACTGAAAAAGTTCCATGATTCATACGTGCACATATGTTTCTCTCCCGTCGTTTTTTAGAAAACTGTCATATTTAAATCAATTGGTATCTCTAATATTATATTTTTATATTAGACATAGGGGGAGAAAATGTGACTAAAATGTAATATATCGCAACAAGTGATCTTAAAGACTCAAGTGCAACTCTTTCCTTCACATGCCAAACTATTTCGTATATCGATGCATGTGTGTAGGGGGAGCTTTTCGGAAATGTAAAACTTTCAAAGTGTTAAAAGTTTTGATTTTTATCAAGCACTTTGAATGGTTTTCAATGGTTTAATGGTTACGATCTTTACCCAAAACAACCTACTATCCACGACGGAACGATGGAGTCAAAAGGTGGTTTAGGATAGGAAACTAAGTCCTATGATCCAACCAAAACCGGAGGGATCTACCCAAGGACATTCCATAGCTAGAATTAGTTTTCCTTAGGAAAGATGGAGTTGAATGAGCTGAATGCGGACCAATTACTTAAGTTAGCACTGGAACAATCACAACAAGGTGCTAGTGATGACGTATTGGTAAGCATTGAAGGGGTTGAATATTCTATGCAACCTAGGCAGAAACCGGGTCAATACATCTATTGAAGACAAGTCATCATGGACCCAGTGATCCAATGCACAACCCTTCCCAGCCATTCTAGTTTCTCTCAAAAGAAACTTGTCTCATTTTCACGGAGATAAACACGTATCTATTGACCTTCTCACTCCCAGTTAGTTAATTTTGAAAAGGTGGCAGTCTGCTCCAACCTCCGATTATCAAAATGCACTTATTGAGTCTAGAGCCAAAAGAGATCAATCTATAATCTCATTAGGACACAATCGAGTCCTACGCATTATCCTTGTGATATTGCCAGAACATCTGAGTGATACGATTCACAATGAAGATGGAAATCCTGCTTGAGCCAGCATTAAACAAGCTCATGGTAGGTAACTTGTGTGATTCTACACGAATCAAACTTGTGAGAACTGGAAAGAAACTAAGTTTCGATTCTTAATTGATTCAAACTTGATTCCAGGTTTCTTCGCAAAATCCGTGTGATCTTGCCAGAACATTCAGAGTGACACTCATTAGTGTTCACAGTGACGAATGGAAATCCTTCTAGTGTCAACATCAAACAGCACTGCGGTAGGTGACTCGCAAGATTCTCTATGAATCAAGCTTGTGACAAACTGGAAAGCAACAATGGTGCGATTCTTTTAGAATCAAACTTGTTCCAGGAATTCTGAATTGACGACTCTAATCAGACGGATAATTTATCCTTATGATTCACTCTTTACGTTCGCAGTCTGCTTTAAGACGGTCGAGTAAAGAGAACTGGCTACTACCGCCGGGAAACCCTGTCAAGGAGGTTCTTAATTGAATCTACCCGATCACAGGTACGATATCTGATACCGTCTAACGGTCTTCACCGACCGGAGTTAAAACGCTACCGAGTTAGGATGAAATGCTCAAAGCCATTTTATCCGTGTCTATATATGTTGCTGCATATCAAGAAGGTGGCGTAGCTGTGTAACCGATGTCGATTCAGAAGTCACAAGAGCACGAGATGGCGATAATCAAGATACCTAAGAATGTAAGAATGTAATAGGTCATCTTAGTCACAAGGAGCACAAGATGAAGATCTCAAGCACTCAATGTCAAACGATAAAGGCTCAAGATAAAGATCACGAAAGCATGAAGGAACAAAGCCGTTACAAACAAGATCAAGACCAAGATACAAGACCAAAGCAGGAAGATCTCCTCTACAAGAATGTATTCACTCAATCATCTTATGCTATTTAAGCTTTTTAAGATGACCGATACATTGGGGGAGATTGTTAGCACTATATTTTATATAGTCGAACAAGAATGTAATAGGTCATCTTAGTCGTTATTCGTCTTGTATTGTAATAGGTTAGTCGGGAAAACCGGGCTTGGTATTTAAGCTAATATTGTATAAGTTAGGAGCGTAAGCCCAAGCAAAGCCAAGTCCGGCCCATGAACAAGCCCACTAAGGCCTTATGGTCGTGGCATATAAATACCCTCTTCCATGTGTGGAAGAGGGTGTTGGTTAACATTTTATTCTCTCTCTAAAAGTGTTTAATCATCCATAATCTCTCTTATTTCTCTCTCTAGTTTTCTACTCTTTATCTCTCTAAATATCATCTTATATTGTGTTATGGATTGAAGTGGGATTAACAAAAAGCATAAGCTTAATTAATGTTTCACCAGGTTTTTAAGTAAAACACTTGAACCTTAAGTTTTTATTTGAAACATGTTACTTTCAACAAAAATCAACGTAAACTATCCTAAAGAGCATATTTGAACAAGTTTTAGCTTACTATGGGTTACTCAAAGCTGTTTACACAACAAATCCAAACACCACTTTAAAAACTCAATATGAAAATTTTTCAACACTTATGAAGTAAATTACTTGAAAACTTTTCTAAAACTACTCAAACATTCATGAAACACCAAATTAACACCAAATCCAAGAACAAAGATTAAGAATTAGCAGATTTAAGAATATAAACTTAACATTCAGATTTTTGGTAAAAATAAAAGGAAGGAAGAAAAATCAAACCTCCAAGGTGCACATCCACACCTTAGGCTATTTGAGCTTATGTGTGAGTTTTCACACAAGCTTCCAAGCTAAAATAACAAAAGAACAAAAATGAGTCCAAGTTATCAAGACCTTTAGACCTTGATAGAATGGTGTTAGTCACAATTATCAAAGATATGGAACTAAATTGATAAAACAACTCACCCCACAAGAGAGTTATCTTGGTTTATATGCTCACCGCACCTTGCCCTTTCAAGGAGCAGGGAATTTGATCACATATACTCCAAAATACCCTATTTATTTGAGCCTTTTGTTCACAAAATACCAAATGAAAAGACTTGATGCTTTTGAAAATTTTTAGTGTAAAACTAAAACAGTAAAGAAGGAACGAGAATAACTTGCAAACAGAAATAATCAACGAGGGACTTGGCTTGTCATCAAACTTTATCAACTTCTTTAATATATAAAGAAAGGGATTACAAGTTGTGACAAAAAAAACCAAGAACAAAACTTAAGCTAGCTAGTCTAATGCCTTTTATAGGATTACAAAGAATGTCCTAGAATCTAAAAAACCTAAAACCCTAATGCTTTGATTTTCCATGAATGCCCTTAAGCCTTGAATTTTGAATTTTGAGTCAAAACCTCCATGTGAATATTTCTTTGAATCTTGTACTGTAGTAGAGGTATGAGCTGCTGAGAACACATCATATCCATCAAAAATTACTTTGCCAATACAAAAATTCCTGGAGTCGTTGGATGCCTGTACATATTTTGGAAGTTTGTAGTAGGGGAGGCCACGTGGAATATTTTGGGTAAAGGGGAGGGGGACCAATTTGGTGATGGGGTTTAGGTTATGAGACTGATAATCATTGATTTGGAGTTAATTAACCCTTAACTGTTTGTAAATAACCAATATAGAATTAGGGTTTATGGTTTCTTAAGTGTGTGTTATGGGTGTGTGTTTGATCTTAGTTTGGGGAAAAATCACCGGCCATTTATAATCTATTTATATCGGTTTAAAAACTAATTTAATTATATAAATAAGGGTTAGTGGTTAGTGACGTCACAAGGGTGACATGGCAGGGTTTTGTTAGGTGGTGGGTTGCCATTGGTGGGAGGTGGTGACGTGGAGGGTGACTGGTCAGGTTATGGGTAGTTAAGTGGGTTGTGGTTAGGTTTTAATGGGTTAGGGTTAAATAAGTTTAGATTTTTGGGACTTTAGGTCCCCATAGTTAACAACAGTCTTCTATAACCTTTGCAAACATAATCCTTGGCAGTTTCTTTGTTAGTCCCTTTGGCTTTGCATGTTTAGTCCTCTAGTTAACATAATGATAAATTATGTAACTTTCTTTAACTTCAATGGCTGAACTTATAAAGTCTTCAAACGTTAGGGACCCCTGAAATATTTTTGAGATTCTTAGGGGTATAAATTGTAATTCTTCAATTCTTGAGGGACCAAACTTGACAATTTTCAATTCTTCAAGGGTCTTTTTGGAAAATTAAACACTTGGGTCCGGTTCATTGCGCGGCTTCGTTTCCCGTGTTCGTTTTTGCTTGATTCTTGTGATCTTTTTTCTTTTTTCTTGATATCCGTACCTAAAATACACATTGAACAAACACAAGCATATATTTGGCACTTCTAATGATATTTTAACCGTTTTAAGCCCGATTTTGATGATGAGACTATGTATAATTACGGTCTCATCACTCCCCCATACTAAACAAATGTCGTGCCCTCACACAATGCTATAATAAAGTATCTTAGCACTTCAAAAATTAAATTTTATCGAAATTTATTGAAACTTAAAGTTACTAAACTATTACTACGTGTGTTATAGACATAATGTATGATTTTCATCACGAGATCGTGACTTTTAGGGTCTAATTATAAAAACAAGTAAATGTTTTGAAGAGTAAGGTTCGTCATCCTTGATTGTCACACATTCCATGCTAAGCGTAAAAACGAGATCATTGTTGGTGCAAGTCACAATGCTAACACTACTCATGCATTCAAATTGTGTAATACTTTTTCTCCCCGAAATCCTACTTATGAAAAGATATCTAGAATTTTTTTTTGTCATGGATCACAAGGATTCATATTGACTTATTTTGATATTTTTTAAGCCGAAAATAGAGTTGCCACAGTTTATTTAGTAAGTAGCTAGAGGACACGATCTTTCAAAACGTTTCTTATAATCATAAAAAGTCCATATCTCGACATAACTTTGATCACGACGTGGGACCTTTCCCGGACCGATATTTGGCATGTGTTTCGCACTTCAATCTTGAGAGACGCTATTTGTTATGGTCTTCTCTTCATTTTTCGACATACATCTTCTTCTTTATTCGAGATGCTTCATTTTGTACCACGACTCTCTTCACTTGTCCTTTTCCTCATTTTGAGACTTCGATTATGCAACGATCTGCCTCCTTATCGGACTGGGATTCATAAACTTATCCTCATTCCTTGTAAGGGCCTTTTTGGACTCATATACTTTTCTGCAACCTTTTGGAGTATTTTTCTTTTCGTTGTGTGTCTTCATCCTTCATTTTGGATTTGGATTCGTCAACTTCACATCTTTTTGGATTTAGCAACAAAAGGTAATCCTCAAGCCTTGTAAAGGCCTTTTTGGATTCGCAATCTTCGCATCTCGTTCTGATAAGTTATGTTTTGAAAATGTACTTTATGTAATCATAATTAACGTTCAAACGATCTTGTTCTAGAAGCTAAATACTTTATTAACCGTATGACCTTATTTATTGCAATTATTTGTCCTAACGCATTGATCTTACGGGAGAAAAAGCCACAAGTAAAACACATGAGTTTTTGAAAGAACATTTTCATGTTCTACGTTTAGCATGATCACTTGTCTAACTCTATCACTTCTCATTCTCCACTATTTAAAAACCTCTAATTAAAGAGACTCGTGAATGCTTACCCATGCAAGCCAAAATTTAGATTAGCTTTATTAAGACTAAATTAAATCTAAGTTTTGGGTTTTCAAGTCACCCTTGATAAGTGACTTTCTAGGGTAAATTATAGGAACTTGCTAAGGTTCTTTGGCTATACTAAGCTAAGATTTCATGTTTTAAAGTTCCCTATATAAAAGTCTAGAAAACTTTACTTAAGCGTGTTAAGGAATGTTAAGGGCTCCAAATGCCCATCAAGTAAAAAATTAACTCTTTTTCTACCCAACGGAAAACCTACATTCGTGTCTTAAAAACACTTATGAAAACTAAGAAATTTTTTAAAATTTGGCCATTTTTAGCCTTATTTGTAACAAAACGATAAACAAAACGATGAAAGTTGGAAAGCGTGAAGACATGAGAAAGGAAAGTATCTATTCACCCCCCCCCCCCATAGTAAAGTTAAACATTGTCCTAAATGTTTCGAGTCTAAGGGTGGAACACCCCCATACTAGATATGAATAGTCGATTGCCTAATCTCGCATGGAAAAGGTATAAAAATCAAATCTTAAGACGTTTATGAAGTGTGATAAAAGACCTATTGTTAGAACAATAAAGGATATATCATTTGTATATCAGAAAATTCCTCAAGCAAACGATCGAGGCTCACGTAGAACGAACACGAGAGGCTTCAGTCGTGAAGATGATGGTCTAGATTACACAGTCACAAACAAACACGTAAACAATGGATTGGAAGGGCACATATCCCCTCACATTAAACTACATTAGAAAGAGATAATATGTACATGGATAAGCATGAGATCTCCCCTACGAAGCACCTCGTTTTATTACCGAGTAATGAGCTCGACTCGATCCCCTCAACATTAATTATCATTGGGGAAGGTGACTTGGTCGAGGTCGTCCGAAGAAGCGACTTCCCCACCAAAGTAGTGCTTAACCCTATGACCATTCACCTTGAAGTTAAGACCATCATTTTGAGCTAGCTTGATGGTCCCATAAGGAAACACTTGGGTGATGGTGACCGGTCCGGACCAACGGGATTTCAACTTGCCGAAAAATATTTTCAATCTAGAATTAAAAAGCAACACTTGATCTCCAATGTTAAGAACCTGGTTTTTAACTTTAGAATCATGAAACTTTTTAGTCTTCTCTTTGTAAATCAATGAATTTTCATAAGCAATGTCTCACAATTCATCCATTTCATTTAATTGCATTTTCCGGTGTTTTCCTGCCGCCTCAATGTCATCATTACAATGCTTTAGGGACCAATAAGCTTTATGTTCGAGTTCAATTGGCAAGTGACAATTCTTCCCATACACAAGCATATTAGGAGTGCACCCAATGGGCGTCTTATGAGCGGTACGAAAGGCCCATAAAGCATCGTCAAGCTTGTCTGACCAAGATTGTCGGTTTTCTCCTATCAACCTTTCCAAAATCCTTTTTAAAGCTCGGGTTGAAACCTCGACTTTCCCACTAGTTTGTGGGTGATAAGCCATAGAAAGACGATGTGTAACCCCGTATTTCTTTAGAACCTTTTCTAATTGGCCATTACAAAAATGGGTTCCACGATCGCTTATGATAGCATGAGGGGTTCCAACAGAGAAAATAGTTGCTTCAAAAACTTGACTACCACACGAGCATCGATAGTGGGCAAAGCCTTAGCTTCAACCCACTTAGATAGGTAGTCACGACGACAAGGATGTACTTATTACCACGAGATGATGGGAACAACCCCATAAAATCAATGCCCCACACGTAAAAGATCTCACACACTTGGATGATATTTTGTGGCATTTCATCGTTTTGTGAGGCTTTTCCTTGACGTTGGCATGAGTCACATGACTTGATTAGTACGTGCGCATCTCGGTAAATAGTAGGACAAAAGAAGCCGGAATAAAAGACTTTCTTTGTCGTGAGAATAACACCATGGTAACCACCCGTCGGTCCCTCGTGACATGATCTAAGGATATTAATAGCTTCGGTGACAAATACACAACGTCGAATGATTTGATCCGCACAAGTCTGAAAGAGATAAGGGTTGTCCCAAAAATAGAACTTGACGTCACGAAAGAATTTTCGTTTTTGTTGTGTCGTCATACCCTTGATTATGAAATTTCCCTCATGGTAATTTGTGATGTCCGTAAACCATGGGGTCGAAGAATCTTCCTTAGATTTCACTACACCAAGAGTCTCAAGAGGAAATGTTTCGGTGATTTCCTTGGTTCTCGAGCACACTTTGGTGAGGATCTTCTAATCGAGAGAGGTGATCGATCGCAAGATTCTCGGCTCCTTTTTTTTGAAGTATTGTGACATCAAATTCTTGTAGGAGGAGAATCCAACGAAGCAATTGATGGTTGTAAATTTCACACTTGTTTAGGAAAACAAGGTAATTAGGGCTAGTAATAACAAGTGATTTAGGAAAACCACAAGTAAATGACCCAAAAATGAGTTCGTTCTCAAGGAGGCTAGTGTGTTGTGTAAGAATTGATTAATGATGTGATTATGTTTATGAAGAAAGAAAATAGAAAGGAGATTATGATGACAGTTACAATTATGAATTAAACTAAGACGAAGTCGTGCACGTAAAACCGTAAAAAGTCACCAAATTTAAAAATTACCCTAAAAATTCCTAGAAAATTGCAATAAATGCTAAAAAATGTAATTAGAGTTTACAAAAAATAAAAAATCACTCAAACCTTTTATTTAATTAAATATTAATTTTTTAATGCTAATTAAAGCCCAAAAAATCAATTTAATTAACAAAAATCCCAAAATGAGATTTTTTAACTTGTAAACCTCTAAAATGACTTAACTAAATTTAAAACTATTTTTGAAAATTTTAAAATTAATTAAAACTATTTAAAAACAATTAAAAACTATTAAAACTTAAAATAATTCTAAAAATTAATCTAATGACAATAAAACTAATCTAAAAATTTAAAAATTCCTAACTTAATGTATTTAAACTAGGAAAAATGAAAAACTTGCAAAAATCAAAAATTTAATTTTTAATAATAAAATAATAATAAAACATTAATAAAAATCCAAAATTTATAAAAATTTCTAAAAAGTTGCAAACTAGTTTATTTTAACCTAAGTAGAACAGAAATGAACTTGAATTTACAAAATTACCCCTATTGGGCTTTCAAATGGGCCAAATACCCAAACAGTCCCTTAATGGGCTAAAATCAGGCCCAATAAGAAAAAGTCCACAAAATTGGCCCGAAGCTCCAGTTAAGCTTAAAATTTGATTTTAAACACAATTTTCCAAAGTCCCAAAGCTGAAAAGGAGTTTAAGTTAGCTTATTTCAAAACAACTTATTCTTAAAGGGCTTTTTGGCCCATTAAGCTATAAGCTGATGCCATAAGCTAAAATTTTACCCACGTCCTTCTCTTGACCTAAATAAGCTATTTGCAAAAAGAAACTTGAAATAAGCCCAAGGAATAAGCCTGAAATAAGAAAAAGCTTTCTACACAAAACGACAAAATAGTCGTTTTCGAGTTCTAGGCTATTTCAAGAGCTGATTCAAGTTGCAATAAGTCACAAATAGATTAACTAAGCTTAATAATCAAAAATATTTCAAAAAGCACCACTCAATAAGCTGGAATAAGCAATAAGCAATTTTGTAAAAGTCAACTAAGTTCGTTTTCAAGTCAAACCTAAAAGTCAAAGTCCACAAAGCTCCAGATCTCTTAAATGGGTCAAATAAGGAAGATTGATTACAAAAACAAAGTTGTTTCATTTCCCAATAAGCTAGAATGGCATATGAATAAGCTGTTTGATATTTAACACTAGTAGTGGCTAGTAACAGGGGAAAGGAGTTCCCATTGCTTGACCAATTTGACTTTTTGTCTTTAGTGACTTTTTGTTGGATTTAGGTTAAGCAAAGGCACCCAAGTGATCAGTTAATCATTAGGAGTCAATAACAACAATCAAATCACAATTACAACAAGCCAATTAATACAGTTTTACCAAAAGATCCACATACATGCACCAAAAATATGAACAATAGCAGTTATGAACTCAATAAGCACTTTTAGCAAGAATAAGCCATCCAAACTTCAGCAGATGCATACACAAGCTATAAATAATTCAAATGAACATAAATCAACAGGTTTCATGCAATGGTTCAAGGTCTAGATCAAGATTCAAGCTCAAAAATGTTACTGATGAACAAAGAACAAGTAGATTTTATACTTTGCTGATATACTTGACCACAAATCCAATTTCAAATACTCAAATCTTCTTAACAGGTTATAGTAACTTGTTTTAATCACTTGTTATCCCTAATCATGCATACAAACTAAGTGTTACCAAAGTCTTAGGTCAAAAAGAGCAGATTTCCAACTTTTATAGCACAATCATGATTTTGATGTTTAAAAGCGAAGAACTGGCCGCAATTAGCACTCAACCAAGTATATATCAGATACCAACAGTAAACAACACTTTCCAGTAACTCAAAAACACTTTGTGATCTTAAACAGGTTAACCAAACACCCTTTAACTTTTTTCAATCCAAGATTAAGAAAGTAAAAGTGTGATTCAATGTTACCCAAGCCCAATCTAACACAATAACAACTATATTATGAAGTATCAAGTACTTTTAAGCCACAAAAACAACAAGAACAATAGCAGAACACAAACTCACCAAAAATCACGACTTTTATCAAATTTTGGGTAAAAGGACTCAAACCACATGAATGTACATCCACAATCACGAATTTTTGAGCTTATATGCCTAGCAAAACAAGGCACAAGCTTCCACAACAAAGCTGCTAAGATTCAACAAGGTTAGAGCACAAATATGATACACATAAAGATGAAAAATGCTTGATTAATGCAACCTTGTTCCCACTCCTTTATTATACACAAACCACAAGCTTACAACACCTTGATAATCTTCTTATCAGGGTGCTATAATCACTTGCAATCCAAAAATTCAAAGGGTTTGAACCAAGAACTTAGCAAAATATCAAGTTTTGAACACTTGCACAATTTCTTGCACAAGGTTTGAAAACAGGTTTTAAGATTTGAGAAACACAAACATATATCAATAACAAATAACTAAAAAGGTTGGCACTTGGAATTCATCACACAATTCAAACACATTTAATTAACCATGAAAGAGGATTTATAGAATGTTGACCAATAGAAAGCATAAAAATGTAACCCTAATGCTGGTGAAGTCCCTGAAATGCCCCTTGTGTAGTTTGAAAACTTGGAATCATGTGATGGAATGTTGGCGTTTTGTGGAGTTGTAAAGGGATGGAATTGATCAAAGGGCTCACAAAGAAGCTTAGGGATGAAGCTAAATGTGGAGTGTTGATTTTCTGGCACACTTTGGCATTTTCCCATAAAACGTGAACAAAAGGTTTATCATGTGAGCTGATGGATGACGTGGCATGGGGTTTAAGGGTGGGGTTTTGTTTAGCACCATCTTAATCTTAAATCTGGAGGTGATGGAGGGTTAATTTCATGGATTAAGAAAATGCCCAATTTTTATTCTTCGTTGAATAGTGAAGGTTTAATCCATTTTAGGATTTGCAACTTGTTTAACGTCGGATTAATAAACTAAAAGATTCGTTTAAAATCTGTTATGGGTGGGAAGTGAGGTGGCATATTGGTGGGTTGTGATTGGTGGAGAGAGTGAGTGGGGTGAGGTGGCAAGTGGAGATTGGTTAAGGTAAATTTGGTTGTCTGCCAGCTTTGGTCCCTTGTTTCTTTCATTCCTTTTATTTCAAGTTTAAACAAGCAAAACTAAATTTCTTTTATAATCCAAGTTTCAGTTTTTAGACTTTTGCCCCAATACTTTTCCAATGTATTTTCAGGGGTATTTCTTGCCAATTCATGATTCTTGAAGGGTTGTTTTGACATTTTCTTCAAACTTTATGGTCTTGACTTGTATTGTTGACTTCTTGGCGGACTAATATTGACAAGTCTCCATTTTTGAGGGACCATTCTTGCCAATTCTTCAAAGTGGAGGGCCCTTTTTGTAAATTTGACAAACTTTAAGGACCAAACTTGTAATTATGAATATACAACAGTTTAAAGTGTCAATTCTTCAATATTGGAGGACCCTTCTTGTATAATCTTCAAATCTTCAAGGGTTATTCTTGGAAAATCATCATTAGGACCTGGTTCATTGTGCGGCTTCGTTTCCCGTGTTCGTTTTTGCTTGTTTCTTGTGATCTTTTGTCATTTTCTCAATATTCGTACCTAAAATACACATGTAACAAACACAAGCATATATTTGGCCTTTTTCATGATATTTAATGCATTTTAAGCCCGTTTTGGACGATGAGACTATGTATAAAAGCAATCTCATCACTCCCCCATGCTAAACCATTACCGTGCCCTCACGCAATGCTAGAATAAAGTATCGTAGCACCTCCAAAACTCATTTTTATGCAATTTTATTGAATGATAAACTAGCTACACTACTGATATTACTACTACTTGAGTTTTAGACATAATGTATGATTTTCATTGCAAAATGGGACGTTTAGATTCATAGAACAAGAACACGTGAATGCTTCGTTAGAAATAATTTCTTCGTCCTCGATTTTCACCCCAATTCCATGCTAAGCGTGCAACAAGATCATTGTCATTATAAGTTACTAACGCTAACACTACTCATATGCCCTAATCACATACTTATCCTCCCATTTTCCTAAGTTGTATCTCTTATATTTTATTTTTGTCTTGAATGTTCACGAGGATACATTGTTTGACTTATGCGATGATAGAGATTTAGGTCTAAAAATAGAGTCATAACGGTGTAACCAAGACCATCGAATTAATAACCCCTCCTAATAGACAACGATGTCAAAAAATTAAGTCAACAAGAAGGATCAATTAATACGGTTTTTGTGACAACCACGGTTTTGAGGTTCGTCACTTTGTTTTATTTTTTCCATATTTCGTGGAATTACGTGTCTTTATGTGTTTATGAGTTATGTGGTGTGAATAGAATGTGGTTTGGACATTGTTTTCGGGTACGGGGGATGTGTGATGTTTTCATGTTCATGAGCTCACAAAGTAGTGACTATGAAATATGATGGTGTTATTTAGTGGCTTTACGTATACGTGTATGTATTATAGAAAATCGTATTTTTACGATTTAGGGTTGTGCATTTAGGTGTCTCGGATGAGCTATTTAGTCACGGGAATAAGTTACGGTATGGTTTTAAGTCATTTAGGACTTAATTATATAGTTTATTTCATATTCTAAGAGTTTTTATAAAACTGTATATTTTTACGTCTTTTACGGTATACACGTAAATTTGAATAGTTTTACGGTTTTCAGGTTTTGGAGGTTTTTGGAGCTGAAATAAATTAAGGTAAATTAATATAATATTATTAATACATTAATTAATAATAAAAAAGAAAATAAAAATAAAAAAATAATAAAGGGGGTCGGTTTGGACAACACAAGAAAGAAAGAAGGAAAAGCCCAAAACAGGCCCAATAGACTTGTAATGGGATTAGGGGGCCTTTAGGACTTAACCAAACCCAACCCATAACTAAAATAATCAGATTTTTAACCTCCATAACAGCTCCTAGCCGAAATTCAAAAATGGTGGCCAAATAGGGTTTCAAAAATAAAGATCTTCCATTGATTTCTAAGGTAAAACCTTCAAAACCCTTGTTCTGTTAATGATTTTAATCAATTTAATCATGTAATTGATCTTATGATGGATTAGGGTTTGTGAGTTTTCTGAGATTAGTGAGATTAGGGTTCATATGAATTGATTACTTTGGTTATTATGAAGATTAGTGATCGTAATTAGGGTTTAATCATGTTTAAATTCGTTTTTAAAAACTGGGCAGAACTTTTGGTCTATTGTTTTGATCATATCTAAAGTGCCACAAACTTTTAAATTTCGAATCATATGTCCCTGGAAAGGTAATTGAATTACATTTCAAATGAAAGAAACTAGAACTAAATTGGAGGTAGGGAAATGGGTCAAAAGCAGGTTACATCAGTCGGGTATCAAAACAGTTTTTGGATCAGCCTGTTTTCATTTTATGTTTTGAATTGTTTGGGGTACTTAGGGTTATAATTGGAGCTTCAAATGAACATGCGATTTATATTATATATTAAATAAAATATCTGGAGAAGGGCTAAGCAAATGGGATAGGGTAAGACCCTTTGGTCATAAAAAACTTTTCATATGTTCAAAATCAATAAATTCATGATAGGTCAAATTATATATATATATATATATATATATATATATATATATATATATATATATATATGGAGGCCTTAACAGTAGCTTTAAGGATGAGGTCAAAGGGGAGAGTTTGCTAACACATTTAAGGGCATAGAGTTTCTTTTACAGGGCATGTTATTATTGTTAAGGGGGTGGTCGAACAATAGTTTGAAGTATGAAAAATGGGACTGTTTTGGGTTAAATGCTAACGGGACGAGTTATGAACTAAACTAAGTTAAGGGCTTTATATAGGGGTGTAATGAGATTCATATGGCATATAAATGGGGTTAAGTTGTAGGAGAAGGTTAGATATCCATCATAGATTGATGAGCCATTTTGGTATGTGGTTCATGTCTTGATTGTATACGTTTGTGTGTTTAGATTTCTGCTAGATCGCGGGTACTTGGAGAAGCTTGTTTAGGTGAGTTTCATAGTCCCATGTTTTTATGAGTTATAAATGTTTTGATTTCCAGAAGGGATGGAAGAGACACTGTATGGTTTTGTAAAGAATGTTGTGAATGTTTTTATGGTTTGTGATGGACTTGTGTGTACACTTATGTGATTAACTGCTATGTGAATTCTTGATTCTGTTTATGATTTGGATCGGGGGACACTACCGTCTTAGTTATTGTTGTTTGACTTGGTACCAAGGGGATGTTGACAAGGCGGGGCCTTGGGATTGGTTCATAGGTGTATGAGCGCCTATAGGACCATGCTTATTGGTAAGGCTTGGAACCTTGGAATTATGGCTATTGGTAAGGCTTTGAGCCTTGGATTTGTGGTGATCGGTTAATCTTTAATGTTAGTTGTTAATACATAATTGTAGCACATTGTCCATATGTTCTTTTGTTAATGGTTGTTATTCATAGCTTATAATTGATTTGGCGTTGGAGTCTAAACCTATGACTCTCACCAACATTATGTTGACGTGTTTTAGTGTCTCTTTCAGGTGAGAATGTGACTAGCTGGAAGGCTTAGGATTGAATTTAGAGGAACCCCCTTTCCTCTTAGTCTTTATTTATGTTTGTATAAATGATACTTTGTAGACACCTATATGTTTGTTATTTGTTAATTGTATGTCTTTGGTAAGAGGTAGACCTGTTACCTACTTACCTAGACGCCTGCATTGTTTGAGATATCTTCATGACATTGTGTCACCATTTATGATATTTCCATTTCATTTAGTTATCTCTATAGAAACGTTATTGTTGTGATGATATCCATACGTCGCGCCCCGTATTCCGCCATGGTCGGGTGTGACACAATGGTATCAGAGACAATGGTTATAGATAAATAGGTTGCATAACCTAGTCTATAGCTTAAGGATCCCTGCATATAGGCGTCATTGGATTACGTGTGGTCTTGATTGTATTTTCCTAAATTTTATTTTTTGTGAATTTTGACTAGTATGAGTTGAACTGTAGTTGCCCATACTTAGTCACCTGTTAATTTCTGTTTTGGTTTTGATATATAAATTACTTTCACTATTGTAAGTTATTTGGTGTACCTAATGTATAGTATTTTTCTTTTGATGTTTAAGTAATGTTCCCTAAGAATCATGTGGTGATTCGAGTTACTAGGAGTAGGTGGATAGGAAGGATTTTAAGTTGTTTCCACTCTTATGGGCGACATGACTTATAACTGATTATGATGTTGTGTTGGAGTTTGTCTATGCTTTTTTAGCTAGACTATGGATTTATGTATTCCAAGAGTTTAACTATATTATTTTAATGGATAGAGTTTTGGACCTTATTATTTATGTGGTTTTGAGCTTATGTGAGTAGATGGATTTATGTGTTATATGTTGTATTGATTCTTATAAGTGTCATCATAGGAGGGAGTGCATTGAGGAAAGGGTAATTGTATAAGTATGGTGGCCAACATAGTTATACAAGTACCACAACTTCAATGGGTTCTTAAGTATGACTGCATGAAAGATAGTACATGCTTGTATATGATGACATGTGGATTTTTAGGTATATGTATAATATATGAGTTTATGTAACGGCTGTCTACCATATGGCTATTTTTGAGTGTGTTATATGTTTTGGGTTATACTCATGTTGTGTGATTATGGGGTCACACGATATGGACTGGTTTTAGTGATGGGTTTTATGCCTCGTTGTAAGATGGTGATTACTCATATGGAAAAACGAGTGTATGACGCGATTGAATGATCTGACATGTATGGTAACGAGTATGTTTTCGGTGATTTAATTGGTATATATATGCGGATGTATATATATTAGTATGTGTTAAGTTATGATATATGGTCATTCAATAGTTATTATAACTTGAACGTACCTTGTGTTTGCTCGTGTTTTATGGTGCTGGATTTTGATTGAGTTCCAACGACGTTTTGAGTCTTTTGATGTGTGTCTACATTTGGGTATGTATTTTAATTAATGAGAACTACTAAATTTTCTTGCAAATAAGTCTGGCTAATTATAAGAAAACGATTTTGAAAATAATTTGTAAGTGTATGGTATGATATCGTGACTAATATATCTTTTATATAAGTTTGTGGTAGTAAGTTATAAAAAAAATATTTGTCTTGAAAATAATTGGATTAGTTTTCTAGGTAACATGTTATAATATATTTTAAAGGGTGAAGAAATTTTACATGATTTTCTTAAGTGGAGTTAAAATTTTAGAAATATTTAACTAGACGGAAAGAGTAAGGGAGATTTTGTTATAGCAATGATAATAATAACACCACACCTTGTAAACTTGTAATAGTTTAGTTATAACCAACCTAAATGGATTATATAAATTAATAATAATAATAATAATAATAATATAGATTAAAACGAAGGAAAAAAACACTATATTTTATAAACATGTATTGGTTTCATAATAACAAGCAAAATAAGTTTAATATGGGTAAACAAGATAATCGTTAGAATAAGATTGTAGTATACCAACTAGTTGATATCCTTGATAAAATAATGAAGATAAAAGATGAGTTTATGGTTAAAAATGAGTATGATTGATTTTAGTAGTATTGAAGTTTGGTTCTTATGAGAAGTAATTAATTGGAACAAAAGTTTAAAATTTTCTAAGGTATCGAAATTCGGTAATACTAACCGTGACGAGTCTTATTTTTCATTGTTGGCACACTCCATTGATATTTCGGATTACATTGTTTTGTTTTCAGTTGTTTTCGCTAGGGTTGATTTTACCCTATATTTTATTTTGGGACACGTTTATTTGGAATTCATTTGGTACACGTCATGATTTAGTTATGCAGTTGTGGAAACGTTAGGATGAGAGGATAGAGTTGGGTAGTATTACTTATGGTTAGATATTAGAATGGAGAGATGTGTTTTGGTTTAACGGTTGTGTTGAAGGAATGATTAAGATTTATGGAGTTTTGAAACTTAGATTGGTTACGGGAATAAGGGAGTAAGTAAAGTTAGTTGACTGGTCGTAGGAACGAGATGTCATGCTATGAGAAGTTGGTTGAAGTAGTATTAGGAGATTGATGAAAGTACTAGCGGATGTGAGGGTGGAGTAGAAAGTTTCTACCAATGGAAATATTGGGCAAATACCACGTAAGGAATTGTATAGCTATGGAGGCAAGGTAGTAGTAGATACGTGAAGAAAAACATGGATGTGAAAGAATGACTGGTAAGAAGCTGATTAATGGTGAAGTACAATAAGTAAGGAAGAGTGAGCCATTGAGGGGTTGAAGTACCTTTAGAAATATTGTGGTAGATGAGTTGAAGTTAGAGGCTACTGGGTAGTGTGAAGTTCCTAGGTAACATCATAGGGACGAGAAGGAGTGCGTGAAGCGCTACATCGTGAATCAAGGAGCTAAAAGGACTACGTGTCGGCTGCTAGAAGGAAGCAAGAGATTTCGAAAGAGTCACAGAAGTTGCAAGGACTGGAAAGGTGACAAGCGCTATGATGGGAATTTCCGTATGGTTCGTGACGAAGAAGGACAGATCGAGTACCGGAGTGGAGTTACAAAGAGCTGAACTGGTGGATCGTGATGAATTGAATACATAACATGGGAGATTAAGAACTCGTGGAGGTAACAAGGGGATTCGAGTGACTACGCGGATATAATTTTTGTGGCCATCAATATCGAGGGATGAGTAGTGAAGCTAAGCTGAATAAGTTCATGGAGAAGTGATTAGAGAGTCGGTTTTGTGAAGTTGTTATGAAAGATCTTTGGAAGAGACAGTTATACATTATCCAATGCACTAGCGATTTCCATAGAATTGATGGATGAAGTATGGAATTTCTATTGGACGGGATGGTGTAGGAATTAGGGAGAACCATGGAAGGAGAGAACCAAGTATTCCTAGAATATGATGAGTGAAAGTACCTCATGTTGGGTGAAAGATCAAAATAGATGTATGAGATTTGAATAAAATTTAAAATATAGCTTAATTTAGACAAATGGAAACTAATATGGGTATAAGATGAGAGTGTGATCCGCATGGGATCACATACAACTCTAGTCTGTCCCTATTAGGAGGGGGTAGGAGAACTGATTGTGAGGAAAAACAAGTGAAGCTACTTGGAAAATTTTTGAGGTATAGCTGACTTGAAAGACGGGAAGCATAACATCGTGATGTATGTCATGAGCTGTGGAAGAAGAAGGAAGTGTGGATAGATGCGAATCAGGAATGAAATAGGCCTTGATAGGAACCGAAGGTAAAACTTTGGTATAGCCTAATGAGTAGACTAAGGCACTAAGCATGCTAATATTGTTGTAGTGTGGAAAGAAACTGGTACTGACCTACATTGTTTGATTGGAAGGCTTAGTATCGATAATCAAATGGTTGAGGAGTTATAGATGTGATGTGTCATGAGAGATGAAGGGCTTGGTCTAACTGAGACAAGATGAGGAGCACTATGACCATGAAGGTAAGACATTGTGTAGGTATAAAAGAAGTGTTGAGTATCGGGGAAAAAAATCTTTCATGGAGAAAAGTGAGAAAGAAGTGTATAGGTGCTACTAATGATCTATCCAAATTTTATAGAAGTAGTTGTAGCATGGGTTTGGATGGTAGTTGATAGATTAACTGAGATAACCGTCCTTTTGGTGTTGTGTATAGATCATAAGTTGATTTGGATTGGAAGAGTCTCGTTGTGATAAACTAATCAATATGTGAAATATCGTCATAGGTCACTTGTGTAAGGAAATTGGAATTTTTAAGTAGTTTGTGGTATGGACAAATGGGAGTTGATGAAAATGATTGGATATGAGTATATCCAGGTAATTAGAAAATGATGGACGAAGTGGGAAATTGATACAAGTATAGGAGTCGTGTTGAGAGCTTGGGTGACTGATTTAGAGGGATGTGGGAAACTCGTTAGCGATGTTTGAGTTTTCATATAATGATAGTTATTATACTAGAAGTCGATGAATGCCATTTGAGGCACTATATGGAAGGATAGGGTGAGTTGTCCTTATGGTGGAATAAAATTAGTGAGAGAGACTACTAATGTGGAAATGGTGTTTGTGGAAAGGATGAGAGTAACAAGAGATGATATGTTGAAAAAGAGGAAATCACTTGAGTTTAGTGACAAAGTTGTGTAGGAACTTTCACCCATAGTAACGGTTGGTGATGTAGTAGTTTTTAGTTGTTTACTATCTTTTAGGAAAAAGAAAGCAAAAACCAAAATCGTGAAAAAACAAAGCAACACAAAAGTCGTGGTAAGTATTAATCGATACGTTTTAGGAAAAACGTAAAGACGAATATTCGAGTTCGTTCTCGAGGAGGTATGGTGTTTAGACAACAATTATATATGTTATTTATTCGAGTGATTACGTTTTTGGAAAGTGAATAAAAGAAAGAGGAAAAGGCGGATTACGCTCAAAACGGTCGAAAACGCTTAAACGTACGAACGTAAAAACGCGACCAAACGAAAAATTTCACCTAAAAAATTTTGAAAATTACTAAAATGTTCTAAAAAACCTAACTAAGAAAATTATAAAAACCAAAAAATTTGAAAACTTTTAAATTAATTTATATTAATTTTTAAAGTTTATTGAAAAATCTGAAAATAAAACTAGCTAACAAAAAGACAAAATTCAAACTTTTTTATTTGTAAACCTAAAGCGTATTATTTAAAAACTAAAAAATATTTTTTTGAAAATAAAAACTTAATTTAACTATTTTTTATGACTTTTCTCAAATTTAAAACTAAAATAATCCTAGAAAATGAAATAATAAAAAGAAAATTATGAAATTTAAACTCTTACAAAATCAAATTTATTTTTCCTATGTCCTAAATGACAAAAAAAAGAATTAAAACTTTTTTTTGACTTTTCAATAATTTTTAAACTAATTAAATCTATTTTCGAAATAAAAAAATACTTAAAAATAATAAACTATTTTATTAAAATTTGAGAAAATGCATAAAAATTCTATAAGATAAATGCACGGGTTAAAGTATTTAAAAATGAAAAGATCTAAAAGATATGAGCAGCTAAAAATCGTTTAAACTTATACTACTATTTCTAAAATGTATATAAAAAATATGTAAAACCAACTCATAACAAAAAAAAGTGTAGAGAGCAGTTGGTTTGAGAGTTGTATGTTATGTCTTGTATGGTGCAGAGGTCATGGGTTCGAGACCCTCCGCGAGCAACTTTTCGTTCTTATTTTTTATAATCATTTTATGAGCTGAGTATACCAAATAAAACAAAATATAAAAAGAAAATGAAAAGAAGTACAAACAAAAAAGGTCAACAGATCAGATGGTAATTTTGCTGAGGGTTGCGTCTGTTGTATTTGTGAGGTCGGGGGTTCAATCCCACCTGACAGCAACTTTTTTGTGATTATTATTTTGGCAAAAAAGAAGGCTCAGAACAGCAGTAGGCTTGTTTTGAGTTCTTAATAATACAGTGAGATACATACAACAACTTTTTTGTGATTATTATTTTGGCAAAAAAAAAAGGCTCAGACAGCAGTAGGCTTGTTTTGAGTTCTTAATAATGCAGTGAGTTACATACAGAACAATTATCTAGCAGGTAGCACAAAATCAATCCAAGTTCAAGATTGGAACATTTACTGCATTACTGCTAGAACAAGTGCAAATATAAGCTACTGAGGACAACTTTAGGCTTTATTTTTAAGCTAGCTAATAATCACGACGCCTCAAAAGGTCTTAAAACAGAAAATCTCTACACTCTAAACTTTTAAAATCCTAAGTTTCAAAGCTTAACAACGTAAGACGAAGTGTTGATTCCTACTGATGCATTGGATCAAAATAGTGGTCATATAAGAACAAGTGGACCACTGATTATCAGCAGTGAGTATTACAAACCTAAAACAAGTACTAGAATCCTCAAAAATATAATTGAACAAGTAAAATTCAACTACAAATAAGAAAAGAACAATAACTTAAAACAACCTATGATACTAACTGGTTTGAAATGGCAGAAAGTAATAGAACAAACTATTTTTTTCTCTCTTTTTCTTCTTATTTTTTTCTTTTTGTGAAAAGGAAACTAAGATTATGTCTACTCTAAATCTCAATATAGAAAAGCAAATAAACTAAATCCTAGATCTTATGCTTAAGCTAGCGCATAAGCTAATCCCACACACTAAACTCGGGCTAGTTAAGCAACGTAAACTGAAATTTCAATTAAGGAACGAGATAAGCAAGCAACTTGAGGAACAAAGTAAAAAGGCATTAAAGCAAGAACAAATATGCCGTAAATAGTTAACCACTAAGCAAATAAACAGCCAAATAAGTCAATAAGCAGTTTAAGGATTTATAAGCTACAAAAGGAGGGAGTCGCTTACAACGAGTCAAAGCTTGGAAGACCTTAACTTCAAACCATAAGCCCCTCTACCTCACCTCTTTTAACCTTATCGAACCCAAACAGCTCCTATGGCTTCACCGACAGCTTATTAACCCTGATAACCAACCAAGGACAAGAACAGTCCTTCAAATGAAAAACAGCTACCCTAATAGAGCCCCTACAACTTTATAACAACACCAAGCACCTCAAACTTTTCTGAACAACTCCTTTGTTAGAGAGCTTATACACAACAGCTTGTGAGCTTATGAGAACCAAAGAACCAAAGTATCGATAAACTAACAAGCCACCAACAACCTATTACCACTTCAATAATGAACCAAAATCTTTAACAAAAGCTGGATGTCAGTCCGCTTAAACCAAGAGCTTATGATACAGTACTTAAGATGGATTTTAAATTTTGTGAATTTGAAAACAGAAAATGGAAATGGAAATTTGCAGAGTAGTGTAACTGATAAATTAAAGTGCTGGAATGTAAATGATTGCAAGAAAAGTAAAATGGAACACAATTGTTATTCAAAATTCATGTATTACAAATTCTTAACTAAAAATTGGAACCAACAAAACTAAATCCTAGTTGCACTACTTATATTACACTGAGGGGCAATTTCTGAAACCCTAGATGTCTTCATCTTTCCCCTCTTAATTCCAAGAATGCCCTTTGATTCCTTTAGCATATTCCAAAATTCAAATTCATGATGTCTTGATGTCGACATGAGCATTAGAAATTGCTGTGAGCCGTTTGATTTGAGTAGCCATCAAGGGATTGATTTCCAACGTTGGATTGGTCAAGCAAAAGTGTCTTCTTATGCTACCCCGTGATTCATAGCTGGCAATGAGTGTCTTGTTGTGCTGAGTCACCAAAAATTCCCACGTGGGATTGGTTATACTTGGTGTTAATTATCTCCCTGGTAATTGCACTTTGTTCTTTGATTTCTGGTTTTGAGTGTGTCAGGGAATTAGGTTAGGGTTCTTATGGGATAATAGGGAATTTGGGGGTTATGGGTTTAGTGGACTGATGGTGAGGTTATGAGTGGTGTAGAGTTGGGTTTAGTGATGGGTTAGACCGGGTTATGGGTAGGGTTAAGTTGGGTTTGGGTTATAACTTTGGCATAAATGACCCCTAATCTTCCTTTATATCAAAGTTTGGCATACTGACAGATTGCCCCTTGTGTTTTATGAAACAAGAAATAAGGATCATTTTGGCCATTTAAGCAATCTTCAAGGGTTGATCTTGTAATACATTGAAACTTTATGGACCCCATTGCAAATAATGATGATTGAGGGGTATAAAATGATAATTCTTCAATCTTGAAGGACCAAACTTGACATTCTTCAATTCTTCAAGGGTATTTTTGAAAATTCATGATTCGGGTCCGGTTCTTTATGCGGATACGTTTCCCGTGTTCGTTTTTGCATTGTTTCTTGTGATCTTTTATCATTTCCTTGATATCCGTACCTAAAATACACATTGAACAAAAACAAGCATATATATGACACTTTTATGATATTTTAAGCGTTTTAAGCCCGATTTGGACGATGAGACTATGTATAATTGCAGTCTCATCACTCCCCCATACTAAACCATTGCCGTGTCCCCATGCAATTCTAGTTATAAGTATCATAACACTTCCAAAATTCATTTTATGATGACTTTTATTGAAGATGTAAACTTAAATAAACTACTACACGTGTATTAGGCATAATGTATTGTTTTCATCACGATTAAGTGACTGTTAGGATCATAGAATAAGAACACGTGAATGCCTCAAAGAGATAAGTTCGTCATCCTCGATTTTCACTTGATTCCATGCTAAGCGTGTAACGAGATCATTGTTATTATAAGTTAGCAACACGATCATATCTCATGAGTGTTAATTACACACCAAAACTCCCTTATTCCTACTTGGTATCTCTTATATTTTACTTTGTCTTAATGATCACGAGGTTACATCATTGACTTATGCGTGAATAGAGATTAAGTCTAAAAATATAGTTTTAACGGTGTAACCAAAATCATTAAATTAATAATTCATCCTAATAGACAACGATGTCAAAAAATTAAGTCAACAAGAAGGATCGATAAACACGGTTTTATAACGGTTTTGAACATGAGACTTATTACCAAGACTTTTATATGCCCCCTAACGGAAGGGCCTTATTATCATTGGTTTACCTCCATCTTTTATTCAACTTCTCCATGAAGCTTTTATTATGACTTCGGTCTTGCCTTGCCTTTTATTATCCGCCTCATCGGTGGTTTTATTAGCCAAAGACGTATATCCTTATGCTAAAGCAAATTTTGGATCATTAAAGCTTCAATGATTAAGGCTTGATTCACTTTCAATTTGGGCATAGATTTTTCGGGCTTGTGAGCTTCAAATTTTTTTCTTAATTTAGGTGAGCACTTTAAATCTTATTATTAGGTGAAGATTTCGATTATTCGGGTGCCAATACTTCAAAACCGTGACGCTGGCGATACCTTAATGTTTTCCCAATTTAATTACATGGAAGCTACTAAAACAAATTAGAAACCAACAATAGTGACTAAACCGCTAAATCAATATTTATTAACAATTTATTATGCAAAAGCGTGGGGAGAATAAGCTAATAATTACTTCACATGAGATCGTGACGATTACGAGACTTATAAATAACTCTATCATTTCTCGTCCTCATTTAAGAGACTTAGCCTAAAAACTTAAGAAATCGAAGCTAAGTGCTCAACACGCACGGTCGAGTAAAAAATTACTCTTATTCTCACCATCAGAAAACCTACATTCGTGTCTTAAACACTTATGAAAAACAAGAAAAATTTTAAACTTTGGCCATTTTTAGCCTTATTTTGCATAAAACGATAACAAAAAGATGAAATGTGGATAGCGTGTTGACGTAAGCAAGGTAAACTATCTACTCACCCCCTATACTAAAACTAAACATTGTCCTCAATGTTTCGAGTCTAGGGGTGAAAACACCCCCATACTAGAGACGAAGTCGAATGCTTAATCTCGAGCATGGAAAAGGTAAAATGAATAACCTAAAAGCCGTTTATGAATTGTGCTAATAAGATAAACGTTAGAACATAAAAGGATATCATCGGATATCGGAATCTCCAAAGGCAACGATCGAAGCTCGCGTGATCCGTAAAACGAACACGAGAGGCTTCAATGATGACGATGAACCTAATAAATCACAATCACAAACAACCACGAAACAAAGGTTGGAAGAGCACAAGTCCCCTCGTTACATTAAACTAAGAAAGCGATAATATTTACAATGATAAGCATGATAATCCCCCACGAGGCACCTTGTTTTTGATAACCGAGTCAAAAGATCGACCCGAATCCCCATAAATGTGATCATTTAGGAATAATCATGGTTTGGTCATTTTTGGTGGGGCTTACATGATAAACAATGCCCAAAAGCAACCGGTATTAAGGACTAAGTCCTTAGATGATGCAAAATACCGGGGTCGAAGATGGCGTCCTCGTTTTCGGATGAAAGACGAAACAACGCCACTCCAACATGAACCCCAATGGGGTAGAAGAAAATAGATGAGAAATAGAAAGGTGGGGCAATGGGTAAGTCAAACTTATGAGCTACTCGAGGTAGACTCACACCAAGAAAATAGATATGATTTCCATTTATTGCATCGGTGGAAGACCGAGATTTCCCTTTACAAGCAATTTCGGGATCGTAAATCTCGTCCTCGGTGGAGAAATGGGAGGGAACATAAGGGGCTCCCCCACACTAGATCCACACCAACCATCGTCAAAAGTAGTAGACAAGGTGGTAGCACTCATAAAACGATGTGATGATGGAGTAAAACATGGAAAATTTTTAAAATTAATTTTAAAATCATTCTATATTTCATTTTTTAACTCTTTGTTACGAAAACCCAAGTTGATTAAATTGAAAATATTTTGTGTTTCTAAAACAATTCTAGGCACACTTAAAATTTTCACATTTATCTTAAAAGCGGGAGGAGGATTTGGATTTTTAAAACGTGAATCGACTAATAAAATATCCCCCTCCGGGCTAACGCAACGGTCCTCATCAAACTCGAAAATCGAAGGCGGGTTATCAAGAATACGTTTGATCTCGCAAAAATCGCCATCGGGATCAAAAACGTCTTCTCTTCCTCGTGGAAGAGGTCGAGCAATTAAATCATCGATAGTCGAGTCGCTAGCTTCAACCGTCGTGAAACTAGGAAAAGTAGGCTCTTCGATTGAATATTTTGCCTTTGTCGTTTCAAACTCGGCATCGAAAAATGTATCAATGTGAGCAAGGCCATCGGCGGACTTCTCACACGATAAATCCAAAATCTCACACGATGTGGGATTAGGAGTACAAGGCTCATCTCGTGACGATTTTTCCTTGACAGTTTCAATTTTTGTCCTTCGAAGGGATCGAACGTGGGTTCTCGAACATTTTAGCAAAATTACTAACACGTCCCTTCGGAATTAATTTTCGTTCATCTTGTAAAAACGAGGGGTCAACGATTTCTTTTAAAACCTTTTCACATTTTTCTTTTTCAAAATCACTTGATGGAATTTCTTCATTCAAAATTGGTGTGTATTGATTTAGAAAATCCTCAATAATTTCATCCTCATTAGAAAAATTAGGTTTAAAAGGTACAAGATTTAATATTCCCAAGTATCCTACGAGTTTTTCTTTTGGTTTATTTTCAAAAACATTTTTCAAAACTTCGTTAGATGACGTTTTCGTTTCCTCTACGTTCTTACTAGATGACGATGGATGCACGACTTTAAAATTCGAGAGATAGGGATCAACACGAGGTGTACGAGTCTTAGGAGTCGATAAGGCTTGAACCTCTCCTTTGAGATTAGGATTGGTGACGTTCGATGAAGAACTCGACTCGTATGAAGCTACTTTTTTCTCTAAGGTCTCAATCGTTGAAAGAAGTTCATTTCGCTCATTAGTGTAAGCCTCCACAACTTTATCAACAAGTTTATCCCATCTCTCGTCAATTAGGTCAAATAAACGTTCTTGTTCTTTAGAAGCGTCATCATATTCGTTTTCCAACTCGGTTCTCATGGAGGCCATTTCCTTTAAGTAAAATTCCTTTTGAGTTTCCAATTGTTTTTTGTAATGTTCCTTAAGATTCGTAACTTGTTCTTGAATCATCGTTAAGTTTTAATTATTACGTCTCATATAGTCACAAAAGGCGTTTTGATTCATTTCATCATTTTGATTTTGATCACAATTAAAAGACGGATCATATGACGAGTAGAATGAAGACGATGGGTGATCTTGGTCGTAAGATCGAAACTTGTCACCACGATCACATGGAGCGAGTTATAGATATAACCCTCTCGACCTCCAATAACCTTACAATTAAAACAATTGGCACCATCGGGCGGGCCTCCACAATATGGACACGAATAATATCGACCATCATTCGACATGATGAAACGAGAAAGACGATTCGAGAATTAAACGTTATAGAGGGTGAAAGAAGAGAATTATGAAAATAGAGGAAAAAATTGAAGAATCTTTTTGTGTTTTTGATTTTTTTAATTTTTTGGAATTTTGGTGTATTACGTAGAAATTAATCTACAAAAATTATCCACTAATCAAAGGTCTCGATTAATGAATCCAAGAAGAATGAAGGTAATTACGTGAAGTAAAAACCCTCGTCGACTTTGAAACGTTGGCGGAACGCCAAAACGTTTCGAGGTTCAATAATTAAAACTCACAAAAATAGATTAATAATACTTGAGTTGGCAAACCCCTAATTAATCGTCACTTTAAAAATACGCACAAGCGAGCGGAGAAAACGAGGCGGCGGAAACACTTAAGAGCCTTTTTTCCTTAGGTCGTGAAATACAACCGCCTTATACCCACCTTATAGTTTGTATTTATCGAGATTAAACCAATTAAGAGTATTTATCTATTTTGCCTTTGAATTTCGTTTGAATCGATACAATAATAGTGACCGGAACGCTCAACTATTGAGGTGCGATTTCTCGCGTATTTGGATAATTATTGTGTGTTAATTGTTCTACGTAAATATAATATATTGTGCACAATAAAAAACGAAAAACGATTTTCTGTTAATAGAGTTCTATTTAACACTATTTATTTGTATGGCTAATAGTATTTAAAAATAAAAAGAAGTATTTACGATAAAAATGTAAACACTCAAATAAACACGATAAATAAATATGGCTAAACACACTTCCCCGGCAGCGGCGCCATTTTTGATGTAGTAGTTTTTAGTTGTTTACTATATTTTAGAAAAAAGAAAGCAAAAACCAAAATCGTGAAAAAACAAAGCAACACAAAAGTCGTGGTAAGTATTAATCGATACGTTTTAGGAAAAACGTAAAGACGAATATTCGAGTTCGGTCTCGAGGAGGTATGGTGTTTAGCCAACAATTATAGACGTTATTTATTCGAGTAATTACGTTTTTGGAAAGTGAATAAAAGAGAGAGGAAAAGGCGGATTACGCTCAAAACGGTCGAAAACGCTTAAACGTACGAACGTAAAAACGCGACCAAACGAAAAATTTCACCTAAAAAATTTTGAAAATTACTAAAATGTTCTAAAAAACCTAACTAAGAACACTATAAAAACCAAAAAATTTGAAAACTTTTAAATTAATTTATTTTAATTTTTAAAGTTTATTGAAAAATCTGAAAATAAAACTAGCTAAAAAAAAGACAAAATTCAAACTTTTTTATTTGTAAACCTAAAGCGTATTACTTAAAAACTAAAAAAAAATTTTGAAAATAAAAACTTAATTTAACTATTTTTTTATGACTTTTCTCAAATTTAAAACTAAAATAATCCTAGAAAATGAAATAATAAAAAGAAAATTATGAAATTTAAACTCTTACAAAATCAAATTTATTTTTCCTATGTCCTAAATGACAAAAAAAAAAGAATGAAAACTTTTTTTGACTTTTCAATAATCTTTAAACTAATTAAATCTATTTTCGAAATAAAAAAATACTTAAAAATAATAAACTATTTTAATAAAATTTAAGAAATTGCACAAAAATTATTTAAGATAAATGCACGGGTTAAAGTATTTAAAAATGAAAAGATCTAAAAGATATGAGCAGTTAAAAATCGTTTAAACTTATACTACTATTTCTAAAATGTATATAAAAAATATGCAAAACCAACTCATAACAAAAAAAAGTGTAGATAGCAGTTGGTTTGAGAGTTGTATGTTACGTCTTGTATGGTGCAGAGGTCATGGTTTCGAGACCCTCTGCGAGCAACTTTTCGTTCTTATTTTTTATAATCATTTTATGAGTTGAGTATACCAAATAAAACAAAATATAAAAAGAAAATGAAAAGAAGTACAAACAAAAAAGGTCAACAGATCAGATGGTAAGTTTGCTGAGGGTTGCGTCTATTGTATTTGTGAGGTCGGGGGTTCAATCCCACCTGACAGCAACTTTTTTGTGATTATTATTTTGGCAAAAAAAAAGGCTCAAACATCAGTAGGCTTGTTTTGAGTTCTTAATAATACAGTGAGATACATACATCAACTTTTTTGTGATTATTATTTTGGCAAAAAAAAGGCTCAGAACAGCAGTAGGCTTGTTTTGAGTTCTTAATAATACAGTGAGTTACATACAGAACAATTATCCAGCAGGTAGCACAAAATCAATCCAAGTTTAAGATTGGACATTTAGTGCATTACTGCTAGAACAAGTGCAAATATAAGCTACTGAGGAAAACTTTATTTTAGCCTTTATTTTTAAGCTAGCTAATAATCTCGACGCCTCAAAAGGTCTTAAAACAGAAAATCTCTACCCTCTAAACTTTTAAAATCCTAAGTTTCAAAGCTTAACAACGTAAGACGAAGTGCTGATTCCTACTGATGCATTGGATCAAAATAGTGGTCATATAAGAACAAGTGGACCACTGATTATCAGCAGTGAGTATTACAAACCTAAAACAAGTACTAGAATCCTTAAAAATATAATTGAACAAGTAAAATTCAACTACAAATAAGCAAAGAACAATAACTTAAAACAACCTATGATACTAACTGGTTTGAAATGGTAGAAAGTAATAGAACAAACTATTTTTTTTATCTCTTTTTTTTTCTTATTTTTTTCTTTTTGTGAAAAGGAAACTAAGATTATGTCTACTCTAAATCTAAATATAGAAAAGCAAATAAACTAAATCCTAGATCTTATGCTTAAGCTAGCGCATAAGCTAATCCCACACACTAATCTCGGGCTAGTTAAGCAACGTAAACTGAAATTTCAATTAAGGAACGAGATAAGCAAGCAACTTGAGGAACAAAGTAAAAAGGCATTAAAGCAAGAACAAATATGCCGTAAATTGTTAACCACTAAGCAAATAAATAGCCAAATAAGTCAATAAGCAGTTTAAGGATTTATAAGCTACAAAAAGGAGGGAGTCGCTTACAACGAGTCCAAGCTTGGAAGACCTTAACTTCAAACCATAAGCCCCACTACCTCACCTCTTTTAACCTTATCGAACCCAAACAGCTCCTATGGCTTCACCGACAGCTTATTAACCCTGATAACCAACCAAGGACAAGAACAATCCTTCAAATGAAAAACAGCTACCCTAATAGAGCCCCATACAGCTTTATAACAACACCAAGCACCTCAAACTTTTCTGAATAACTCCTTTGTCAGAGAGCTTATACACAACAGCTTGTGAGCTTATGAGAACCAAAGAACCTTGGATTTCTTCAAAGTAAAGTATCGATAAACTAACAAGCCGCCAACAGCCTATTACCACTTCAATAATGAACCAAAATCTTTAACAAAAGCTGGATGTCAGTCAGCTTAAACCAAGAGCTTATGATACAGTACTAAAGATGGATTTTAAATTTTGTGAATTTGAAAACAGAAAATGGAAATGGAAATTTGCAAAGTAATGTAAGTGATAAATTAAAGTGCTGTAATGTAAATGATTGCAAGAAAAGTAAAATGGAACACAATTGTTATTCAAAATTCGTGTATTACAAATTCTTGACTAAAAATTGGAACCAACAAAACTAAATCCTAGTTGCACTATTTATATTACACTGAGGAGCAATTTCTGAAACCCAAGATTTCTTCATCTTTCCCTTCTTAATTCCAAGAATGCCCTTTGATTCCTTTAGCATATTCCAAAATTCAAATTCATGTTGTCTTGATGTCGACATGAGCATTAGAAATTGCTTGTGAGCCGTTTGATTTCAGTAACCATCAAGGTATTGATTTACAACGTTGGATTGGTCAAGCAAAAGTGTCTTCTTATGTTACCCCGTGATTCATAGCTGGCCATGAGTGTCTTGTTGTGCTGAGTCACCAAAAATTCCCACGTGGGATTCGTTATACTTGGTGTTAATTATCTCCCTGGTAATTGCACTTTGTTCTTTGATTTCAGGTTTTGAGTGTGACAGGGAATTAGGTTAGGGTTCTTATGGGATAATAGGGAATTTGGGGGTTATGGGTTTAGTGGACTGATGGTGAGGTTATGAGTGGTGTAGAGTTGGGTTTATTGATGGGTCAGACCCGTTTATGGGTAGGGTTAAGTTGGGTTTGGGATATAACTTTGGCATAAATGACCCTTAATTTTCCAAATTTTGTGCAAATGAAGTATTAACATCCTTTACTCTCATTTCCTTTATATCAAAGTTTGGCATACTGACAGATTGCCCCTTGTGTTTTATGAAACAAGAAATAAGGACTATTTTGGCCATTTAAGCAATCTTCAAGGGTTGATCTTGTAATACATTGAAACTTTATGGACCCCATTGCAAATAATGATGATTGAGGGGTATAAAATGACAATTCTTCAATCTTGAAGGACCAAACATGACATTCTTCAATTCTTCAAGGGTATTTTTGAAAATTCATGATTCGGGTCCGGTTCTTTGTGCGGATACGTTTCCCGTGTTCGTTTTTGCATTGTTTCTTGTGATCTTTTATCATTTTCTCGATATCCGTACCTAAAATACACATTGAACAAAAACAAGCATATATATGGCACTTTTTATGATATTTTAAGCGTTTTAAGCCCGATTTGGACGATGAGACTATGTATAATTGCAGTCTCATCAGGTGGTATGTTTTGGTAAAAGGGAAAAGTTGATGTCAAGTTTTGTAGGTCCATTTATGATCTTTGGAAAGATCAGACTAGTAGCTTATGGGTATAGAATAATCTGGGAATTAAGTGGTGTACATGATATATTTCATGCATTAAGATTTGGGAAACATGGTTTGAGAATGCATATTTTCATATACGATTATTTGGGATTTGTGATAATTAGAGTCTTTGATTTTCAAAGAGTCATTGTAAGATTTATGAACTATAAGGTCAAGAGTTTGAGAATGAAGTTAAATATTTTTAGTTAATATATCTAGTAAATTGAGTCATGAACTAAAGTTCACGTGGAAATGAGAGGAGTTCATCCTCATGTGATTTGTTGATTGATGTGACTGATCCTAAGGAGTAAATCTCGGGACGATATTTCTATTAGGAGGGAGTGATGTGACAACCACGGTTTTGAGGTTCGTCACTTTGTTTTATTTTGTCCATATTTCGTGGAATTACGTGTCTTTATGTGTTTATGAGTTATGTGGTGTGAAGAGAATGTGGTTTGGACATAGTTTTCGGATACGGGGTACCATGTGAGTGAAACGATGTGTGATGTTTTCATGTTCATGAGCTCACATAGTAGTGACTATGAACTATGATGGTGTTATTTAGTGGCTTTACGTATACGTGTATGTATTATAGAAAATCGTATTTTTACGATTTAGGGTTGTGCATTTAGGGGTCTCGGATGAGCTATTTAGTCACGGGAATAATTTACGGGATGGTTTTAAGTCATTTAGGACTTAATTATATAGTTTATTTCTTAATCTAAGAGTTTTTATAAAACTGTATATTTTTACGTCTTTTACGGGATACGCGTTAATTTGACTAGTTTTACGATTTTGAGGTTTTGGAGGTTTTTGGAGCTGAAATAAATTAAGGTAAATCAATGTAATATTATTAATACATTAATTAATAATACAAAAGAAAAAATAATAATACATGGGGTCGGTTTGGACAACACAAGAAAGAAAGAAGGAAAAGCCCAAAACAGGCCCAATGGACTTGTAATGGGATTAGGGGGCCTTTAGGACTTAACCAAACCCAACTCATAACCAAAATAATCAGATTCTTAACCTCCATAACAGCTCCTAGCCTAAATTCAACAATGGTGGCCAATTAGGGTTTCAAAAATAAAGATCTTCCATTGATTTCTAAGGTAAAACCTTCAAAACCCTTGTTCTATTAATGATTTTAATCAATTTAATCATGTAATTGATCTTATGATGGATTAGGGTTTGTGAGCTTTCTGAGATTAGTGAGATTAGTGTTCATATGAATTGATTACTTTGGTTATTATGAAGTTTAGTGATCGTAATTAGGGTTTAATCATGTTTAAATTCGTTTTTAAAAACTGGGCAGAATTTTTGGTCTATTGTTTTGATCATATCTAGAGTTCCACAAAATTTTAGATTTCTAATCTTATGTCCCTAGAAAGGTAATTGAATTAGCTTTCAAATGAAAGAAACTAGAACTAAATTGGAGGTACGGAAATGGGTCAAAAGCAGGTTACATCAGTTGGGTGTCAAAACAGTTTTTGAATCAGCCTGTTTTCATTTTATGTTTTGAATTGTTTGGGGTACTTAGGGTTATAATTGGAGCTTCAAATGAACATGCAATTTATATTATATATTAAATAAAAGATCTGGAGAAGGGATAAGCCAATGGGATAGGTTATGACCCTCTGGTCATAACAAACGTTTCATATGTTCAAAATCAGTAAATTCTGGATAGGTCAAATTATATATATATATATATATATATATATATATATATATATATATATATATATATATATATATATATATATATATATATATATATATATATATATATATATATATATATATATATATATATACATATATATATATATATATATATATACATATATATATATATACATATATATATATATATATATATATATATATATATATATATATATATATATATATATATATATATATATATATATATATATATATATATATATATATATATATATATATATATATATATATATATATATATATATATATATATATATATATATATGGAGGCTTTAACAGTAGCTTTAAGGTTGAGGCCAAAGGGGAGAGTTTGCTAACACATGTAAGGGCATAGAGTTTCTTTTACATGGCATGTTATTTTTGTTAAGGGGGTGGTCGACCAATAGTTTGAATTATGAAAAACGGGACTGTTTTGGGTTAAATGCTAACGGGACGAGTTATGAACTAAACTAAGTTAAGTTCTTTAAATAGGGGTGTAATGAGATTCATATGGCATATAAATGGGGTTAAGTTGTAGGAGAAGGTTAGATATCCATCATAGATTGATGAGCCATTTTGGTATGTGGTTCATGTCTTGATTGTATACGTTTGTGTGTTTAGATTTGTGCTAGAGCGCGGGTACTTGGAGAAGCTTGTTCAGGTGAGTTTCATAGTCCATGTTTTTATGAGTTATAAATGTTTTGATTTCCAGATGGGATGGAAGAGACACCGTATGGTTTTGTAAATAATGCGGTGAATGTTTTTATGGTTTGTGATGGACTTGTGTGTACACTTATGTGATTAACTGCTATGTGAATTCTTGATTGTGTTTATAATTTGGATCAGGGGACACGTACCATCTCAGTTATTGTGGTTTGACTTGGTACCAAGGGGATGTTGACAAGACGGGGCCTTAGGATTGGTTCATAGGTGTATGGGCGCCTATGGGACCATGGTTATTGGTAAGGCTTGGAGCCTTAGAATTGTGGTTATTGGTGAGGCTTTGAGCCTTGGATTTGTGGTGATTGGTTAATCTTGAATGCTAGTTGTTAATACTTAATTGTAGCACATTGTCCATATTTTCTTTTGTTAATAGTTGTTATATATAGCTTATAACTGATTTGGCGTTGGAGTCTAAACCTATGACTCTCACCAACATTATGTTGACGTGTTTTAGTGTCTCTTTCAGGTGAGAATGTGGTTAAGCGTGAGAATAGGAGTGGCTAGCTGGAAGGCTTAGGATTGAATTTAGAGGAACCCCCTTTCCTCTTAGTCTTTATTTATGTTTGTATAAATGATACTTTGTAGACACCTATATGTTTGTTATTTGTTAATTGTATGTCTTTGGTAAGAGGTAGACATGTTACCTACTTACCTAGACGCCTGCATTGTTTGAGATATCTTCATGACATTGTGTCACGATTTATGATATTTCCATTTCATTTAGTTATCTCTATAGACACGCTATTGTTGTGATGATATCCATACGTCGCGCCCTATATTCCGCCATGGTGGGGTGTGACAGTTTTATAACGGTTTTGAACATGAGACTTATTACCAAGACTTTTATACGCCCCCTAACGGATGGGCCTTATTATCATAGGTTTACCTCTATCTTTTATTCAACTTTGCCATGAAGCTTTTATTATGACTTCGGTCTTGCCTTGCCTTTTATTTAACCTCGCCAAGATGTGTTTATTATGGCCAAAGACGTATATCCTCACGCTAAAGGTGGATTTTGGATCTTTAAAGCTTCAAAGATTAAGGCATAATTCACTTTCAATTTCACTTCGATTTTTCGGCCTTGTGAGCTTCAAATTGTTTGCTTGATTTACATGAGCACTTGAAATCTTATTATTAGGTGAAGCTTTTGATTATTCGGGTTGCCAATACTTCAAAACCGTGACGCTGGCGATACCTTAATGTCTTCCCAATTTAATTACAAGAAAGCTACTAGAAAATACTAGAAACTAACAATCAAGACTAAACCGCTAAGTCAATACTTATTAAGCAAAATATATTTACAAGCGAAGGGAGAATAAGCAAACAACGAGAACACATGAGTTTTTTAAAGAATACGAGTACTCTACGTTTTGCATAGTAACTTATAATTAACTCTATCATTTTTCATCCTCATTCAAGAGACTTAGCCTAATATAAAGTTAAGGAATCGAAGCTAAGTGCTCAACACGCACGGTCGAGTAAATAATTACTCTTATTCTCGCCATCGTAAAACCTACATTCGTGTCTTCAAACACTTATAAAACATGAGAAAAAAATTTAAAATCTGGCCATTTTTAGCCTTATTTTGCAACAAAACGATAAACAAAAAGATAAACTTTGGAAAGCGTGAAGGTTTGGCAAGGCAAGTATCTATTCACCCCCATACTAAAGTTAAACATTGTCCTTAATGTTTCGAGTCTAAGGGTTGGAAACCCCCATACTAGAGACGTGGTCGAATGCATAATCTAGCATGGAAAGGGTGAAACCGTTAAATTTAAAACCGTTTATGAAGTGTGCTATAAACCTAAGGTTAGAACATAAAAGGATATATCATGGATATTGAGAAATTCTTCAAAGCAAACGATCGAGTGCTCCCATAAAATGAACACGAGAGGCTCTAATCGTGAAGATCATGATCTTCTAAAAACCACATATCACAAACAACCACAGAACAAATGTTGGAAGGGCACAAATCCCCTCACGTTACTACATTAGGAAGCGATAATATGTACATAGGATAAGCATGGTAGTCCCCCACGAGGCACCTCGTTTTTGATTATCGAGTCATGAGCTCGACTCGATCCCCTCAATACTAATTATCATTGGGGAAGGTGATTTGGCAGAGGTAGTTCAAGGATGGAACTTCCCCGCCAAAGTAGGGCTTCAACCTATGTCTATTCACCTTGAAATTGGGGCCATCATTTTGAGCTAGCTCGATGGTCCCATAAGGAAAAACTTGGGTAACGGTGAATGGACCGGACCAACGGGATTTCACCTTGCCAAAAACTCTTTTCAAACGAGAGTTAAAAAGCAACACTTGATCTCCAATGTTAAAAACCCGATTTTTAGTTTTTGAGTCATGAAATTTTTTAGTTTTTTCCTTGTAATTCAATGAATTTTCATAAGCAATGTCGCTTAATTCATCCAATTCATTCAATTGCATTTTCCGTTGTTTTCCCGCGGTCTAAATATCATCATTACAATGCTTTAGGGCCCAATAAGCTTTATGTTCGAGTCCTATTGGCAAGTGACAATTCTTCCGATACACAAGCTTATAAGGAGTGCACCCGATGGGCGTCTTATAAGCGGTCCGAAAGGCCCATAAAGCATCGTCCAACTTATCCGACCAAGATTGTTGGTTTCTCCAATCGATCTCTCCAAGATCCTCTTTAACGCTCGGTTTGAAACCTCGACTTGCCCACTCGTTTGTGGGTGATAAGCCGTAGAAAGCCGATGTGTAACCCTATATTTCCTTAGGACCTTTTCGAATTGGTCGTTAAAAAATGGGTTCCACGATCGTTTTTGATCGCATGAGGGGTTCCAATCTGAGAAAACAATCTTTTAGAAAACTTGACTACCACACGAGCATCATTCGTGGACCAAGCCTTAGCTTCCACCCACTTGGATAGGTAGTCAACGGTGACAAGCATGTACTTATTACCACGAGATGATGGGAACGGCCCCATAAAATCAATTCCCCAAACGTCAAAGATCTCACACACTTGGATGATGTTTTGTGGCATTTCATCGTTTTGTGAGGCTTTTCCTTGTCGTTGGCATGAGTCACATGACTTCACAAGTGCATGTGCATCTCGGTAACTAGTAGGCCAAAAGAAACCGGCATCAAAGACCTTCTTAGCCGTGAGATTAGCACTGTGGTGACCACCCGTGGGTCCCTAATGGCAAGCTCTAAGGATGTTAGAAGCTTCAGTGCCAAAGACACAACGTCGAATGATTTGATCCGCACAATTCTGAAACATATAAGGGTCGTTCCAAAAGTAGAACTTGACGTCACGAAAGAATTTTCGTTTTTGTTGAGTCGTCATACCCTTAATGAAGAAGTTCCCCGCATGGTAATTTGCGATGTCCGCAAACCATGGGGTGGATGAATCAAACATAGAATTCACTACACCAAGTGTCTCGAGAGGAAATGTTTCGGTAATTTCATTTGGCTCATAAACACTTTGGTGAGGATCTTCCAAACGAGAAAGATGATCGGCCTCTAGATTCTCGGCTCCTTTTTTTTCAAAGATTTCGACATTAATTTCTTGTAGGGAGAGAATCCAACGAAGTAATCACGGCTTTGCATCTTTTTTAGCCATGAGATACTTGATAGCCGAATGATCCGTAGACACTATGCATCGAGTCAAGACGAGGTAATATCGGAATTTCTCAAAAGCATACACCACGGCAAGGAATTCCTTTTCCGTTGAAGTGTATTTAAGTTGAGCCTCGGTCATCGTCTTGCTAGCATAGTGAATAGGAAAGAAGTGTTTTTCATGACGTTTCCCCAATACGGCCCCAATAGCGTAGTCACTAGCAATACAAATGAGCTCAAAGGGGAGGTTCCAATTGGGAGCAACAAGAATAGGAGCTTCGGTAAGTTTCCTCTTAAGGATTTCAAAGGCTCGTACACAATCTTTGTTAAAGAAAAATGGTGCATCTTTTTCGAGGAGATGTGTAATAGGTCGAGAAATCTTTGAGAAATCCTTGATGAATCAACGATAAAAGCCCGCGTGGCCTAGGAAACTCCTAACTCCCTTAACGGTTTTGGGATGAGGTAGTTTGGCGATGACGTCTACCTTAGCTTTATCTACCTAAATCCCCGATTTAAAAACCTTGTGCCCTAAGATGATTCCTTCCTTAACCATAAAATGACATTTTTTCCAATTGAGCACAAGGTTGGTTTCCTCACAACGTTTTAACATTCTCTCAAGATTTGACAAACACGAAGTGAACGAACAACCAAACACGGAAAAATCATCCATAAAGACTTCCATCGTCTTCTCGATCATGTCATGAAAAATAGCCATCATGCACCTTTGAAAGGTTCTCGGTGCATTGCAAAGTCCGAATGGCATTCTACGATAGGAAAATGTTCCATATAGACAAGTAAACGTAGTTTTTTCTTGATCACGAGGATCGATGGGGATTTGGAAGTAACTGGAAAAACAATCTAAAAAGGAATAGAAATCATTTCCCGCAAGACGCTCCAACATTTGGTCCATGAAGGGAAAGGGAAAATGGTCTTTACGAGTGGCGTCATTCAACTTACGATAGTCGATACACACCCTCCAACCGGTCACGAGTCGAGTTGGAATTAACTCGTTGGCATCGTTTGGCACATCGGTCATTCCTCCCTTCTTAGGGACACAATGAATAGGACTCACCCAAGGGCTATCAAAAATAGGGTAAATCATTCCCGCGTCAAGGACTTTAAGGACTTCCTTTAGGATGACGTCGTGAATTTTGGGATTTACCCTCCTTTGACATTGGATTGCGGGTTTGTAGTCCTCCTCCATTAAGATTTTTTGGGTACAAAATTTTGGATCGATCCCCTTATGTCTTATAATTTCCACGCAAATTCCCCTTTGTGATCCTTTAGAACATCGAAAAGTGCGGTTTTTTCATCATTCGAAAGATTTTTCACAATAATAACCGGAAACTTGTCGTCCTCCTCCAAAAATACATATTCAAGGTGAGGAGGTAAATCTTTCAAGTCGAGGATTGGTGGTTCCTCAATTGAAGATTTGGGCTCGATAATCATAACCTCCTCGGGTGGAGGAAACGGGAAATCGTTAAGAAAATCCTTGATAATCGAGAAGTCCTCATCGTTGTCTAGGTCTTCATCACAAGTACGTGGAACATCAAATTCTTCCAACGTAAAACCACCACCTTCAAATCGAGTGTTGGTGTCGAATTATCAAGAATGGGATCAAGCATAGTGGGATTTCCACTATTTTCAAGTTAATACTAGCACCAAGATCGGCCAAGGCATAAGATTAGGAATAAGATTAGGAAGATTGAGCGACTTGAAGACTGCAAGTGACATCAAGTTAATACTAGCACCAAGATCGGCCAAGGCATAGTATTCTTCCATATCTTGGATTGCACATGGAATCAAGAATTTACTGGGATCACCGACTTTTTGAGGTATGCGGTTAAGATAAACCGATGAACAACTAGACAATTGTTGCAATTTCTCCTTATTGTTTAACATACTCTTAAAGTTAGCGGCGAATCGAGGCATCATGACCAAAGGATCGGCAAAACTCACATTAAAATGCACGTCACGAAACATTTTCATAAAAAGCTCAAATTGGTAATTGTCGCGCTCTTTACGTTTCTCCTTTCTAAGTCTCGATGGATAGGGAAAAGGTGGTGTGGGTTGAGGCATAGGCATAGCCTTTGGAATCTCGGGTTCCAATTATGGTAATGGTTCAACCGTAGGTGTGGCATGAGCAGTATTTCGTGGGATTGGGACATGCTCCTTTTCGACCACCACCTCGGGTTCTTCCTCAATTTCCTCCACCGTTGGAGCAATTGGTTGAGGAGTCGGTTCCTTATGTGTCTTACCACTTCGTGTGGTAATCACTTACATCTCTCCCTTAGGGTTCGATATGGTGTTGCTAGGAAGACTACTCGAAGACGGTTTACACATTATAGCCTCAAACATGGATGAAATTTTATCCTCAAACATAGATTGCCTCTTCTCGGCCTTAATCATCTCTTGTTTTATTTCATGTTGCCCTTGTTCCATTTTTTGTTGGTTTTGTTGTAACCTAGTTACATTTCCCTCCATTTTGTTTGTATGGATCTTAAGCTCATTTGCTAACTCATTTTTCAACTCCTTTTTCAAGTCATTCTTAAACTCGGATCTTAGGCTAATGATCTCTCTCTGAATATTATCAAACCTAGCATCATTTCCATTTGCGTATTGAACAAATTCATTTGGAAGATCTTTCAAAGTTTGCAAACCCTTGTTGTTGTTTTGAAAATCATTATTTTGATTTTTGTTTGAAACTTGATTGTTGTTAGCCCTTGATTCCCATATGTGTTCCCTTTGTAATTGTTTTTGAAACAAACTTGATTGTTTCGATAGTTGTTGTTAGCATTTTGATTGGGAGCAAAACCCGGTGGAGTCATTTGATTAGAGCGGGTAACTTGACCGTTGTGATTGTAAGTTACTGTGGCCGCGTAGGCACTCGAAGTGTTACCACCGTTGGTAATGCACTCGGAGAAATCATGACCTCCACCACAATACATACATGAAACCTCATCCGCTTTAGCCGTAGCGGGAGCACTTTGTTCACCAACTTTGAATTCCATTAAAAGATCTTTAAGCTTATCAAAGATTTTGTTTTCCAAGTTCGCCTCAATTTGGCAAGCATCGATGGTATTGAACAATGAAGGTGAAGCCGAAGACGAAGACTTACGAACACTCGATGTGTTACGAGGACTATACACCTTAGATATATTCTCAATAATCAACAAAGCTTCCTCAACCGTTTTACACAAAAAATTACCACCTGCGGCGGCATTAAGATAATCCCTCTCATGATCATTCAATCCATTGTAAAACGTGTCAGTTTGATGCAAGACAGAAAAACCATGATGAGGACACTCATGTAACATTTCCTTAAATAGATTCCAAGCCGTAGAAAAACTCTCATTAAATTCATGTGAAAATTTTGAAATCTCATTTTTCAAATGCGTAGTCTTAGAGGGCGGGAAAAATTGGTTCACAAACTTTGAAACGAGATCCTTCCAGTCAATATAGAATTGGGTGGCTCTTTCTCTAACCAAATTTTAGTGGGTCCCGCTAAGGAATACGGAAAAAGCATCATCTTAATCGAGTCATTAGCAACGTCCTTAAACTCACAAGTGGCGGTAAGACGATTGAATTGGCGGATATGGTTGTGCGGGTTGTCCTTTTCATCATCACGGAATTTGTTGTTTTGGATCATCGACAACAAACCCGTTTTCACTTCAAAATTCTCCACAAGGATGGCGGGAATCACAATAGCCTCTCTATAACCCTCGGTGGGTGCTTGAAGTAACTCCATCATAGTTCGATTCGCCATGGTTGGTTCTTCTTCTACGATAGGCTCGTCAATAGGAGACTCCTCACTAGAAAGGGTAGGTGTGCCTTTCGGTTTTTTATTCGTGCACCTCTTGCTTGATTACGAGTAAGCATAAACGTCACGTACAACGTGGGGATGAGCAAAGAAGATTCTTTTTGGTGTTTTTAATTTTTCCAATTTTTTTGTAGTTTTGATTGTTTTTACCTTTTTGGATTTTGGTGATTGTATTAAGTAGACAAAAATCTACAAACCTCTCCCTTAATCAAATCTCTTGATTATAGAAGCCTCAAGGAATGAAAATTATCACGTGAAGTGAACACCTTCGATGACTTTAGAACATTGGTGGAACACCAAAACGTTCAAGAGGGTTTAATAAAATGAAACCAAGAAAATATATATGATCAGTAGATAATACTTTGGTTGGCAAACAATCGATTAGCTCTTTTTATCTAAACACGCACAAGCAAGCTGGGAAACGAGGCGACGCAAAGCACTTAAGAGCTAATCGAGTGTTTGCCAACCAAAGCTTCACGAAAGTAATTATCTATTTTGCCTTTTTTTCCCACCTTATAGTTTGTGTTTGTCCAAATCAAGCTTCACGAAAGTAATTATCTATTTTGCCTTTTTTTCTTGTTTGAGATTCGAATACAATGATTGAGTGATGACCTCTCAATCAAGGTTGTGTTTTCACACTTTTGGAGTACTTGTGAATTTATTGTTCTACGTATACAATATAGTAATATTCCCACAAAAACGAAAAACCGATAATACGTATTAGTAGAGTGCAACTAATACAAATAGATATTATGGTTTGTATTAAAACAACAATTGTTAAATCAAAACACAACACGCCTCCCCGGCAGCGGCGCTAAAATGATGGTTGTAAATTTCACACTTGTTTAGGAAAACATGGTAATTAGGGTAAGTAATAACAAGTGATTTAGGAAAACCACAAGTAAATGACCCAAAAATGAGTTCGTTCTCAAGGAGGCTAGTGTGTTGTGTAAGAATTGATTAATGATGTGATTATGTTAATGAAGAAAGAAAGTAGAAAAGAGATTAGAAAAGGATGACAGTTACGATTATGAATTAAACTAAGACGAAGTCGTGCACGTAAAACCGTAAAAAGTCACCAAATTCAAAAATTACCCTAAAAATTCCTAGAAAACTGCAATAAGTCCTAAAAATGTAATTAGAGTTTACAAAAAATCAAAAATCACTCAAACCTTTTATTTAATTAAATATTAATTTTTTAATGCTAATTAAAGCCCAAAAAATCAATTTAATTAACAAAAATCCCAAAATGAGATTTTTTAACTTGCAAACCTCTAAAATGACTTAACTAAATTTAAAACTATTTTTGAAAATTTTAAAATTAATTAAAACTATTTAAACAATTAAAAACTATCAAAACTTAAAATAATTCTAAAAATAAATCTAATGACAATAAAATTAATCTAAAAAATTTAAAATTCCTAACTTAATGTATATAAACTAGGAAAAATGAAAAACTTGCAAAAATCTAAAAATTTAATTTTTAATAATAAAATATTAATAAAATATTAATAAAAATCCAAGATTTATAAAAAATTCTAAAAAGTTGCAAACTAATTTATTTTAACCTAAATAGAACATAAATGAACTTGAAATTACAAAATTATCCCTATTGGGCCTTCAAATGGGCCAAATACCCAAACAATTCGTTAATGGGCTAAAATCAGACCTAATAAGAAAAATTCCACATAAATGGCCCAAAAGCTCCAGTTAAGCTTAAAATCTGATTTTAAAGACAATTTTCCAAAGGCCCAAAAGCTGAAGCTTAAGTTTGCTTATTTCAGAACAGCTTATTCTTAATGGGATTTTTGGCCCATTAAGCTATAAGCTAAAAGTTTACCCACGTCCTTCTCTTGACCTACATAAGCTATTTGCAAAAAGAAACTTGAAATAAGCCCAAGGAATAAGCCTAAAATAAGCAAAAGCTTTCTACACAAAACGACAAAATAGTCGTTTTCGAGTTCTAGGCTATTTCAAGAGCTGATTCAAGTTGCAATAAGTCACAAATAGCTTAACTAAGCTTAATAATAAAAAATATTTCAAAAAGCACCACTCAATAAGCTGGAATAAGCAATAAGCAATTTTGTAAAAGTCAACTAAGTTTGTTTTCTAGTCAAACCTAAAAGTCAAAGTCCACAAAGCTCCAGATCTCTTAAATGGGTCAAATAAGGAAGATTGATTACAAAAACAAAGTTGTTGCAAGTCCCAATAAGCTAGAATGGCTTATGAATAAGCTGTTTGATATTTAACACTAGCAGTAGCTAGTTACAGGGGAAAGGAGTTCCCACTGTGTAAGATGTTATAAATCTTGCTTATGCTTAGAGAGAGAAAGAGACAGAAAGATAGATGATGTCACACACACTTTAGAGAGAGAAAGTGATTAACTATGTGTAAAATGAAATTAAACCACACCCTCTCTATCTAAGGAGAGGGTTTATATACCAAGCCCATAAGATGGGCTTGGGCTTACAATGTTGGGCCGTCCATACATAACATGGACTAGGCCTTTCCTTGTTAATTAGTTATAATATATCTAAACTACGAGCTACAACTTAATATATTGTCGAAGTGACCGAATCTTCCTAAATACGTAAAAACGTATTTCCAACAATCTCCCCCTAAGGGAGGTCACTCCAAACAAGGGCGTTACCCAAGTTACAATAATAAAATAAACCTAGCATACTATGGTTGTATTGAGATCTTAGTCTTCTTCTTTTTTTCTTTTTCTTTTTAGGTGAACATGCAAATGTGATCTTTGATATCAATCTTTAGCATTAATCTCTTGCCTTGATCTTGTGCATCCATCACTTGTGATCTTCGCCTCTTCATGACTTCATGTCCCACATACTTATACCTTCATAATTCTTGTAAGCCTCAGAGTTCGATACAGTGAAAGGCTTAACTTTTAGGATTTCTTGAATAAAGTATAAGCATGCGGGGACGACTTCTTCTCGGATTCCGCAACACCACCGTCTTCAAATGTCTCAACATAAGTAGACACGAACGAAATGGATTTGAACATTTAATTCTAATTCGGTAGCATTTTACCTCCGGTCGGTGAAGACCGTTGGACGATATAAAATATCATACTTGTGGCAGGTAGATTTAATTAAAAATCTCCTTGACAAGATTTAGCGGGTAAACGCATTCTCTTTACACGGCCGTCCAAAGCTGACTGCGAACGTAAAAGTGAATCATTTGGATAAAATTATCCGCATGATTGAAGCCGTAAATTCTGATTCCTGGAACAAGTTTGATTCATTAAAGAATCGCACCATCGTTGCTTTCCAGTTGTCACGAGCTTGATTCATATTGAATCTTGCAAGTTACCTACCAAGTGCTGTTTAAGGTTATCACTAGAAGGATTTCCACTCATCACTGTGAACACTAAGGTATCACTCTGAGTGTCTTGTCAAGATCACTTAGATATTGTGTAGAGGCCTGGAATGTGTTTAAATTCAATTAAGAATTAAACAACTATTGCTTTCCAGTTATCACAAGTTTGATTCATAAAGAATCGCACAAGTCACCTACCATGAGCTTTTTAATGTTCGCTCAAGAAGGATTTCCATCTTCATTGTAAATACTTTCGTATTACTTGGATGTTCAGGCAAGATCATGAAGATTTTACGGAGGACTCATAATATCTTTCTTACTTTTCACAGTGTGTGAAGAAGCAAGAAGTTATGGAAGTGTGTCCTAATGAGATATTTGATGATCTCAAATGGCTCTAGACTCGATCGTGCACTTTGGATTTTAGTAATCAAAGGCTGGAGAGGAGTGCCACCATTTCAATACCTATTTATTCGAAGTGAATAAATCGATAGATAACGTGTTGTCTCCGTGTGATTAAAATAAATACCTTTTGAGAGATATTTGAGTTAGTTGGGATGGGTTGTGCATTGCATCACTGGGTCCATGATGTCTAATCTTCAATATCAAGCATTATTTAAAATGATCTCAACAGCATATGTATTGACCCGGTTTGTGCCTAAGGTTGTAAGGAGGGCTTCTTTCTTTACATCCTTTATCTTTACAATTCTTTTTCATTCATCAACCCCTTCAATGCTTACCAATACGTCATAACTATCACCATGTTGTGATTGTTCCAGTGCTAACTTAAGTACTTGGTCGGCATTCAGCTACGTTCACAATCTTTCTCCATCTTTCCTAAGGACTACTATTTCTAGCTATGGAATGCCCTTGGGAAGATTCCTCCGCTTTAAGAAGAATCATTGGACTTAACCTATCCTACCATCCTTATGTCACCACAATCTTTATCGTCGTGAAATAAATGGGTTTTGGGTGAATATATGTCACCATGAAAATCCATTTTGATATGAAAATCTGTTTTCCTCCCCCTTAACATATACCACGATATTCGAAAACATTTCGCATATGTCAAGATGAGCCAGCAAATTAAGTCAAACCATTTGTGATAATTTCCCATATTAAATCACATTTTCTCCCCCATATTAAAAATATTAACCCAATCGACGTTTTTAATATCAGTTGATTTAATGAAGTTTTAACAAAGGTTTTGGGAAGAAAAATGCAAGTCCGTTTTATCTTCATGATACCGAATGTATGAGATATGATACCGATTTGTAACATGATCACATATTCACCATATTAGAAGAAATTGACAAGGTTGGACCTGATTGAGGAGAACATCATAAGATAAGATCAAATGGTTCTTGTCGGCAAATGTTGGTCGCCTCATCACGTCTGAAGTCATCTCTTGACACCACATGTACGATTGTTATTGCAGTCTTGACACCAACTTGTGAACTTGGCACTTTCGGCATCAAAGATTCTGAAGGCTTGACAATTGCTCCCCCTCAATTGTTGACCCGTGTTCTATTGAAAGAGATGTAGTCATCGTTTGAGTAGTCACATCGTCGAGTATGTAGATAGATTTGTGTTAGAACAATTGTAGAGATGATAGCTTCATAAAAACAAGACTTCTCTTGTTTTGAACAAATAAATGCACTGAAGCGTACATAGATTTATGTTAGACCAAGTTATAAAGTAAACTTGATCCCTTACAAGGTTTTAAAGTAAACCTTGCCGGAGAAAATTAATTCCCGTTGTGAGCCAAAGCTTTCATAAGAAATACTTGACTTTAATGTGAAATTCGGGTTGCAGTCTGAAATAACTACAAGCCATAAGGGCATGTTTTATGAAATATTTACAATTTTTGTACGAACTCTATTTATGGCGCTGTGTCAATATAAATCGATATTTTTAAGGCCGTAAATATTGTCGTACCAAAAGACATGCCTTTGAAAAATAAAGTAAAAATATTTTTGGATTTTTATGAAATTTTACAATTTGTATGGTTTTATGTGATTTTATATTTTTGTATTTTGTTTTTGTGGATATAAATATAAAAAATATATACAGATGATCACCAAGGATACGGAAAATAGTTTACCACCACTATTCTTTCGCTTCATCTGCCAATTCCTTTAGAGTCTCAGGCGAGAAGGTTCTCATTCCTAGCTTGTCGGCCAAAAATTCAATTCGAGCGCGATCTAAAGTCTCCGTGAAAATATCCGCCAATTGATACTCAAATCGGACAAAGTAAAGCTCTATCACTCCATTTTCCACTTGCTCCTTGATAAAGTGGTACCGAATGTCAATATGCTTCGACTGGGAGAATTGAACATTGTTGCAGCATAAGGCAATTACACTCTTGTTGTCATAGTACATCGGAATTTTGTTGAAACCTAGACCATAGTCATTTAGTTGCGATCTCATCCAAAGAATTTGAGCACAACAACCGGGCATAGCTATGTATTCTGCTTCCATACTTGAAATTGCAGCGCTTTTCTGCCTTTTAGATGCCTAACTGATTAGTCGATCTCCAAGTAATTACAAAGTTCCACTCGTGCTACGCCTTGTATCTTGACAACCCACATGATCTGCATCTACATATGCCATAAGTGCAATCGAAGAGTCCTTCGAATACCAAAGTCCCCGAATAATGGTTCCTTTAAGATACTGAAAGATCCGTTTAAGAGTAGCTAAGTGTAACTCAGTAGGTCTAGTTTGATACCGAGCATACATACATATAGCAAACTGAAGATCATGTCGACTAGCTGTGATATACAGAAGAGTACCGATCATTCCACGATAAAGTGTCGGATCAACGGCAACTCCATGTGGATCTGCATCAAGCTTACTTCGTTCCACCATTGGAGTATCCACGGGGTCGCAAGATTCCATCTTATATTTCTTAAGAGATTCAAGTGCATACTTGGATTGATTGATAAAGATGCCTCTGGGACTCTAAGATATCTGAAGTCCTAAGAAGAATGATAGCTTGCCCATCATTGACATCTTAAACTTGGAAGACATGAGTGTCCCAAACTCATCCGATAAGGTTTGGGTCCAGGCAGCAAATATAATATCATCAACATATATTTGTACCATAATCATATCTTTACCTCATTTCTGAATAAAAAACGTGGGATCCACCTTGCCTTTAGCGAAGCCTTGCGTAATGAGAAATTGTGACAATAGATCATACCATGCGCGTGGAGCTTGCTTCAACCCATATAGAGCCTTCTTATGCTTGTACACAGGATTAGGATATTTAGGATTCACAAAACCATCCGGTTGTTGAACATAGACCTCTTCCTTAATTTCACCATTGAGAAATGCTGTCTTCATATCCATTTGATAGACGATAATATTCATGTGGCTGCATAAGCAAGGAATAGTCTAATAGCTTCCAAACGGGCAACAGGTGCAAAGGATTCCATAAAGTCGATGCCTAATAATTGCTTGTATCCACGAGCTACTAGTCGAGCTTTGTTCTTCAATATTCCACCTAACTCGTCGAGTTTCACCTTGTAAACCCATTTCAAAGTGAGTAACTGCACTTGATCCGGGCATGGGACAAGTTCCCATACTTCAAGACGTATAAATTCATTAAGTTCTTCTTGCATAGCTTCTATCCAACAGGATTGATGTGACAATCCGTCAATTTATGGTTTATATTTTATTCTCAATATTTATTTAAAAACATTATTTTAATGTTATATTATGAACTCACCCATTTCGGGGGAGAAATTTGGAATTACATCTTGAAGTAGCATCGACTACGTCTAAAACCGGAGGATTCTACGTTACGTGCTCACGTTTACATATACCGTCTTTGGTGACAGTCCGACATTTCAGAAAATAAATTTGTCCGTGAATATTAATTTGGGATTTTAAATTTTTGTTGGTTCGTAAACTCACAAATTTACGAGAAGAGATTAGGACTTACGATTATAATTTAACGTCCTTTACGACTAAACCGGAAACCTTAGGATTACGTATTTACGTTTTCGAACTCCGTTTTTTATGAGACAATTTTTATTAGATTCGTTTTATGCCGTTGATTCATAATTTATAAAAACGTTTTTCGTAAACGACCCGAGGGCACGCAAATCGAGGAAACTAGAATCGAGGAGTACACGTAAATAATTGGGGATGAGACAAAACAAGTTTTGCCCCACCCCCACATATGGGACGGCATAACTTAGCTACAACACCTTTGAGGTGTCAAGCTTACAAAGTAAGCTAGGATACTTGTCCTAGCCACTTTGTATACTAGCAACCAACTCAAAACCACTCACTTCTAAACCATTTCTTCATTTATCTTACATGAAAACCACCAAACTCTCTCTCTTTTCTCCCCATTGCCGTCCAATCTCATCAATAAACACCCTCATTTGATCAATTTTAACCATGAAATCAGTGTTATTCACACATATGATGAAGCCCTTTTGAAGCTCTATAGATTGGTGGTGATTTTAACATCCAAAGAGAAGTTTGCAAGATGAAGTAGGGCTGATTTTCAAAGACCAACATCTCACTTGGTGATCTTGAAGATTTTATACAAGAGTTCATAAGATTTGGTGACCTAAAACCAAGTCTTGATCCTTCAAACTACTTAATCTTTGTGGTATAAACATTGTTCTTCCTATCTTCTTGTTATTTTGATTATGTAATCTTGTAATTTCCTTATTTATGTATATGTATATGATGATGAATAATGATTAAAAATATTATGTGGGGATTTGGTGTTGATAGATTTGATAAATATGGTTAAAAAAAGATGGAAAACCATAGGTAACAAGGTTAAAATCTTGCTAAGTATGATGGTTGTATAAAAACAGTAAGTAACCAAATGTTAAACTGATAAAATAGTGAAGTGGAATCAATATACAGTAAGTATTAGGTGTTATACACATGTGAGAGTTGGCCATGCAATGGAATCATCAAAATGAGTGAGATATGATCAAAACAAGTTCAGAGTGCAAATCTGCCTATACTGTTTTGGAAGAATTTATTAAAATATTTAGAAGTTGATTCATCAGTAGCTATAAAGGAATAAAATGAAAAACATATCATGTGGTTTCTTTGATAAAAATTTGAGGTCCTATCTACATATAGAACTCTAGATATGGACATTTTAGTGAACTTAAAATTTAGGACTGATTTTGTGAAATTAAAGTTTAATACTATTATATAAGCACTCAAATAAATATAGTATAAAATGTGAATTAAAACCCACTAACTTATATAATTCATTTATATAAATATGCATAAGGATAAATAAATGGACATTATATAAAAATGGTAGTTTGGTAAGTTTTTTAAGTTATAAAAACTATATACTAAGTTTTACGTCTTTTCGGCTAAAACCGAAAGATTAACGTTTTTGTCAAATAAAACTTAGACGGTCGGACCCGTCTAATATAAACTTTTATAAACTCACATACTGATATATGAACTTATATAACAAGTAAAAACCGATAAAACCCGAACTATATAACATACAGACATTAACGGGCTAAGCTAACTTTATTGGACTATACACCCGACTAATTAGTAAAACACTTATAAACTTACTTATTGGGTTAAACCCATTTGGGCCCAACATGTAAAGTATAATACTGATAATAGAAGTGTAAAATGGACTAATATAAGGTATTAGGCTTATAATAGGCTTATTGGGCCTAAAACATGTAAATAAGTAAAACTAGTAAACTAGTATGAAAGTTACCAACACATAACACTAAAATGAGTAAATGAGAATGTATAAACCCACTTGATCATCATCATATATATAAAATCATCATATGTATACATAATTGTTATTTTTATAAAGTCATTGGACAAGAGTCTAAGACAAGTATTATTTGTCTAGGTTTCCGTGATTGAAGCACGTATCGTACATCCAAGTCGACGATAACCGCCTTCCCACATCAACGTGAGTTCATAGCCTCGATTTCTTTTAAATGTTTTTATGAAATGTTTTATAAACCCGCGAGGGAGATAACATGTTAGTTTTTATAAAATAGGACACTAGTTGTCCCGATTGTCTGTTTATTGATTTGGACCCGTATGATTGTATGACCCGATGAGTGATTAAATGACCTGATAGATGAAATGAAATGGATTATTAAAGTTAGGTTATGTCACTGAAAGTCCCATTAGCATGAATTGTGAACTACCGGGATTTGGTAGACGCTTATGCATATAATAGTACTATTTGGGGACGATCACCCCAGTTCGCGCCTTGACGGTTGATCCCCGTCGTTCCACATTGATTGGTAAGCGAATTTATGTATGAGAAGATTTTCATAGCGTGATTTTTGTGACGACACGCTAACTTAGATGGGCAAATTGAGTTTCGGGTTAGCTACCCATTGATTGTTGTAGTAAGGTAACAATGTCATGCGGATATATTGCCTGCTACCAATACGGGGTCTTATTATTGATATTATGTCCGTTTTTTGGTTTTACATAACCATATTCATATAACGGTTTTATTTAACTCTATACAGCGTTATAAAACGTATTGTGTGATGTTTTTACGACATTGGTTCGTATAATGGTTTCGAAGGCAAAAACCTATATTATGATTTTGAAAAAGATTTGTATAAAATGTTTTTTGTGAAAACCCAAACCCGAGGTCATTTATTTAATATTATATAATATTATTTTTACGAATGATTTTGAAATTTTTGATGAGTTGAATGGAATGACGATTAATGGTCTTATTTAAAACCGACGTTGGAGGTCTTATTTTTTTTTATCTTTTTACTAATAGCGAGGATTATTAGTGACCACGATATCGACGGATGCCCGAGATTTTATGTTTTATCATTTGTTGTCTCGATGTTTATATTTTTGACGTTTTTATTTTAAGTTCGTATTAAGTCGAACCGGGATCATATTATCATCAGATTTTGAGTGCGTTTTAACTTTTGAAAAGTATTTTTACGAAACCCGAGCCTCGTAAATATTTTCAAATTTTACAATTTACATTTTCCACCCTTAAAACTATTTAAATTACATTTTGAACCAATACTATCACAAATTGGCAAAACTAGCCCCTCCACCACCATATAAAAGGTGATTTTCACTCACCTACAACACATACATGTAAAAATCACTTCTCTCTTCTCCTCTCTCTTGTTTTGCCGTCCACCCCCCCAACCAAAACCCTTTGATTCTTGAAAATTTAGCTTGAATCAATAAAAACTAAACAAAGTCCCATCTCCAAATTTCAATGGTGATTCTAATGATGTAAATTTTACACACATGCAAGAAATTTTATTTTTTTGATGATGATCCATGAAGGTTTGATCAATTTTTATGATTTTATATTGTTGTTAGTGATGTTATATGCATATTTTAATTATTGCATGTTGAAATTTTGAGTGGGTAAATTTTTGTATGATCATTTAAATGTGTTATGGGTTAGTTATATTGTTAGTAATGATATTAGGGTGATATTAGGCATATGAGAATGATTAAAATGTGGTGAAAATTAATTTTGATGGATTTTTAAAAGTATATTTTTAAACAGATTATTAAATTTATTTTTCTGAAATAATGAGTTTTAGTTTGAGATGAACTAATTAGATATTGTTGTAGAGGATGTTTTTACCTTCGTTTTGGTATAAGATATAGCTTCTAGCTCCAAACGAGCGAAAAGTTACGTTAGTTTGATTATTCGTGTACCGGGAGACGAGTATCAGCACGATATATAATTGTTGTCGATATTTGGATCGAATCTCGGGGACTATAAAATGGATTTTAAAATGAGTCATGGACTGATTTTTAATGATAAGTATGATGATGTTGAGTTATTTTCAAAGTTGAGTGTCGGTTTTGTAAACGGAGAAAAATAAATGGTTTAAAAGACTATAAGTGTTGTCGACGTAAAACTGTCCGGTTTTTGTAGTTCAAAGATGTGTCGGGCATCAAACTTTAAAAGTAAAATCTTTTGATGGGCTTTCAACAGGTCTTTCTATATATACTAAGTGAGGTCTCTGGTTAGTACCATAAGCATTTTATGTGTTTAAGTGGGGTAAACGAGCACGTACATTTGGTGTGTACCGGCAGATCTTTATCTAAAGAATTAACTAATAGTAAACATATAGAAGAAAGTAATAGGTCACTTGTATTGTTTTCATTTTGGGTTGGGTGTGATTCATGATTTTGAGTTTGATGTTAGTAAGTATGGATTTTATTTGGGTTTATTTTTGATGAACGCGCCTTATTTGATAGGTTGCGGTTTTTGTGTTTATCGGGCATCAACTATCGTCGAAGATCGTCTTACTACTGCTATTGCTCCAGGTGAGTCTATAGCCTCGCTTTTGTAATTGTTTGAATGATTTTAAAACCCGCGAGGGGGATACATGCTATTTGAAAGTAAAATGAACACAAGTAATGATTGATTGTTTGGACCCGAATGTTTCCTTTGTTTCCTTTGTTGTTTGAATTCTATAAGTACCTAATTTGCAAAAGACCCTAAATTCATGAGTCGTTAACTATCTTCTGACTTGATGTTGTGAGTTGGGAATAACCGCTTATTCTAATAATAGTACTATTGGGCTGACGACCCTATCTGAGACCAGGGCTTTACGCAGAGTAACCCGCTGGGAAGGATAATTTTACGAGAATGAGAATTGGTATTTTTGCAAATGATACCCTAGTAGGGGCACTGGAAATTTCATCTAGTCATGCCGGCTTTAGGCGTGAGTGACTGAGTTAAGGGGTCGGTGTCATGAGCTTAATACAATTCTATAGTTATTGCTATATGCCAGATTACCAGAATAATAGATTGTATACGTAGCAATTCTATTAAATGATCTTAATTGATTTTTATCTTGTGTTCAATGTTGATTTGGAAAACCTATAGACTCGCTCAACCGTTGTGTAGATGATTTTAAGCATGTATTTCAGGTGATTGAAGTTGAAGAATTGTGAAGCTTGCTGGAGAAGGATTGCGGGATTGCTTTTGTGGTGATTGGTCTAAAACGGATTTCTTTCCCTTTTGTCATAAAAATAATAATGTACGGTCGTATCCTTTGGTAAAATGTTTGTGGATTTGATAAAGTCTTTGTGGGACCTAAATATAACCCTGATATTTCTAAAATTGTTTTACTTGGGATTGAAAGTTTTAGACAGTGGTTAAATTATATTCTCTTATATTTCAAATTTATCATTTTGAGTTTGTTCAAAATGTCTTGTGTAACAATGTTTGTATTTAGCACCCAAATGTGTATTTCCGCTGCGCATTGTAATTTGGGGGTGTTAAAGATTGGTAATCAGAGCTTTTTAGTTATAGCGAATTAGGTCGATTTTTGAGAAATGTCCTAAACTATAACTTTGGTGTCGAAAATATTTTACAAAAGCAAAGAAACTTCTCTGCAAGGCTCCGGTAAGATTATTTGTTTTGTATTGTTTTATAGTTAGATGTATCCCTTAAAATTGAAACTATTTCTACGGTATTTATTAAGTAAATACTATGATGTATTGATGATGTATTGATGATATATTGATGTTGTTGAAAGTACGTTGAGTACTTGTTATCGTATTTTTCTTTATGTAATGCATATGTATATAATTTTAAATAATGACCTTATATACTGCCGAGAGTCTGGGACAGTGGACCAGATGTTGAACGATTTTACAACTGAATTCTTGCGACTTGTATCGGGTATGAGGAACTTTGATTAGTTGATGTATGATAGATATGTGGTTGAAATTGGTGTGAATATGAGGTTTATTTGGAAGAAAGGTGGTTTTAAAAGGTTGTATTTGGTATGTGGATAATTGAGTTTGTTAGGACTTGGAAGATGGATGAGATTTCTAGTCTTGGGTCGATTGTGACGAATCTGTGTGTTTGAATTAAATGGTTTAAAGAGAAGTAGGTAAGTTTTGAAAGGATGAGTGAGTGGAGCCTTAGGTGAGAGTGATTCTGAGTAGAATTTGGAAGTTTAGGAATGTTGAAAGTCGTATTGAGAGTTGCTTTGTGATTAATCTGCCGTGTAGCAGTGAGTATTTAGATTTTGAGAATGTGGTGCCATTAGGTTATGGATTTAACCTTGAGGTATGAAAAGGAAAATAGACGAGTGTGATGTAGCTGACAACAATGTTAAGGAGGATGAGGAGCTGCTGTCTATGGAACAAATCGCCTAATGGATTTCTTTGTATCTTATTTTCTTTTTCTGATCGGACTTATTTAAACCCTTGTGTCGTAGTATTGTGATGGAACTTATTATCTTTTAAGTTTGTTCGGTAGATGATTGTAGTGACAGAGAGTGCCACTATCCTGTTGAATCCTCAATGCAATCTGAATTACCCTCATGATCTATGATGTGCCCTTATTAACTCTTTTGAGTTTTGGTTGATGAACCATTGTAGTTTGTGTTGTTCGTGCATGTACTATTCATGAGATATCCTGATAAAGAATTCCTTCTTTTATCTTGATATGTATACCTAACATGTTTCTTTCTTCCGTGATGATGGAAGAAGGAGTAGCGGAATCATATTTCTGTCATTAGTAGATCGCTACGTGACTATGTTTCTTGAAATATGTTGCCAAAACTAACAACTGCTACTGTGAACACTTTGAACGCACAAGTTATTGCTAGAACTTTTAGAGCTGATCGTGCTGCCAGGAATTAAAGATGCTGGGGTTAATTGTGCTGGAAATGATGGTGCTGCTGAGGATAATGATGATGCTGCTGATAATAATGATGGTGCTGCTAAGGATAATGATGATGTTGCTGAGAATAATGATGATGCTGCTGAAAGTAATGGTGATGTTGCTAACAATAATGAGGATGTTGCTGATCCAGATAATAGTATTGCTGCTATTCTGCAAGTTCAAGAGAATGTACTTATGTTAGTTTTCAGAAGTGTAGTTCTACGTAGTATTGTGGTATTAGTGGTGCATTAGAATTGCATAGTTGGATTGATAAGATGTAGAGTACTTTGAGATTATTGAGTGTTCAAAAATTAATAAGGTGAAATTTGCTGCTGCTATATTTCAGGATGGTACACTAAGATGATGGAATACCAAGTGACTACTTTAGGATTGGTTGTGACTAATAGTAAGGCATGGACCGTGATGAAAGGACTATTGACTGCTAGGATTTGTTCCAAGAAGGAACTAGGACAGTTGGAATCCGAATTAAGGCAATTAGTGCTAAGGGACGATGATATTACTGCTTACTAGGAAATTTTCTGAGCTATATTTGTTATGTCCTGATACTTTTGTGAATGACTGTAAGACAAGGAAGCAGTACATTAGAGGATTGTCTAGTAATATCAAGGGTGAGGTTATTTCTTCTTAACCTGAATCTTTCGATGAAGCTGTTTAGAGGACGTTTGAATTAATGGACGTGAAAGTGCAAGTTAGGATAGATAGTATTGTTGAAAACAATAAGAGAAAGTGGGAATCAGCTCAGTCCAACCCGAATCAAGGTCAGAACCGTAGGGATCACAGTAATAACAATAACCAAAGACAGAACCGAAATCAGTATTTAAACCCTGGAAGGAATGAGGGAATTCGTGTTGTCACTGTGTCTAGAAGTGACAAGATAAATCTCGAGTGTGTTTGCTGTACTATATACCATGTAGGTAATTTTCCACTATTGCGACTAGAGTTAGGACAACCTGGTCATGAAGCTGCGAAGTGAAGGATAAGAGGATTAGTTACTGGAATTATGATATGTTTTTAGCCGTGGTGAGGAAGGACACAAGCAAGGGAATTTTCGAAGGAAAGGAAATTGACAAGATAGGTATGCTGCCGCTCCAGTTTACGTTTGAGTGATGCTGACAAACCTTAGGGTCTGGATGTTGTAAATGGTATATTCTTACTTGAGATTCTTTATGTCAGTATGTTGTTTGGCTTCAGATCGGGTAGAAGCTGTAGAAATGTAAAGATTTAGTTGTTTTATCTACGGAGAGTCAATAAGATTGACAATTATCTATGGTGTGGAGTTAACCGACGGAAAGGTTGCTAGTGTTAGTTTTACACTGAGTGTGTGTTCCTTGAATTTAGGAAAGTAAGTGTTTAGTATCGACTTGATGCTCAAAGAGTTGGAATCTTTGGATGTGGTTTATTGGTGTGAATTGATTAGTGTTGCGAAGTGCTGATGCTTGAGATTTGACTAATCTTCATTATAAATTGATAACTGTTGGTTTAGATTTTGCTGCGAAGCTGAGGGTTGACTATGAGAGGTGATGAGTGAATTTTCCGTTTGAGAAGTATCTTGTTTGGAAACAAGGATGTATGTGGAATAGAAATGTGATGTATTCCTAGATCAGGTAATTAGTGATAGGGTGGTTAAGGAGAAGTTGAGAGATCTGTTAATAACTCGAGAGTATTCTGAAGTTTCCCTGAAGTTTTGCAGAGTTGTTGCCGCCTCATGAAGTGGAGTTTGTGTCAATTGAGTATTGTGAGCAAAAGGTGTAGTGTTTCTGCATTTCATTGTGTAGTGCTTTTGTGTTTTGTTGAGTAGTAATTATATGCCTTATCATTTGGCACCGTCATAGTGGAATGAGTTATTCGGTCAACTGCGAGAAGTGATGGATAAAAGATGTATTAGATTAAGTTTCGTTACAGTGATGATCGTCTGTGTCGTTTGTCAAAGAAGGATGGATTGTTTCGGATGTGTATTGATTATCGAGAGCTTAACAATCGACAGCCAAGAATCGGTATTCATTATCGAGGATTGATGATTCGCGTGATCCTTGCAACTTGTCTAGATCCAGTGTGTACTCAAAGATCGCTTTGAGTTCTGGTTATCATTAACTGAGAATTAGGAAGAAAGATGTTCCTATAGTTGTTTTTTGTACTTGATGTGGGTACTTTAAGTTTCAAGTGGTATTTTTGGAATTGACGATCGTGTCTGCTGTATTAATGGATTGGGTGAACCTTGTGTGTAAGATGTGCTATGATGATTTATTCATTATATCTATTGAATATATTCTATTTTGTTCCAAGGGGAAAGGAGGAACATAAGTGGCATATGAGGATAATTTTTGGGATGGTTGGAAGAAGAGAAACTGTATGTAAAGTTTCAGATGTGTGAATGTTGGTTGAAATATTTGCGTTTTTAAGGTAGTAGATTGACAACAAAGGTATTCGTGAAGATCTTGCCAAGATTGAAACGATCAATGATTGGTCGGTACAACCGACGCCGACGGAAATCTATAAATTCCTTGGTTTAAGCTGGAATAATCGGAGGTTTATCGAAAGGTTTTCACTGATTGTTAATCCATTGATTAAGCTGACTAAGAAGAATTGGGTGTGTGAGACCCACTTATACATCTAAATTGTAAGATTCGAGATCTGATCCCCATCAGATGAGGAAGTTGTATTCAGAACACTGAAGGGTAGATTGTGTTCTGCACCAATGTTGTCGTTTTGAAAGGATCTAAAGTATTTATAGTTTGTAGTTTGTTGTGATGCGTCTCATAAGGGTTATGTAGTTGTGGTGTTTGCTTTGAGATGTTGGAAATATTACTTATATGGAATCAAGTGTGTAGAGATAAAGGATCATAGAAGTTGCTCTATAATTAATTTCTTGGGATGATAAAAGAAATGAGTAGAGGATTACCAGTTATATATTTCGAGTACTTGAGTATGTTGATGGATACGACTGTGAGTGATTATGACTACGAGATTCGCTACCATCCGGGAAAGGCGAATGTGGTAGCTAATGCACTTATCAGGGATAAAAAAAGGGGAAAAATCTTTTAAGATTTGAGTTTTGGTAATGATAAGAAGTGTGGGATTGATAGCAAGGATATTGAAAATTTTAAGTTAGTGGTCTGATTTGAGAAGGAGGTCAAGATAAGTGATTTCAACATTTTATCGAACTTATGGAAAGGATTTTGTTGTAAAGCCAAGTTAGACATGGAGTATTGAGCACTCCTAACATATATGAGTTGAGAGAGTGAGACTTAGTGATGAAAAATCTCACAAGTCAAGTAATCGATACGTTTTGGTTTGGGTAAAGATGAAAGTTGAGTTGAGTACTGTGTGTTATACAGAGACTGATGGATAGAGTGAAAGGACGATTCGAACATTGAACGGTATGCTTGTACATGTGTGATTGACATAGAAATTATTGGAATTTTTATATGACGATGATTATCGTGCTAGTAGTAATGAGGATGTACTGTTTGAAGGCCATAAAGAACTTCAATATGTGAAGGTTAAAGATCGTGAGTTATGGACGTAAGATTAGGTTCTCAGTGTATTGCAAAAAAATGTAGGTGGAATTAAATGACTGAAATAGAAGTGATTTTGGCAATATTGATTAGATTGTATGGATTAAAGATTATCCATTAGTAACAAGGAATCATCAGAAGAGTTATGTTGGTATTCGAAGAAATCGATGGAGTTTGAAATTAGGAAACGTGGTTATGCTTAAGGTGTCGTTATGATGGGTGAAATTTGTTTTGAGAACAACAAGGAAGGAATTCAACTTGAAGATAAGTTGCTTTTCAATGAGAGAACTGTGAAGAGTTCTTATGAGGTCGAAACATAGTAAGGATTATACTGTAAGGATACAAGAATTCCAGAAGTGAAATCTGAAATTGTGAAGGAAGCATGAGGATTTCTTTAAGGAAAAGAGTTCTCATTTGTTCTGGAGGTATGGGATGTGAGTATAAGAGGGGCAGAGCGTCGGGACGTCGCTCTCTTTTAGGAGGGTAGGATGTGACAACCCAAACCCGAGGTCATTTATTTAATGTTATATAATATAATTTTTACAAATGATTTTGAAATTTTTGATGAGTTGAATGGAATGACGATTAATGGTCTTATTTAAAACCGACGTTGGAGGTCTTATTTTTTTTATCTTTTTACTAATAGAGAGGATTATTAGTGACAACAATATCGACGGATGCCCGAGATTTTATGTTTTATCATTTGTTGTCTCGATGTTTATATTTTTGACGTTTTTATTTTATGTTCGTATTAAGTCGAACCGAGATCATATTATCATCATATTTTGAGTGCGTTTTAACTTTTGAAAATTATTTTTACGAAACCCGAGCCTCGTAAATATTTTCAAAATTTACAATTTACATTTTCCACCCTTAAAACTATTTAAATTGCATTTTGAATAAAAACTATCACAAATTGGCAAAACTAGCCCCTCCACCACCATATAAAAGGTGATTTTTTCTCACCTACAACACATACATGCAAAAATCACTTCTCTCTTCTCCTCTCTCTTGTTTTGCCGTCCACCCCCTAACCAAAACCCTTTGATTCTTGAAAATTTAGCTTGAATCAATAAAAACTAAACAAAGTCCCATCTCCAAAATTCAATGGTGATTCTAATGATGTAAATTTTACACACATGCAATGTTGTTCCCATTGAATCCATAACACAAGATTCTTAGAGAGAGAAAGAGAAGAAAAGTAGAAAGAGAAAGTAGAGAGAGAAGTGGAAGGTTTACACTAAAACTATGTGTTTAATGAAATGAACCAACACCCTCTTTCACATGTGAAAGAGGGTTATATACCCCACGGCACTAAGGCCTTTGTGGGCTTCATCTTGGGCCGGGCTTGGCTTTCTTTTGGGCTTACGCCCCTAACTTATACAATATTAGCTTAAAGTCCAAGCCCGGTTTTCCCGACTAACCTATTACAATACAAGACCATTTAATGACTGAGATGACCTATTACATTCTTGTTCGACTATATAAAATATAGGGCTAACAATCTCCCCCAATGTATCGGTCATCTTAAAAAGCTTAAAAAGCATAAGATGATTGAGTGAATACATTCTTGTAGAGGAGTTCTTCCTGCTTTGGTCTTGTATCTTGGTCTTGATCTTGTTTGTAACAGCTTTGTTCCTTCATGCTTTCGTGATCTTTATCTTGAGCCTTTGTCAGTAGACTTTGAGTGCTTGAGATCTTCATTTGTGCTCCTTGTGACTAAGATGACCTATTACATTCTTACATTCTTAGGTATCTTGATTATCGCCATCTTGTGCTCTTGTGACTTCTGAATCGACATCGGTTGCACAGCTACGCCACCTTCTTGATATGCAGCAACATGTATAGACACGGATAAAATGGCTTTGAACATTTCATCCTAACTCGGTAGCGTTTTACCTCCGGTCGGTGAAGACCGTTAAACGGTATTAAATACCGTACCTGTGATCAGGTAGATTCGATTAAGAACCTCCTTGACAGGGTTTCCCGGCGGTAGAAGCCAGTTCTCTTTACTCGACCGTCTCAAAGCAGACTGCGAACGTAAAGAGTGAATCAAAAAGGATACGGTTATCCGTTTGATTAGAGTCGTCAATTCAGAATTCCTGGAACAAGTTTGATTCTAAAAGAATCGCACCATTGTTGCTTTCCAGTTTGTCACAAGCTTGATTCATAGAGAATCTTGCGAGTTACCTACCGCAGTGCTGTTTGATGTTGACACTGGAAGGATTTCCATTCGTCACTGTGAACACTAATGAGTGTCACTTTGAATGTTCTGGCAAGATCACATGGATTTTGCGAAGAAACCTGGAATCAAGTTTGAATCAATTAAGAATCCAAACTTAGTTGCTTTCCAGTTCTCACAAGTTTGATTCGTGTAAAATCGCACAAGTTACCTACCATGAGCTTGTTTAATGCTGGCTCAAGCAGGATTTCCATCTTCATTGTGAATCGTATCACTCAGATGTTCTGGCAATATCACAAGGATAATGCGTAGGACTCGATTGTGTCCTAATGAGATGATAAATTGATCTCGTTTGGCTCTAGACTCAATAAGTGCATTTTGGTAATCGGAGGCTGGAGCAGACTGCCACCTTTTCAATATTAACTGACTCGGAGTGAGAGAGTCAATAGATACGTGTTGATCTCCGTGACAATGAGACAAGTTTCTTTTGAGAGAAACTCGAATGGCTAGGAAGGGTTGTGCATTGCATCACTGGGTCCATGATGACTTGTCTTCAATAGATGTATTGACCCGGTTTCTGCCTAAGTTTAATAAAGATTCTTAGAGAGAGAAAGAGAAGAAAAGTAGAAAGAGAAAGTAGAGAGAGAAGTGGAAGGTTTACACTAAAACTATGTGTTTAATGAAATGAACCAACACCCTCTTTCACATGTGAAAGAGGGTTATATACCCCACGGCACTAAGGCCTTTGTGGGCTTCATCTTGGGCCGGGCTTGGCTTTCTTTTGGGCTTACGCCCCTAACTTATACAATATTAGCTTAAAGTCCAAGCCCGGTTTTCCCGACTAACCTATTACAATACAAGACCATTTAATGACTGAGATGACCTATTACATTCTTGTTCGACTATATAAAATATAGGGCTAACAATCTCCCCCAATGTATCGGTCATCTTAAAAAGCTTAAAAAGCATAAGATGATTGAGTGAATACATTCTTGTAGAGGAGATCTTCCTGCTTTGGTCTTGTATCTTGGTCTTGATCTTGTTTGTAACAGCTTTGTTCCTTCATGCTTTCGTGATCTTTATCTTGAGCCTTTGTCAGTAGACTTTGAGTGCTTGAGATCTTCATTTGTGCTCCTTGTGACTAAGATGACCTATTACATTCTTACATTCTTAGGTATCTTGATTATCGCCATCTTGTGCTCTTGTGACTTCTGAATCGACATCGGTTGCACAGCTACGCCACCTTCTTGATATGCAGCAACATGTATAGACACGGATAAAATGGCTTTGAACATTTCATCCTAACTCGGTAGCGTTTTACCTCCAGTCGGTGAAGACCGTTAAACGGTATTAAATACCGTACCTGTGATCAGGTAGATTCGATTAAGAACCTCCTTGACAGGGTTTCCCGGCGGTAGAAGCCAGTTCTCTTTACTCGACAGTCTCAAAGCAGACTGCGAACGTAAAGAGTGAATCAAAAAGGATACGGTTATCCGTTTGATTAGAGTCGTCAATTCAGAATTCCTGGAACAAGTTTGATTCTAAAAGAATCGCACCATTGTTGCTTTCCAGTTTGTCACAAGCTTGATTCATAGAGAATCTTGCGAGTTACCTACCGCAGTGCTGTTTGATGTTGACACTGGAAGGATTTCCATTCGTCACTGTGAACACTAATGAGTGTCACTTTGAATGTTCTGGCAAGATCACATGGATTTTGCGAAGAAACCTGGAATCAAGTTTGAATCAATTAAGAATCCAAACTTAGTTGCTTTCCAGTTCTCACAAGTTTGATTCGTGTAAAATCGCACAAGTTACCTACCATGAGCTTGTTTAATGCTGGCTCAAGCAGGATTTCCATCTTCATTGTGAATCGTATCACTCAGGTGTTCTGGCAATATCACAAGGATAATGCGTAGGACTCGATTGTGTCCTAATGAGATGATAAATTGATCTCGTTTGGCTCTAGACTCAATAAGTGCATTTTGGTAATCGGAGGCTGGAGCAGACTGCCACCTTTTCAATATTAACTGACTCGGAGTGAGAGAGTCAATAGATACGTGTTGATCTCCGTGACAATGAGACAAGTTTCTTTTGAGAGAAACTCGAATGGCTAGGAAGGGTTGTGCATTGCATCACTGGGTCCATGATGACTTGTCTTCAATAGATGTATTGACCCGGTTTCTGCCTAAGTTGCATAGAATATTCAACTCCTTCAATGCTTACCAATACGTCATCATTAGCACCTTGTTGTGATTGTTCTAGTGCTAACTTAAGTACTTGGTCAGCATTCAGCTTCATTCCACTCCATCTTTCCTAAGGACAACTATTTCTAGCTATGGAATGTCCTTGGGTAGATCCCTCCGGTTCTGGTTGGATCATAGGACTTAGTTTCCTATCCTAAACCACCTTTTGACTCCATCGTTCCGTCGTGGATAGTAGGTTGTTTTGGGTAAAGATCGTAACCATAAAACCATTGAAAACCATTCAAAGTGCTTGATAAAAATCAAAACTTTTAACACTTGAAAGTTTTACATTTCTGAAAAGCTCCCCCTACACACATGCATCGGTATACGAAATAGTTTGGCATGTGAAGGAAAGAGTTGTACTTGAGTCTTTAAGATCACATGTTGCGATATATTACATTTTAATCACATTTTCTCCCCCTATCTCTAATATAAAAATATCATATTAGAGATACTAATTGATTAAAATATGACAATTTCTGAAAACCGATTGGGAGAGAAACATGTGTGCACGCATGAATCATGGAACATTTTTAGTCGGGTCGCTCCCCCTCAACAATATATGTGTGTCTTGAGACAAAATTTGACAAAATTTTAGAAAAACGACACCACAAAATATGTTGAGGTACGGAGTTGAGATGCCTTTTCCGATATAATATATTACATTTGACAATTTCATATCATTTTCGGAATGTGTTGGATACATAAAATATGACAATTTTAGAGATGTACCCAACAACATTAAAAGGCTTGATTTTAAAACGCTCCCCCTCAAAAATTGATCAAAATAACATATGACAATTTTGAGATATAAAAACCACTTATGAGGAAGGGAGTGTTGAACACACAATTTTGAAAGATTTAGAAAAACCTTTTGAGAAATTCTTGAAAAATTGTGTTCAACGGTTTTAAAATAATCAGGATAGAAGACTTCTCTTCTATTGATTAGGGAAAGCGCACTGAAACGTACACTCCCCTTTCGGGTCCGTTTTTCATGAGCTCAAAACTTTGATTGTTTTGTGACTAGCTCATGACCGAGAAAAATAAATTTCCCGTTGTGAAGGATAAGTTATCATCCGTGATAAACTTTCCTTAAGTTGAAGTTCGAGTTCTAAGCTGACATTTACTTAGAAATCGTTTTTCATGAACTTAAAACTTTGAATGTTTTTATGAGAAGCTCATGACCGAGAAATATGAATTTCTCGTTGAGAAGGATAAGTTATCGTCCGAGATAAACTTTCCTTAGATTAGGTCCGAGTTCTAAGCTGTGATGCGCCTAGAAGTCATATACACGAGCTTAAAACTTTCGAATAGTTTGAATGTAAGCTCGTGTCCGAGAAAAATCGAATTTCTCGTTTTGAGGATAAGTCATACTCGGGATGAACTTTCCTGTCTTGTGAGTTCGGGTTACAGTCTGTAATTTGACTATAAGCCTTGTACACGAGCATAAAACTTTTGAATAGTTTTACTAGAAGCTCGTGAGCGAGAAATATGAATTTCTCGTTTTGAGGGTAACTTATCGTTGAAGAGATAAAGTTCCCTTTCTTTGACGTTCGAGTTACAGCCTGATATGTGACTGTAAGTCATCTTGAATCTTACTTGTGAAACCCTTGAGACACGTATTTCTCTGATATCTGCTTCTTCAGCAACCAAACTCTGAGAGTGTCTTTTGTTGAACGGTATGAATATGGAAAACCTTTGTGTTCTTGTTGAACCTTTATTTTAATACCTGCACTTTTATCAGTAGTTTGTATGCTTGCTTGTGGGTTAGTGATATCTTTGTGAGAACCGTGTGGGGGTTCACCTTGAACCTTTGTCGAGCTAGAGGAAAATATCTTTCCAGTAGGAACCCACCTAAGACCAATTGTTTTAAAGGTTCTACCCGTTGGTATCCACCTAAGACAAGGTCTAGGAGACATAGTTTCTCATGCACAGCGGAAGACTTAGTTGGAGAAAACCTATTTCCTTTAGGGTTCCGTCTTTGAGGTGCTCTAGCTTTTTGGTTCACCTTGTTCAGGACTTTAGTGATACAATCATCATGAATGGCATTAAACACGCATTTGTTACATTTCGTGCAAACAAAGTGCTTAGCATCTGAGAAGGCTCTAGAGTTCCTAGGGTTGGCAGAATTGTGCACATCATAGAAGGGTCTAGAATTCCTAGATGTGTGAACAACGCTCCTAGGTTGTGGTTTGGTCCTATCTCTTGCTTGTGTCTTATTTTTAGCATCATCTAGATAGCTTTTATGACCCGTGTCATTTGAACTACGCCTAGGCATGTTCTTGGAGCTAGATCTAAAGTTGCTTGAAGCATTCATGTGATCGGGTTTTGCAGAAGCAGTTTGTCTTAAGGTCGGTCTAGATTGTGGAGTGACTGGTTTAGGCAACTTGCTACGCACGTCAACTTGGGATGCAAACCTCGGATTCGACATTTTGAGTCGTTCAGATTTAAACGCATTCGGTTGTCTAGCAACTGAGCGATTTTTGAATGATTGAGAAGGAGGTTTCCCCAAGACTGACTGATTTGGTAACTTAGTATCCACACTTTTTCCTTTTATCTTCCTTAATTCGTTTTTCACCGCTGTCAGTGCAAAAACCTTTTCCTGAATCTGAGCCTTTAATTGCTCATTTTGTAGAAGTAATTGAGCAACGCGTTGTTCTAACTTAATGTTCATATTATTAAATATGGCGTTATCAGCATTCGTATCATTACTTTCTATAGTGTCGATAGGTTGCACAGATAATTCAGTTAATGAAGCAGGCGGAGGACTTGGATTTTGAGAAGCCAACTTTGATTCTAACAAATTTATTTGTTTCACAAAATGTTCTTTTTCCGCGTTGAAATCTTGAATCTTACGATCCAATTTTTGTTCAAGAACAACATTTTCCTTTTCAAGTTCTTCAAAATAAGCTTCAAATTTGTCATTTTTCTTTGAAAATTCGATTTTGGCATCCTCAAAATCTTTTGTCGTTTGAGCTAAGATAGTTTCGAGCTCGTGAGTCTTAGAATCAGTATTTAATGGTACCTCAGCCATTGGCTCATTGTCACATGTGGGGCTGATAGTTGTAACAACGACTTCTGAATATTTCCCTGAGCTTGTGCTGGTATGATGAGTTTCTGATTCTGACCTGCTGCTTTCTTTATCAACCGAAGACGCATCCAATGCTTGATCTTTATCGACAGTGCTCTCTTTCGTCTGCATCAGTCTTTGATTCACCCTTCTTTCCAATTGCCTTTGATGACGTGTTCTTTCAGCAACTGATTTTTTATATTGCTCATGTGTTGAAGAAGTGTCTCTTTGAATGCTTGAAGATCTACGAGAGTATATTTGGTAAAGTATGTGCTTGTGAACTCTCGATCGTTTTTGGATAAGCCACTTGAGTCAATGAATTGCTGGAACTGAAGGTTGAGAGATAAAAGGATGTCCATTGATAGAGTCTCGTGAAGATCATCTTTGTTAAGTTCAAGTTGAAGATGGTCCATATTAAATAGCATCGTTTTGATGAATGTCTCAACATCTTGACCAAATAGTAGAACGAATACCCGTTTGAATCCAATTTCAAGACGAGTGCCTTTTAGGTCTTCTCTTGAAAGAACCTGAAGGTGTGACTGAAGCAACTTTATGTGTTCCATGCATCTTTCTTTTGATTTCGACATCTTGTATTTGATTGCATGAACGATTTTGGTGGTAGAATCCTTGTTAGAAGGTTTACTGATTGGAGTCTCAGTATTTGTCTGAACCTCTGGATTCTGCATCTTCTCTTTATTCATCTCAGTCATGGACGTTGTTGTTGTTGAATCCACGAAGATGTCCATTGAACGGATGTCTCGAAGAAGATATGATGTGTATGGATTACGGATCTTTAGTGGATGTGTTGTGATTTGACTGTGGTTGAAATTCCGAAAATTCTAATTTTTTCTCAGTCCGACAATAAATTCCTCAGTCCGACAAAACGGTAAGCCGAAAATTTTTTGAATCACCAAATTTTGAAATCGAGTTAGAAATAGCCAAAAACTAGTAGGGAAAAAATTTGAAAAATGAAAAATTTTGACAAAAAATAAAACCTAAAATGGCCTAAAAATTTGAATTTTGGTCCGAAAATTCGAATTTTTGATCGAAAAATTTTTCGCATCGCCAAAATTTGAAATTGAAACTTAAATGGCCTAAAAATGGTCTAGGAAAAAAAATAATTTTTTTTTTTTTTTTTTTTTTTTCGTGTAAACTACGTTCCGAAACTAGTCTAGATAGTGGCTAAGTCCAAAAATTACTCAAACAAAATACCCATCGGAATGTCCATCGGAATACTTATCGGAATGCTCAGATCGGAATGTTCTATCGCAATGCACTGTCGCAATGTCTAGATCGGAATGCTCTGTCGGAATGTGGCTGTCGGAATGTTCAGATCGCAATATGCTGTCGCAATGTTAGATCGGAATGTGGCTGAGAGAAATTGGACAGAGTAACGACTTAACAAAACCCTTAAACCCGTCGGAATCCCAGATCGCAAAGTACGATCGGAATGTCCAGATCGGAAAGGCCACGAAAATTCAAGAACACCACACACGAATCTTCAATCACCTATCCACTATAGGCTCTTGATACCAAATGTTGTTCCCATTGAATCCATAACACAAGATTCTTAGAGAGAGAAAGAGAAGAAAAGTAGAAAGAGAAAGTAGAGAGAGAAGTGGAAGGTTTACACTAAAACTATGTGTTTAATGAAATGAACCAACACCCTCTTTCACATGTGAAAGAGGGTTATATACCCCACGGCACTAAGGCCTTTGTGGGCTTCATCTTGGGCCGGGCTTGGCTTTCTTTTGGGCTTACGCCCCTAACTTATACAATATTAGCTTAAAGTCCAAGCCCGGTTTTCCCGACTAACCTATTACAATACAAGACCATTTAATGACTGAGATGACCTATTACATTCTTGTTCGACTATATAAAATATAGGGCTAACATGAAAGAACTTTTATTTTTTTGATGATGATCCATGAAGGTTTGATCCATATTTATGATTTTATATTGTTGTCAGTGATGTTATATGCATATTTTAATTATTGCATGTTGAAATTTTGAGTGGGTAAATTTTTGTATGATCATTTAAATGTGTTATGGGTTAGTTATGTTGTTAGTAATGATATTAGGTTGATATTAGGCATATGAGAATGATTAAAATGTGGTGAAAAATTAATTTTGATGGATTTTTAAAAGTATATTTTTAAATAGATTATTAAATTTATTTTTCTGAAATTATGAGTTTGAGTTTGAGATGAACTAATTAGATATTGTGGTAGAGGATGTTTTTACCTTCGTTTTGGTATAAGATAGAGCTTCTAGCTCGAAACGAGCGAAAAGTTACGTTAGTTTGATTATTCGTGTACCGGGAGACGAGTATCGGCACGATATATAATTGTTGTCGATATTTGGATCGAATCTCGGGGACTATAAAATGGATTTTAAAATGAGTCATGGACTGATTTTTAATGATAAGTATGATGATGTTGAGTTATTTTCAAAGTTGAGTGTCGGTTTTGTAAACGGAGAAAAATAAATGGTTTAAAAGACTGTAAGTGTTGTCGACGTAAAATTGTCCGGTTTTTGTAGTTCAAAGATGTGTCGGGCAGGGAACTTTAAAAGTAAAATCTTTTGATGGGCTTTCAACAGGTCTTTCTATATATAGTAAGTGAGGTCTCTGGTTAGTACCATAAGCATTTGATGTGTTTAAGTGGGGTAAACGAGCCCGTACATTTGGTGTGTACCGGCAGATTTTTATCGAAAGAATTAACTAATAGTAAACATATAGAAGAAAGTAATAGGTCACTTTTATTGTTTTCATTTTGGGTTGGGTGTGATTTATGATTTTGAGTTTGATGTTAGTATGTATGTATTTTATTCGGGTTTATTTTTTATGAACGCGCCTTATTTGATAGGTTGCGGTTTTTGTGTTTATCGGGGATCAACTATCGTCGAAGATCGTCTTACTACTGCTATTGCTCCAGGTGAGTCTATAGCCTCTCTTTTGTAATTGTTTGAATGATTTTAAAACGCGCGAGAGGGATACATGCTATTTGAAAGTAAAATGAACACAAGTCATGATTGATTGTTTGGACCTGAATGTTGCCTTTGTTTCCTTTGTTGTTTGAATTGTATAAGTACCTAATTTGCAAAAGACCCTAAATTCATGAGCCGTTAACTATCTTCTGACTTGATGTTGTGAGTTGGGAATAGCTGCTTATTCTAATAATAGTACTATTGGGCTGACGACCCTATCTGAGACCAGGGCTTTGCGCTGAGTAACCTGCTGGGAAGGATAATTTTACGAGAATGATTATTTGTATTTTTGCAAATGATAACCTAGTAGGGGCACTGGAAATTTCATCCAGTCATGCCGGCTTTAGGCGTGGGTGACTGAGTTAAGGGGTCGGTGTCATGAGCTTAATACAATTCTATAGCTATTGCTATATGCCAGATTACCAGAATAATAGATTGTATACGTAGCAATTCTATTAAATGATCTTGATTGATTTTTCTCTTGTGTTCAATGTTGATTTGGAAAACCTATAGACTCGCTCAACCGTTGTGTTGATGATTTTAAGCATGTATTTCAGGTGATTGAAGTTGAAGAATTGCGGAGCTTGCTGGAGAAGGATTGCGGGATTGCTTTTGTGGTGATTGGTCTAAAACAGATTTCTTTCCCTTTTGTCATAAAAATAATAATGTACGGTCGAGTACTTTGGTAAAATGTTTGTGGATTTGATAAAGTCTTTGTGGGACCTAAATATAACCCTGATATTTCTAAAATTGTTTTACTTGGGATTGAAAGTTTTAGACAGTGGTTAAATTATATTCTCTTATATTTCAAATTTATCATTTTGAGTTTGTTCAAAATGTCTTGTGTAACAATGTTTGTATTTAGCACCCAAATGTGTATTTCCGCTGCGCATTGTAATTTGGGGGTGTTAAATTTTTGGCTTATTTTATGGCCTACGACAAGGAATTGTATAAAATGATTTTCGGTAACAATTATATTTACCGATGATATGTTAATGGTTTTAATAAACTCTATGAATTCACTCGGCGTTTTCGCTGACCTTTTCTTTTAACGTGTTTTATCTCAGGTACTTGAACGTAATTCTCGGGAAGACAACAAGAATTCATGGCCCGCACTAAAATAATAATTTCCATTCAAATGCTTTGTAAAGCATGTATGAAATACAATGACTTGGGACCTATGTAAACTTGATATTTATGAATGGAAATGCTTTATTATTAAACGACGTGATTTTTAAGTGTTGTCTATGATGTGAGTAATGTGCTATCCCGTAACACCAACGAGTCTTCCGCTGTATTGAATTGTGTAAATTTGGGGGTGTTACAGTTTGGTACCAGAGCTCTCGTTATAGAGAACAAAAGATTTTTAAAACCAAGGTTTTGAATAAAACATTTCAAAATCTTTTAACTGTAAACATTTTTCTCAAAATGTCTAAAAGTCTTTTGACTATAACGGTGCCGAAGAATTCCCGAGTTACCTACAAGGCCAGACTGAGAAGTGTTATTTTAATATATATATATAACTTGGATTATATATATATATATATATATATATATATATATATATATATATATATATATATATATATATATATATATATATATATATATATATATATATATATATATATATATATATATATATATATATATATATATATATATATATATATATATATATATATATATATATATATATATATATATATATATATATATATATATATATATATATATATATATATATATATATATATATATATATATATATATATATATATATATATATATATATATATATATATGTATATATATATATATGATGTAATTTTATTACATGATGGTTTGATGATTATTTTTATATTTATACGACGTAGATTGTCACAAGAAACCCTAACTCCCCTAGCAAATCAATCGAAGCTATTCTCGTAGGAATTCTAGCTATTCTAGATCGAAACCAAGTTGTGGATATTTATGATCCCAACAAATGGTTGATATTCGTAGAAATGTAGATATTAGTTGATTGTGATATTGAAAAAGAATTGGCAAGATTAAATTTGATATCGATGTCATGACGATCTTTCCATACAGAGTGAAGTTTGATAAAACGTTACCACCTAGAAAGATGTCATCTGATTCGTTGTCACCCAATTCTTATATTTGAAATCGAAAGGGGTGAATGTTGCACTTGAGGCTGTCATTGGAACCATTACCCAAAAGCCTCATGCCACTAGTACCTTTCCGAGAAATCTAATTGAATGTGTGAGTCATCTCATGCTAGTGACTCATTTGATAATTATTGTTGTAAGAGCTATAGATTAGAATTTAAGTGTTGATCATATCGAGCTTTTATTGCCCTTTTATGGTCTAAAAATAAAGTTGAAAGTATTGGAGAATGAGGTAAGATACTGCATTGAGTATAAGTTGATTGAAACTTGAATAAAGTAAAATTTAACTCGTATGGAATATGAGATTGATAAGAGGAAGTCGTTAAGTTCTGTGATTGAATTATAAGGTTTTAATTGATTGTTGATTTGTGTTAAGTGTTGTTCCTAGACCATTGTCCAATGATGAGGATGCCCAGTGTCCAATAAATAAATTGAAGAAATCTTCTTCTGAATTGGGACCGATGGATCTTCCGGAACAGGTGGGACACCAAATGACTCTTGTAGATTAGTATTCATTGTGGTATCTTTTAAAAATAATCCTTAACATAACTGAGACATCAGTTGGTAGGATGAGTTCTTGGAATTGTATGACATAGTGACACGTAATGTGTTATGGTACAATTTTGACTTGTTTGTGATTAATGAAAAGACTACATTTGATTGCTAATTTTTACATGTATCGATGTTATCTATCTTGTATTGCTTCATCCTAATGTTCGCATTAGTGATGCAATCATTGAACAAGTACTCATCTCGGTTTGAGTTACGTTGTGGATTATTCTCTTTTGAGTGCCATCGAGGTCATGAACCTCATGATTAGTTCCTGGTGAAGTAAAATTTTCATCACTCCTTTGCAGAGCACTCATTATTTTTATAAGATAAAACAGTATCCTTGAGAAAAATTGAATTTTCATCACCATATGGATTACTTAAAGTGAGACCTATTAATAATTGTTACCAAAATAAAGTTGTTTATGAAACACTTTGTAAAACTTAATTGTTTTTGTAACAAAGAACATCTTTGTAAATCTATTTTTGTTTCTTATTTAAGAATTAAGCATGAAAATGTTTTTATTATAAACATGATGATAAAATTTTGACGAACTGAGTATTGCATCGGTAATCTTGAAATTGTATATAGTTGCGCGCCTACATACAATTTGGAATGGACCATGCAAGGCTAATTATTAGTCACTATGAAATTATTAATAAACAATGAATTTTCTTTGATGATTGTGAAAGATTAAATTTTATGAGATCTGCAAGTAGTGAAAAATAGGGACATATTGCTAGGGACACCTACACATGTGCCCGTACTAGTTATTATTTTTAGTCGAATTTACTCATATGTGGAAATTGTCTTATTTGACAATTGACAATTCTTTCTTGTCCAATTCTCCCGTAGTGAGATTCTTAGGAAAAGTATATAATTACCGAGTGTTGATACCCGACTGGATGTATCGACGTTCCTATCATTTCTTTTGATTTAGTTTCATTTGAATGACCTGGGTAACGATCCGAGGAGCTTTCGAATGCGTACTCAAATTATGAAAACATGGGATATATTCATATTCGTTAAATGTTTTCGTCTTTATCTGAATTGAAATTCTCTCGCGTAAATTATGCGTTGATCTTACTCTTTTAATGGTAGTTGTGTCTCCTGATATCCTTGAATTTGTGAAGGATTATGAATTATTATTAGTCTTTTGAGAAGTTCACATCTTATCGACGACAATGAAACTAGAAAGTTAATAGTGCCAGTAGAATGGATTGATTGATTATGACATGACGATATTGTCTTAATTGATGGGAACTCGAGTAGAATTCCCCTAAATGATAAGATGTTGATTATCAAAAGTAATCTAAATAATTCTTGATGGATGACCATATCCTGCATTTAGACTTGAAATTATACCATAATGGTTGTGAATTAGTCATAGATATTATAATCTAGAAAGAACTTAAAATAAATGTATTAAAAGATGTTTCCGTTATCTGAAACTTTAGGAGGTATTTGCTGGTGAATTACCTAGGCTTTCGCCATTAAGGCAAGTTGAATTGGTATTAATTTTATTCCTGGTGCTGCACCCGTGGCGTGTGCACTGTACGTAGCACCATCTGAATTAAAAGAATTTCCGTACAACTGAGAGAGTTGTCGGGAAAAGCTTTTATTCTACCAAGCTCGTCATAATGAAGAGCTATGGTGTTATCATTCCTTATGTTTATTGATTATCATGAACTAAGTAAATTGACGATTAAAATCTATATCCACTACCCAAGATGATAGATTCTTCGATCATTTACAAGGTTCTAGCGTATATTCAAGATTTGATTCACGGCATGGTTATCATCAACTTCGCGTCCGCGAAAAAGGTTATCTATTCCAATTATTACATCCAGAACTTGTAATAAACATTATGAGTTTCATGTTATGTCGTTTGGATTGACCAATGCACATGTAGCATTCATAAATTTGGTGAATCACGTGTGTAGGCTGTAATTTGATAAATTCATGCTCGTGATCACTAAGAATCATTTGTTTGTTTCTAAGAATAAGAATGAGTTACTAATTATTTATAGACTGCCCTGAATTGGCCGAACAATTAAAACCTATACCTTGAATATTTAACATGTAATTAACGGCTTAATCCTTTACAGTATTTGATCATGTGATTAATAAATAATGGAATCTATATTGACTTTTCAAAGATTAGAGCCATTTAAGACTTTGGGTTTTACCAAAAAGAAAGTGCAAATATGTTTTCACAAATATTTTAAAAAACAAATAAATAAATAAATAAATAAATAAATAAATAAATAAATTTTAAGGAATCGTTCCCTTAAACCCAGAACATTTAACTAAACTCCTGTTTAGGGGTAAATGTTTGTGTATACCTCAAGACAACCTAAGAGGGATTGAGGAAACCGTTAAACCATGACTTAAAATTTGAAACGACAATTTTTGCTTTTCAACTAAGAAAATTTTTACCAAAGAATAAACGAAGGTTTTTCGAACATTTACGGATCTTACTAATTATTTCTGATAAATCAACAAAAATTGTGTTAATTAAATTCAAATTTATTTTGATCATTTTTATATAATTGTACAAACTGAGAAAATTTAAAAAGTTTTTGTGTTTAAGTTTCAATAAAATTAAATATTTATTATTTAATTACTTGTAGTAATTACCGACGCTTTAAACGTCGGATTGAGAAAAACTGATAAAAACAATAGTTGAGATAGAACTAAGACTTAGAAAATGTGAAGAAAGAATTTTCGAATAAATACGGTCATGATATTTATTTCATCGAGGAAGGTGAATATAATTACTGACACATTATGTAGAAAAGATAAAGAACCAATTAGGACATGTTCCTTAATAATGAAGGTGCAAAATAAATTGCCAAACAATATAAAAATAAACAATACTTGTAAAAAAGATAATACAAATAATAAAAAGGGTTCACGGCTAATGTGAACCATTAGAATTAAGAAGTTGATGGCGTTAAATGTATAAAAGGGCCACTTGTGGTTTCCTGAATATAAAGGATTTAGAGATTTAGTCATATTGAAATCTCGTAAGTATGAGTATTCCATTCATGTCATTTCTGACTAAATGTATCTTTATCTGAAGAAGTTGTACTAATGGCAAATTATGAAGGCAGACATTGCCTCATATATTAGTAAACGTCTAGCTATTGCAAAGGTCATCATCTGAATTTGATTCGATTTGGGTCATCGTCGACAGACTGACCAAATCTGCTAATATCATTCCTGTTAATGATAGATTCTTGATGAAGAAATTGACTCTTTTGTATTTAAAGGAGTTGTGTAAACATGGTGTTCCTGTATCGATCATCTCTATCAAGATCCTCGCTTCGCATCGAATTTCTAGATATTTGCTCAGAAGTCATTGAGAACGAATCTTGATGAGAGTACTGTGTACCACCCTAATCGAAGGGACGAGGTAATGTAACGATACAAAATACTATAAGTGTTGTTCTATGTTTGAATGATTGTCCTTTGGTAATAAACTGTAAAATCGTTTTCCATTGGAGAGATTAACATTGATAATTATCGTATTAGGATCAAGATCGAATCTTGTGAGGATATATATTAGAGCATTTGTAAGCAGGAGTTGGGATGAAGACACCCGACATACACCCATTGTGAGTTGGACATGTCTTTTAGGTTTTATTTAACTCTATACAACGTTATAAAACGTATTGTGTGATGTTTTTACGACATTGGTTCGTATAATGGTTTTGAAGGCAAAAGCCTATATTATGATTTTGACAAAGATTTGTATAAAATGTTTTGAAGGCAAAATGTATTATGATTTTCGGTAACAATTATATTTACCGATGATATGTTAATGGTTTTAATAAACTCTATGAATTAACTTGGCGTTTTCGTTGACCTTTACTTTTAACGTGTTTTATCTCAGGTACTTGAAGGTAATTCTCGGGAAGACAACAAGAATTCATGGCCCGCATTTACATAATAATTTCCATTCAAATGCTTTGTAAAACATGTATGAAATACAATGACTTGGGACCTATGTAAACTTGATATTTATGAATGGAAATGCTTTGTTATTAAACGACGCGATTTTTAAGCGTTGTCTATGATGTGAGTAATGTGCTATCCCGTAACACCAGCGAGTCTTCCGCGTATTGAATTGTGTAAATTTGGGGGTGTTACAATTGAGTGAAAGCTTTTTGCCATGTCTTGGGTTCAACTTCAGTGAGAAAAGCATAAAAATGAAAAAACATTGCATTTTCTTGTAACTGACTTCGTGTGGATACCGGACGACTAGGGTCACCAATGATAGAATCTATAGGATGATCCTTTTTCCACTTGCTGTCATGTTCACGAATCTGTGGATTGGAGTAAACCGTGGTAGGAGCTTCCTCTAAGGTAGACGACCCGACTTGATTAGGGTCGGGAATAGGTACACCAAAGAATGGAAGTTCACGCATTTGAGCGAATTCCAAATCGTGATTTTAACACCCCTAAATTTACACGCAGCGGAATCCATCTTTGGGTGCTAAACAATTGTACAACAACACATAATTTATAAAGAACGACTCGAAAAGAGACGTTTTAGATTTATCGTTCCTAAAACATTTGTCAGAGTAGCGTAGTCCCAAGTAATCGTTACCAAAAAATAAGTTAAAACAACATATTGGTTTGTTTTAAAAATGGAACGATAAATAAATCAAAGAGTTTGAACAACAAAAGCAGTGCACAACTTCATTCCCCGTGACCTCCAAGCTTCCACTTCTTGATTACCTGAAATACATGTGAGTAAAACAATCAGCAAAAATGCCGAGTGAATCTATAGGTTTATGAAATCAATTTGAACACAAGCAAAGATTATAAGTTTGTGGCATGCTTATAAGCATCAAATAATAATTCGCATCAACAATAATAATTGTATATAGCATAAACTGCAATAAGCTCATGGAACCGAGCCCTTAGACACTCCCATATCAGTCTAATAAGACGAGAGATTTATTAATTGTCGGTTACCTCCAGATTATTGGTACATTGCCGTATACCTGACTTCTCAATACAATATGTTCAAACAGTGTGGAGGTCGGGCCTAAGCTTCTATGACAAGTCCACAAAAACTGAACCGGGGCGGCTTCCCCCATAGATCTATTAATTGTACTAGCGGTTAACCCATCATAGGTTAATTAACGGTCCATAATTGAGGTTTTAACAAAGGCAATCACTTAATGCAATTTAAAGGCAACCACGGGTCCATTCATAGAGGGACAAAGCATACCATAGAAATCTTGTGTTCTAAGTTTATAAAACATGTATTCCCCCTCACGGGTTCAAAATTATTTAATAACTAGTATAAAGCGAGGCTATAGACTCACGTTGATAATGAAAGGCGGATTATCGGCTACGGGCGTGCTTCGGTCACGGGAACCTATATAAATAATAGTCGGTCTTAGACTCTGGTCTAATGACTTTTATCAAAATAACAATATACATATGATGATTTTGTACATATGATGATGATCAAGTGGGTTTATATATCCTTGTTTACTCATTTTAGTGTTTACGTATTGGTAACTTTTTACTAGTTTACTAGTTTTACCTACTTACCTATTTTAAGTCCAATAAGCTTAGTATAAGTTCTTTAACTTGTTTTAATCCATTTTATAACTATATTATCAGTATCTATACTTTCCATGTTGGGCCCAAATGGGTTAAGCCCAATAAGTCCTTTTTATAAGTGTTTAACTTATTTAGTCCAATTATTAGTCCAATATGCTTAGTTAGCTCGTTAATGTCCGTATGTCCTATAGTTCGGGTTTTATCGGTTTTTACTTGTATTAGTTACTTATATATCAGTATATGACTTTTAAAAACTTTACATTAGACGGGTTTGATCGTCTAAGTTTTATTGGCGAAAAACGTTAATTTTACGGTAATAGCCGAAAAAGTCGTAGAAATCAAGTTTATAGTTTTTATTACTTATAAGTATTATTCCACTACCTGAAAATGTTAGATTGTACTTTTTAAAAGTTTAATCGCACACGAAAAATAATAATATAACGACTCGATACGTAATTGAAACGATATCGTCGAAAGTATTAAATATCGAAACTATCGATAATAAAATATAAAAATTTTGGCATCCGTCGGTATCGCGATCACTAGTAGTCCTCGTTGCTCGTCAAAATATTAAAATATAATATATCGGTTTCAACTTAAACCGTTAAACATAATAATATTTAACGTTATAAAATACTTCAAAATAATTGAAAATAGAATTAAATTATGACCTTATTTTTACGGGTTTTACATCCTCACCACCTTAAGGGAGCGACATCCCGGCGCTCAACTCGCCTCACTTTCGCCAATGCGCATTAAAGTCTCAATAAACATCGTCGTTGAAAGTCAAAAAGATATTACATAATATGTGTTCTACATGATCGGACGTCATCGGATGATGCCGTCTCAAGTTCTCACAACTTACGATCATTTGACTAGATCACACACCATATAAGTACATAAAAGAAAAGGTCGAACACAAACATCGAGTATAGATCTCCACCGTTAATCATCGAGAAAACCTTTAACGAACCCTTGATAATATCTCAAGAGTCTTTCCACTTGCGGTGTCGGCTTCAACATACTCCTCGAGGTCGTAACGAATTTATTAACTCCATTCATTAAGAGATTCGGTCCTCAATCATTCCACGAGTACACACATAAATCCTGGTGACACTTATCGTTTCTTCTTATACACTGCTTCCCGAGATTCATTTTAAACTCAGAATAAAATAGTGATCTTCAGTACGAGGAACAGAACGAGATACAAATAAATTCAATAAACGCATAAACGGAGAAGATGTGGTAAAATTATTTAAGGTTGACGATCGACGAGGGATCTCGACTTACGTAACCATAAAACATAATTATTCACAATACTAGAAAAATGAGAGCGAAGAATGAATTGTACATTATCATTAAACTAACATTTGTCACAATTATCCGTCCCGGATTTGGTATTACCTTAAAACTCAGTTGAGGTACTTCTTTGATAAAGATGATACATCAAAAATAGAAGTAAAATAGTTTCAAATTTTATTTGGTCGTCTTAAGAAACTTTGAAAGAATGACGTAAATTTATTAATTATACTCATATTGATGGTTACGATTTAGAAAATATAATTTCCAAATTAAATCATTGTTAGGAATATAAATTAAACCGGTAATTTCATTACATTAAAAATAAAGTATGATAAGTCAATTAGTTCAAAAGGTAGAACATAATTTTATTTTTAACATTAGTTTTAGTTATAGAAAATATGATGTATAAATTTGACCTTTTTCTTGTAATGGTTATTTCGATAATTGAAAATCATTGGAAAATGTATAAAAGTTCCATAAAAATTTTATAATACTTTGTAGAAATACATAAAGTTGTTTATTATTTCAAAATACATATGGGATATATTCGGGTTTCAAAATGGTGACAAGATAACAAACGAATACGAATGGAAATAATGGTCAACAATTAGTACGAAATCAGCGGTACAAAAGAGGACGAAGCAGATATCGTATGAATTCTTAAAGAGAATAATAAAATAAAGGCGTCGATGATAAGACGATAAGAAATAATAGATTAAACAAGTTGTCAATTTTGTTAGTGCGGTCGGTGGTTCACCAACATCAGCTCGTTAACTTAGCGGTGGTCGATACATGATCGGAAATAAGATCCATACAAAAATTTTAATAAAATAAAATTTCTAATAATCACTTGTAATTAAAAAAATCAAATGAACGACGTTATTGTTTAAAGAGAGAAGTCAAAGCACGGTTCACAAGAGTGGATTTCGAGACAAACGAGAGTGACGGACGTCATCCCGGATATACGGAAATCACTCTAATGATAATTCATTATTCACGTGCGGAGACATTCCAAAGATCTACCCAGCCGCATAAAGAAGATTGGACGAGACGGAAGGATAAAACATCGAGACTTTCAAGTCTTTTATCAACAGTCAATAATTAGACGAGCAGTCAAAAGAAATCAGTTATAAGACAAAAAGAAGTAACAAGTGGAAAAACAATCATCGAGTAAAAACGTACTTAAAATCACGTAATTCGTTTAACGAAAGGTAAGAAAACATATGCGGATGCATAGAAATTGCGCTACTTGCATAAAATATAAAGGTTTTCAAAACTTCTTTTCATTTTATTTTATTCTATTATGAATACAAGTAAAAAGTTGATTATTATCAAAAAAATTATGGTGACTACTATTCAGCCTAGCATGGCTCCTTCTAGATTAGACATAGGTGATCAGGCTATGTATAATTTAGGAATAGCAATGCAATGCTCAGTTTCGTCGAAAAGTATTACATTTCTTATGTTTATATATAAACCATGCCATTTGTAAAATGGAATTTTAAAAATAGTTTATAAATTTATAGGATACAAGTAATTTGTGAGATACTTAATAAGAAACTTTGAATGTCACAAAAAGTATTTTATAAGACCAAAGTAAAAATAATTGGTGAAAATAATCGTGAAACAATATCAGATTTATTTATAATATGACATTATGACAACGTATAAAGTAGTCAAAGTTTTGCAAGAAATGGCAAATAGTAGCTCATAAAACAACCAATGAAATCTTCACGAATTAATAAGGTTTCAAAAGGTTATAAGGTTTAGACGGAAACGCCATGAGACACGCGATAAAAATATCGACGAAGAATATGAAGACAAAACTTCAAAACTCAACCCAAATCAGTGGAAGGTTAAAAGAAAATAAAAATAAAATAACATCGAATGACAAATGAGTCATATATATGAAAAGAATAAAACAATCCACATGTGTATTCTTTGTAAGATACTCGACACAACATGCTTTTAAGAAAGTATGTTATTCGTTTTTAAATTACACCATTAATCCGGTAATTGCTAATCCTGTACTGTTTTTATTTTTAAATATTTTCACATGCAACTAGTATTCGTTAGTTATAAAATAATATTTGTTAAAATTTTACGATCTCAAATGAAATCAAAACAGCTTAGAAACATTTAAAACTCATGTTCTGAATTTTCTATCAGATTTAACTTTTAAATATGAGCCGATTAATTGACCCAATAAACGACATCTCCAAGACTCAGAGTCTAAAGCATTTTATTGCAAAACGACGTTTTAGATGACTTTCTAGTTTTACCCGAGACCTGAAAACCAATGTAAAATGACCAAAATACCCCTGCAAGTTCTGTGCAGGTTTGACTATTTTATTTTAAAAACGCAGGTTTTACTTTTAAGTTTTGACCTGTTTATACTGCCCCTACAGTTTCTGCATAAAGTGTATTTTTCGACACTTCTTAACGGCTCAAAATATATACATATATACACACATGTCTTGTGGATTTTATAACAACGAAAAAATAAATCTCGTAATGAGCATCAAATAAAATATAGCATGATGAATGACAGAAAATGCTTCAAGGTATTCAACACGAAATTTAGGAAGCAAGACGGTGAAAAACGTTCGTAATTTAGATTTCAAAATGCAATGTAGGCAAATCTCCTTGATGCCATGATTGTCAAAAACACAAAACATAACAAGAAAAAAAAATGGAACATTAACATGCTACACTCCGGGAGCGAGAAGGTTAATGAAAAACAAATGATACAATTTTATATAAGTAAAATCGTTTTCCAATTCTAGTGCCATAATCTAGACGATGATTTATAAAATAACGATGACGTTACCGAGATATAAGTGAACAATACACTTCGGAGTCGATACATATAAATGTCAACGAATTAAATCTTCGCATGTCGTGTAAAACGATAATAAAAATCAACAAAATATTATGAAAAACCATGGTATTATTCAACACTATTTTAAGAAATGTTTCAAAATGTACGACACACACGATAGCGGTTAGTCTATTCCAAGGACACATTGAGCTACACAATGGTCTGGAGATTACGTTAAAAGACGTCCAAGCACAAATAGCCGGAATACGATTTGAATATCTATATAGATATCACAAAGGGTTAAACAATGAAAGTAACGCGCGTAGATGAAGTTATGTAAGGTCATAACAAAATGAAATAGGATAATTTCCAATAATTTAAATAAATGTAGAGAATCCTTCAAAATAATTGCAGGAAAAATTCCAAAAAGTTATTTAAGTAAATCATTAATAAATGATAACTCTTATCGAAAAGTTTAACGATATCAATATATATATATCGATAAAGGATTATAGTATTTATTTAGAAATACTTAACAATAAGGCATACATAATAATGCATACTAAAGTTGTAATCCCAGAAGTAGCTTGAACCTGAAGTCACGCGAAATCATGTGCACCGACTATTTGAAAAATAAAACCGACAGTTATAGTTTAAGTTTTTAGAAAAATACCTAGTTCTCTATAACTCATGGCTCTGGTACCAATCTTTAACACCCCCAAATTTACACGCAGCGGAATCCATCTTTGGGTGCTAAACAATTGTACAACAACACATAATTTTTAAAGAACGACTCGAAAAGAGACGTTTTAGATTTATCGTTCCTAAAACATTTGTCAGAGTAGCGTAGTCCCAAGTAATCGTTACCAAAAAATAAGTTAAAACAACATATTGGTTTGTTTTAAAAATGGAACGATAAATAAATCAAAGAGTTTGAACAACAAAAGGAGTGCACAACTTCATTCCCCGTGACCTCCAAGCTTGCACTTCTTGATTACCTGAAATACATGTGAGTAAATGTAAAACCCGCAAAATAAGGTCATTATTTAATTCTTAATTTTCAAATATTTTTGAAGTATTTTATAATCTTAAATATTATTATGTTTAACGGTTTAAGTTGAAATCGATATTAAATATTTTATTTTAATATTTTGATGAGCAACGAGGACTACAAGTGATCGCGATACCGACGGATGCCCATAATTTTATATTTCATTATCGATCGTTTCGATATTTAATATTTTCGACGATATCGTTTTAATTACGTATCGAGTCGTTATATTATTATTTTTCGTGTGCGTTTAAACTTTTTAGTATTTTTATGAAACCCGAGTCCCGTAAATATTTTCAAAATTGACTAGTGACAATTTCCCACCTTTTAAACTAGCTATTTACAAATTTTAACCTAACTTTAGCCAATTTGCACTTTAGTCCTTCCCCACTAACTAAAATTTAATAAATTAAAAAATACACACACACACATTTTCTTTTTACTTCCAAATTTTTTTTTCTTTCTCTCTCTTTCTTCCTTCATTTTGCCGAAACACCCAAACCCACACCAAATCCATACATTTTTCAATTTATCTCAAGATTGAGGTTGAATCTAGCTAAACCAAGCATAGACCCGTCTCTATTTTTGATCAAGGATCACATAGGTATAAAAATTTTACACAAGCAAGCACTTTTTATTTTTATGATGTTGGTAGGTGGAAGCCATGGTCATGCATGGTGTTTTTAGCATGATCCATGGTGGTTCTTGCTAGAAATCTTGTTAAAAATTATATTTTGATCCAAAGATTTTTATTTTTGTTATGATTTTGATGTTATGGTGGATGTATGATGATATTATAGTATAGGAATGACCATTTCTATGGTTGGTTGTGATCAAAAAGTTGATTTTGTACAAGTTTTTGGTACCCATTTTATAGCAGTAGGTAAACTGAGAAATCCGAATTTTTATGTTTTGAAAATGACTAAACTTATAGCCTAGGGTTGTAGATAATTTCCTTAGCTTCGATTTGGTATAAGGTAGAGCTTCTAACTCAAAACGAGCGCGAAGTTATGATGTTTTGAATAATCGTGTACCGGGAGACGAGTATCGACACTACATATAGTTGTTGTCGATATTTGGATCGAATCCCGGGGACATTAAATTGATGTTTTAAAATGTGTAACCTACTGATAATAAGGTATTTATTTATTAGGTTGAGTTTACTTTAAAACCCGAGTGTCGGTTTTGTAAACAGAGTCGTTTAAATAAGTTAAAACGGTTGTATGAAAAATTAACGTAAATCTGTCCGGATTTTGTAGTTTGAAAATGAGTCGAGTAAAGGACTTTAAAAGTAATTTCATTTGATAAACTTGTAGGTGGACTTTCTATATATAGTAAGTTAGCTTTTTGAGTCGTTTCATAAACGGTCGACAAGTTTAAAAAGGGGTAAATAAGCTAGTACATGTAGTATGTAGCGGCGGATTTTGTTAAAAGTATAAAATGGTAAAGTAAATGGGTAGTAAAGTATAATGAAGTTATTTATATCGTTTACTTTCGAGTGTATTGTGGTTTTATGAGTTCGAGTTTGATTTTATTAAGTATCATTTATTTCTCGAGTCTATTATTAAAGTACGCACCTCATTTGCTAGGTTGCGGTTATCGTGATTATCGGGCATCTACTATCGTCGGCGATCATCTTCAACTACTATAAGTACTAAAGTGAGTCTATAGCCTCGTTTGAGCTCATTCAAATATTTTAAAACCCGCGAGGGGGAATACATGTTTTGTAAACTTAGAACACAAGATTTTTATGGTATGCTTGTCCCTTTATGAATGGACCCGTGGTTGCCTTTAAATTGCATTAAGTGATTGCCTTTGTTAAAGCCTCAATTATGGACCGTTAATTAACCTATGATGGGTTAACCGCTTGTACAATTAATAGATCTATGGGGGAAGCCGCCCCGGTTCAGTTTTTGTAGACTTGTCATAGAAGCTTAGGCCCAACCTCCACACTGTTTGAACATATTGTATTGAGAAGTCAGGTATACGGCAATGTACCAATAATCTGGAGGTAACCGACAATTAATAAATCTCTCGTCTTATTAGACTGATATGGGAGTGTCTAAGGGCTCGGTTCCATGAGCTTATTGCAATTTATGCTAAATACAATTATTATTGTTGATGCAAATTATTAGATGCTTGTTGCCTTTAAGCATGCCACAAACTTATAATCTTTGCTTGTGTTCAAAATGATTATATAAACCTATAGATTCACTCGGCATTTTTGCTGATGATTTTCTCACATGTATTTCAGGTAATCAAGAAGGCTGAAGCTTGGAGGCCACGGGAATGAATGTTGTGCACTACTTTGTATATAAACTCTTTGAATGTTTGTCGTTCCTTTTGTTCAAAAAAATTTAAATCTTTTGTTTTGGTTGTATTTTGGTTACGATGTCTTGGGACTACGCTACTTTGACAAACGTTTTGGGAACGATAAATTTAAAACGTCTCTTTTTGAGTCGTTCTTTATAAATTATGTGTTGTAGTATCATTGTTTAGCACCCAAAGTGGTATTCTGCTGCGTGGAAATTTGTGGGTGTTAAAGATTTGTATCAGAGCCATGAGTTATAGAGAACTAGGTCTTTTTCTAAAAACCTAAACTATAACTGTCGGTTTTTTTTTTTTCAAAGAGTCGGTGCACATGATTTCGTGTGACTTCAGGTTCAAGCTACTTCTGGGATTACAACTTTAGTATACATTATTATGTATACCTTATTGCTAAGTATTTATAAATAAATACTATAATCCTTTATCGATATATATTGATACCGTTAAACTTTTCGATAAGAGTTATCATTTATTAATGAGTTACTTAATTAAATTTTTGGAATTTTTCCTGTAATTATTTTGAAGGATTCTCTACATTTATTTAAATTTTTGGAAATTATTCTATTTCATTTTATTATGACCTTATACCTATTTTGTGAAATTTACCACCGTCAAATTACGTCTTCGATGAGGAGGAAGCAGGTTTCACTGCTGCAAGCGAGACACAGTCAATTAAGCCATGTGGATCCCCACGTGACTAGTGTTTATTATTTTGTGTCGTTGTACTCTATTTGTCTTTAAGATCATTCCTTGTTGATCAATGATAATAGTTTCCTTTGATCCTTATAATGATTGTGAATCCTTGTATTGATAATGTGTATGCATTTGATGATTGATTTTGTACATGATATGACTATACCATGAATACAATTAACTCATTCATTTTATCTTTTCTCTTTGTGATGTGACAGAATCATGCCACCTAGGAGAATGACAAATGATGCCATTGCAAGGCTAGTTGCTGAAGAGGTTGCGAAAGCATTAGCTGCGGATAGAGTTGCGCGTGTTAACACTGAAGGAGCAGGTGGCTCTGGAGGTGCGGGTGCTGAAGGTGAAGGTGAACCTGCTGGAGGTGCAGCTGCTGGAGGAGCAGGTGCAGCTGAGAATCCTGCGGATGAGGCTGCTCAGGCTGCTGCTACGGTTAAAGAATGTACTTTTGCTGGATACATGAAGTGTGGACCAACTGTATTTCAAGGAACTGGTGGAGCACTGGAATTATTCTGGTGGATTGAGAAAACGGAAACAACATTTGAGATTAGTGATTGCTCAGAAAGGAACAAGGTTAAGTTCGCAGTTGCTACTTTTAAGGATCGAGCTTTAAGCTGGTGGAAGACTCTAGTTGCTACAGTTGGTTTAGAAGCTGCAAATAGGAAGCCTTGGGATGAAATTAAAAGGTTGTTGAAAGAGGAGTTCTGTCCAGAAGAAGAGTTATCTGCTTTGGAGGATGAGTTGAGGCACCTGAAGCTGAAAGATAACAACATTGCTGCATATACTAGCCGATTCAATGAGTTGGTTTTGTTGTGTCCAGATGCTTTTGCTACTGAGAAGAAAAAGATGGATCAATACATCAAAGGGTTGCCTGGGTACATTAAAGGTGAGACAACTTCATCTCGACCCAAGAATTTTGTGGAGACTGTAAGAATGGCTCATACACTCATGGGGCAGAAAGTTCAAGATAGGGCTGAGAGAGCTGCTGAAGGTAGTAAAAGGAAATGGGAGAATTCGCAGAGTGGTAATCAAGGTAGTAACCGCCATAGGCAGTACAATCAGAAAAGAAATGATGGGGCTAGAGCTGCGACTAACAAGAATGGTAATGCTGACTATGGGGGACCAGCCCAGAAATGTAAGAGTTGTGGTGCTTGTCACTTTGGTAATTGTCCACCAAGGTGCACTAAATGTGGAAAGGTTGGGCATGCTGCGGAGAAGTGCAAGCCATGGATTCCTGCTACTGGAGCGAATGCTATTCTGATCAGGACTTGCTTTGAATGTGGAGAACATGATCATGTTCGTCCCAAATGCCCGAAGTTGAAGAACAAGAAGACAGGTGAAGCTGCTGGGGCAGTTTATGTTGTTAAGGATGCGGATCAGGCACAAGGTCCAAATGTTGTGACGGGTACGTTCTTACTCAACCATCGTTATGCTAGTGTGTTGTTTGACTCAGGATCTGATAGGAGCTTTATAAGCACTTCCTTTAGTCGTTTAATTGATATTGAGCCAACAAGCCTAAATGCTAGTTATGAGGTCGAGTTAGCTGATGGACAATTAGTTAGTACTACCACTATATTTAAGAAGTGTCCTTTGAAATTAGCAAATCATTTGTTTGAAATTGATTTAATGCCGATTGAGTTGGGTTCGTTTGATGTGATTGTTGGTATGGATTGGTTGGTTGCTCATGATGCGGTAATTGTATGTGGGGAGAAAGTTGTTCACATACCGGTTAAGGGTAAGGTGTTAGTAGTTAAAGGTGATGTTTGGTAGATCTCGTCTGACGGTGATATCTTGTATCAAGGCGAAGAAATATGTAGAAAGAGGTTATCACCTGTTCTTGGCTCAAGTAGTGGAGAAGGAACTATCGGTTAGGCGTGTGGAAGATGTTCCGGTTATTCGTGATTTTCCTGAAGTATTTCCCGATGACTTTCCAGGGCTTCCGCCTCAGCGAGAAGTCGAATTCAAGATTGATCTTGTACCGGGAGCTGCACCGGTGGCGCGTGCACCTTATTGTTTGGCACCGTCTGAGTTGAAGGAGTTGGCAGATCAGTTAAAGGAGTTAATGGAGAAGGGTTTCATTAGACCAAGTTCGTCACCTTGGGGAGCTCCAGTGTTGTTCGTGAAAAAGAAGGACGGATCGTTCAGAATGTGCATAGACTACCGAGAGTTGAACAAGTTAACTATCAAAAATCGTTATCCACTTCCTAGGATCGATGATTTGTTCGATCAACTTCAAGGTTCGTGTGTGTACTCGAAGATCGACTTGAGGTCGGGTTATCATCAACTTCGTGTTAAAGAGGAGGACATACCTATTACAGCTTTTCGGACGCGTTATGGACACTTTGAATTTCAAGTAATGCCGTTTGGGTTGACTAACGCACCTGCGGTATTCATGGACTTAATGAATGTGAAAAATCTAACATTTTCAGGTAGTGAAATATTTTCTCGTATAATATTTTGAAACTTATTTTTGTGTTGGTTGACGAACTCACAATTTACGGATTTAAATTTGGGCTTACGTGCATAATTTGGCGTCTTTTACGACTAAACCAGAAACCTTAGGATTACGTATTTACGTTTTTGAACTCCGTTTTTGATGAGACAATTTTTATTGGATTCGTTTTGTGACGGTGATTCATAATTTATAAAAACGTTTTTCGTAAAACGACCCGAGGGCACGCAAATCGAGAAAACTAGAATCGAGAAATACCCGTAAACTAGTGAGATGGGACAAAACACTTTGTCCCACCCCACTAGCAAAAGTGGACGGCAAGATGACACCACCACACATAGGTGGCATCATGTCTTAGCTAGTTACACAAGTGTAAGCTTGTGCTTACACTTTAAGCTAACCATTTTCCACTTCACATCAAAACTAGCAAATGGTTTCACTTCTACCATTTCCATCCATGCAATCCACCCAAAAACTCTCTCAACTTACCCTTTGTGCCGTCCCAAATCAAGTAACAAACACCCTCATTGATCTTTTCTAGCTACAAACCACATGTTTACTAGTCCTATTAAGGTGTTTCCTTGAAGCCTTGATCATTTGGTGGCCATATAAACAACTTTGGAGGTGATTTGCTTGTGTCCTAGGGCTGATTTTCCAACATATGTTCTTGATATTTGATGGTCTTGGAGATACTTGTTGTGTTCATCAAGTTCTTGCCTTCCTAAAACAAGAAATCCACTTGGATTGGTAAAGAAGATCATCCTCTACATTTTTCTCTTATTATTTTGTAAAGAACAAATGTATTTTCTTTCATTTTGTATATGTATATGATGTATATATGATGATACAAATGTTGTGTGGGGATCAAGTGTTGATAAACATGCCTAAAAATGATGATAACTATAAGAAATGAAGCTAAAATCTTGACTAATTAGTTGGCTGTATAAAAACAGTAGATAACTAAAAGATGAACTGATAAAATTGCATTGTTTGATCCATTTACAGTAAGTAGATGATGTTATACACATGTGAGAGTTGGCCATGCAATGGAATCAAAATAATGAGTGAGATATGATCAAAACAAGTTAGGTGGTGTAATCTGAATAAGCAGTTTTGTAGGGACTGTTAAGGCAACTTAGACTCAAAATGGGCAGTAGCTATAACTAAGTTATATGTAGCACATATTATGAAGAAGTTGTCATCCAAAAATGAGCTTCTAAGTCATTGTAGAACTCTAGATATGATAAAAATGGTGGATGTGAAGTTAAAAATCAGATTTTGGAAATAATGTTTATTATTATTATATAAGCACTCACTTTATAATTTATAAAATGTAAAGTATAAACCCACTAACTTATAAAACTTATTTATATAAATGTATAAAAGGTTAATTAAATGAGTAAATTAGATAAATGGTGGTAAAAATAATATTTATAAGTAATAAAAACTATAAACTTGATTTTTACGACTTTTTTGGCTATCGCCGTGAAATTAACGTTTTTCGCCAAATAAAACTTAGACGACCAAACCCGTCTAATGTAAAGTTTATAAAAGTTATATACTGATGTATAAGTAACTAATACAAGTAAAAACCGATAAAACCCGAACTATAAGAATTACGGACATTTACGAGCTAACTAAACCTATTAGACTAATAATTGGACTTAATAAGATAAATACTTGTAAAAAGAATTATTTAGGCTTAACCCATTTGGGCCCAACATGAAAAGTATATATACTGATCATATAGGTATAAAATAGGTAAAAACAAGTTAAAGAACTTATAAAAGAATTAATGGACTTAAAATAGGTAAAATCGGTAAAACTAGTGAACTAGTAAGACGATACTAAAACGTAAACGCTAAAATGAGTAAATGAGGATTTATAAACCCACTTGATCATCATCATATGTACAAAATCATCATATGTATATTGTTATTTTGATAAAAGTCATTGGACCGAGTCTAAGACCGATTATTATTTATATAGGTTTCTGTGACCGAAGCACGCCCGTAGCCGATAATCCGCCTTTCATTAACAACGTGAGTTCATAGCCTCGCACTCTTTTAAATGTTTTATAAAATGATTTGTAAACCCGCGAGGGAGATAACATGCTAGATTTTTATAAAAATAGAACACAAGTAGTCCCGATTGTATGCTAAATGAGATGGACCCGAATGATGCTATGACCCTTTATTCGAGACTAAAAGGATTATTAGTAGTTAGGTTATGTCACTTAAAGTCCCATTAGCATGAATTGTGAACTACCGGGATTTGGTAGACGCTTATGCATTTGATAGTACTATTTGGGGACGATCACCCCAGTTCGCGCCTTTACGGTTGATCCCCGTCGTACCACATTGATTGGTAAGCGAATTTATGTATGAGAAGATTCCATAGCGTGATTTTTGTGACGACACGCTAACTTAGATGGGCAAATTGTTTGTCGGGTTCGCGGCCCGCTGTTTTCACAGTAAGGTAACAATGTCATGCGGCTAATAATAATCCTAATTCAGATACTACAATCTATACGACATGTATAATCTAAATAAACGATAATGACGCTATTACGATGAATATATTACCTATCATGGTAATATAGAGACTACGGTCTCATGGACGGTTTCAGATGTATGCTTGATTTATATATTGCCTGACTAGCAATATGTGGACTTACTTCCAATATTATACTTGTGTTCTGATTTTAAATGAATGTAAATGATTGTTTTTATATAACGGTTTTCATTAAACTCTATGAATTCACTCGGTATTCGCTGATATGATTTTTGCATGTTTTCTATCTCAGGTGCTTGAAGGTAATCCGGATGGAGATCGACTCTGATGGCCCACACTTAATATTAAAAATGTTCATTCGATCTGTGTTTTGTAAACTTAATGACCTGTATAATTTGGGACCTGTTGTACACTTTTAAACCTTTTTATCGAATGAATGTTTGTTAAACCTTGTACAACCATTTTTATGTGTTGTCTATGATTGGAGTTATTGTGCTATCCCGTAACACTCTGAAAGACCCTTCCGCTGTATCGATACGAAAAATGAGAGTGTTACAGTTTGGTACCAGAGCTCTCGTTGTAGAGAACAAAAGATTTTAAAAACCAAGGTTTTGAACAAAACTTTTCAAAATCTTTTGACAATGAACATTTGAGAAAATATTTGAAAAATCTTTTGACTATAACGGTGCCAGAGATCTCCGACGTTACCAACAAGCCCTATTGAGAAGATATATATTTTGATATATATAATTTAATTTATATATATGTATATATCGTGATTTCATTATGTAATTGTTTAACTAGTATGTTATCCTAATACGAGATAAATATATATAAATGCAGATTGTCATGGCTGACCCTAATATTCCTGTAGAAAACCATTCTATTCCCGAACCTAATATAGAAGATGATCCATATTTAGACTTAGTAGATTTTGATATTGATGACGAGGAGGAACCATTTGAGGATCCCGAGCCCGAGTTAGGACTAGGAGATCAGATTGCCCCTCAGGTTGACTTAGTAGAGAATGAGATTGAGAATGTGGGTAATGAGAATGTGGATATTGAGAATGCTGATATTGAGAATGAGAATGAGATTGGGTTAGATGAGTTAGATGACGAGATTGACGACGAGGATGTCGAGGAGGATGTAGGTATAGATGTTGAGGTTGATGACGATGAGGAAGATGAGCTTATATATCCGTATGATGTTCCAGAGGGCGAGCCTTTGCCCCCACCAGTTTGTTTGTCTGATTCTGAGGATGAGTTACCTAGGGATGAAATGTCTGAATCGTCTGAATCTGATTCTGAATCAGAGGAGGATGAGGATGACGATGCACCTGACGGTACTGATGGTATTGCTACTCGTAGACGTGAGATAGGAGAGTCGTCTAGTACTCGAGAGGCTACTCATATTGATGGTCTTGCACCATGGGCCTTGAGACGTGATCTAGATGCTTCCCGTGTTAAGAGTTGTGTGACAGAGGTTGGATTAGGTGTTGTTCAGACTCAGGTTGCTTATTTGGAGTCGAAGTCTAAGGTTGGTGAGAAAGAGCGAGAATTGCTTAGTTTGGATTTGAGTGATGTAGAACGTGGTTTGAATGAGGATTTTAGGAGGTTATCAGTATTGGAAAGTGGTGAGTATGATGCTATGAAGAGAAAGGTGAATACTATGGAAATTCAGTTGAGTGTGGCTCGTGCGATGCGTGAGAAAGCCGAAAAGGAGTTGAATATATCCGTGGGTTGGAACAGTAGATTTTATGCTGACATGGTTGAAAGAGGAGTAATCCGTAAGCGCCCAGCTAAAGATGTGTCTAGTGATCGTCCGACGAAGATCCAGAAGACGATGGATGATGGACCATCTGGCGGTTCTCAGTAGACCAGTCTGTATTTAGTAGTGACCTTTAGATCTTTTGTGTTTGTAGCTTTGACTGAACCGACTTGTTAGTTGTAGACTTGGCATGAATTTTGAGTGTATATAGTGTTAGGACTTTGATATGGATGTACTAAGACAATACTTTTGTTTCAGATCGAATGAAATATGTATCTTGTCTTGAATTCCATATTGTGCCTTATTTGTATCTTGATTATGAATTCGATCCATATTATATGAATCCCTTGTTGGATGAATGCTTAATACTTTGAAATTGTGGAATTATAGAACTATGCCGCCCAAGAAGGCTGTGACTGAGGATGATGTACGTAGGATTATTACGGAGCAAGTTACCGCATCTATGACTGAATTTATGACAAATGCTAGAAATGAAGCTGGCGGTAGTGGAGCTGGCGGTAATGAAGCTGGCGGTAGTGGAGCTGGCGGTAGTGGAGCTGGCGGTAGTGGAGCTGGCGGTAGTGGAGCTGGCGGTAGTGGAGCTGGCGGTAGTGGAATTGACGGTACTAATGTGAATGTGAATGCTAATAATGTGAATACCAATGCTTGAGGAAATGTAGGAGGACTTGGAACGAATGCACCTGAAGTTGGTGGCTGTACTTATGTGACGTTCATGAAGTGTGAACCTCTACCTTTTAATGGATTTGAAGGTGCTGTAGGACTAAGCCAGTGGACCGAGAAGATTGAATCGGTGTTTAGGATTAGTAAGTGTAAGGAGGAAGATAAGGTGACTTTTGCTATGGCTACTCTTAAAGGTCGTGCGTTGACTTGGTGGAACGGGAGAATTGCTTTCATGGGTCTTGATGCTGCTAATGCTATTCCTTGGGCTGAAATCAAGAAGTGGACGACTTTGGAGTTTTGTCCTCGTAGTGTGATCATTAGGTTAGAACAAGAGTTGATTCATTTGAGAATGAAAGGTGTGGACATTGATAGTTACACGAATCGATTCCATGAGTTGGCCTTGCTATGTCCTCGATTGGTTGAACCCGAAGAGATCCGAATTGAGCAATATGTGAAAGGGTTGACCAGGAATATCCGGGGGGACGTGACATCATCGAAACCACTGACCATTGATGATGCTGTTCGAATGGCTTACCAACTCATTGGACAGATAATTCAGGATAAGGAAGATGAAGCCCGTGTAGGTGAGAAAAGAAAGGGAGACGGTGAGCGTGTAGATAGAGGTGATTATAGGAAGAATTCCAATCGCCGGTAGAACCAGAGAAAGGGGAATGCAAATGCTATTACCAACAATGCACCGCGCAACGATGATAGATGTCCTAAGTGTGGCAACAAGAGGCATCCTGGTGACTGCTGGAAGTGCCGAAATTGCGGAAAGCTTGGACACAAGGTTGAAAGGTGTAAGAAGGGAACGATTTGCTTCAACTGTAATGAAGAAGGTCATAGGAAATCAGAATGCCCCAAGTTGAAAGCGATTGTACCTGGAAGAAACCCCCAGGGTGGTATCTACCAACTTGGAACAATTGAGGTGAAGAAAGAGGATCCGAATGTCGTTACCGGTACGTTTTTACTCAACAATCATTATGCTGTTGCTTTATTCGATTCGGGTGCCGATAGGAGCTTTGTATCCACTAAATTTAGTGCCCTTATTGATATTGAACCTGTTGATATAAGTACCAGTTACGAGGTGGAATTGGCTGATGGTAAATTAGTGAAAACTAATAAGCTATTAGAAGGATGCTCTCTAAATCTCTTGAACCATTCCTTTCCGATTGATTTGATGTTGATAGAATTAGGTAGTTTCGATGTTATTATTGGTATGGATTGGTTGTCGTTGAATAATGCTACTATTTTATTTGGAGAGAAGAAGGTTAAGATTCCTCTTAGGAATAGAACGTTAGTTATTGATGGTAGTCGAGGTGAATCCCGTTTGAAAATCGTTTCATGTATTAAAGTCCAAAAGTACATCAGGAACTGTTGTGAGTTATTCTTAGCTCAAGTGACCGGGAATGAGTCTAGGGAGAAACGATTGGAAGATGTACCTATTATTTGTGAATTTCCTGAGGTATTTCCTAAAGATTTACCAGGACTTCCACCGATAAGGCAAGTAGAGTTTCGAATCGATTTAATTCCTGGTGCTGCACCGGTGGCACGTGCGCCTTACCGATTAGCCCCTTCTGAATTAAAGGAGTTATCTGAGCAACTTAAGGAGTTGTCTGATAAAGGTTTTATTCGACCGAGCTCGTCGCCTTGGGGAGCTCCAGTCTTGTTCGTTAAGAAGAAGGATGGATCTTTTCGTATGTGCATTGATTATAGGGAACTGAATAAGTTGACAATTAAGAATCGATATCCTTTACCTAGGATTGATGATTTGTTTGATCAACTGCAAGGATCTAGTGTGTATTCTAAGATAGATTTGCGGTCAGGATATCACCAACTTCGCGTCCGTGAAGAAGATATTCCTATAACTACATTTAGAACTCGTTATGGACACTATGAATTTCAAGTAATGCCATTTGGGTTAACTAACGCACCTGCGGTTTTCATGGATTTAATGAATCGAGTGTGCAAGCCCTACTTGGATAATTTGTGATTGTGTTTATTGACGATATTCTAATCTATTCTAAGAATGAAGATGAGCATAGAGAACATTTGAGGATTGTTTTGAAGTTGTTGAAGGATGAAAGGTTGTATGCTAAGTTTTCGAAGTGTGATTTCTGGTTAGATTCTGTGCAATTTCTTGGTCATGTGATTAACAGAGATGTAATTCATGTTGATCCTGCAAAGGTTGAAGCTATTAAGAATTGGTCTGCACCGACAACGCCAACGGAAGTGCGACATTTCTTAGGATTAGCTGGCTATTATAAGCGATTCATTAAAGAATTTTCTTTGATAGCTAAACCCTTGACTAAGCTTACTCAGAAGAATAAACCTTTCTTTTGGGGAAGTGATGAAGATGGAGCATTTCAGACATTGAAGCAAAAATTATGTAGTGCGCCTATCTTATCATTACCCGAAGGGAGTGAAGATTTTGTAGTGTATTGTGATGCATCTCTTAGAGGTTATGGAGCTGTTTTGATGCAGAGAGAGAAAGTGATAGCTTATGCTTCTAGGCAATTAAGGAAGAATGAGGAGAATTATACTACTCATGATCTTGAATTAGGAGATGTGGTCTTTGCTCTTAGGTTGTGGAGACATTATCTGTATGGCACCAAGTGTACGGTATTCACCGATCACAAAAGCCTACAGTATATTCTCGACCAGAAGGAATTGAACATGAGGCAACGAAGATGGATAGAGTTGTTAAGTGATTATGATTGTGATATAAAATATCACCCAGGAAAAGCCAATGTTGTTGCTGATGCGTTGAGTAGGAAAGATAGAGAGCCTATCAGGGTGCGTTCTCTAGTCTTGACCGTGCACAATAATTTGCCTGAGCAAATTAGAAATGCGCAAATAGAAGCTTGTAAGAAGGAGAATTTTGTTAATGAAGGGTTCCGAGGAGAAGGAGATCCTTTAGAAGTTAGAGCTGATGGAGTGAAATGTTTAAGAGGTCGTATGTAGATACCTAAGTTTGGAGGCTTAAGAGATTTGATTATGTTAGAATCCCATAAATCTAAGTATTCCATTCATCCGGGATCTGATAAGATGTACCATGATTTGAAGAAGTTGTACTGGTGGCCGAATATGAAAGCTGACATAGCTATGTATGTTCTTCAATGCTTGACTTGTGCTAGAGTTAAAGCGGAACATCAAAAGCCTTCAGGACTACTTCAACAGCCAAAGATTCCTGAATGGAAGTGGGAGCGAATTACAATGGACTTTATCACCAAGCTTCCTAGAACATCATCTGGAAACAATTCGATTTGGGTTATTGTCGATAGACTGACCAAATCAGCACACTTCATTCCGGTTAAGGAGCAGTTCTCACTGGAGAAGCTGACTCGAATATACCTGGATAATGTCGTATGCAAGCATGGAGTGCCTGTATCGATCATTTCAGATCGAGATCCTAGATTCGCATCGAATTTTTGGAAATCTCTCCAAAGATCTTTCGGAACGAATCTCGACATGAGCACTGCTTATCACTCCCAGACTGATGGGCAGAGTGAAAGGACGATACAAACACTGGAAGATATGTTGAGAGCTTGTGTGTTAGACTTTGGTAAGAATTGGGATAAACATTTGTCGTTAGCAGAGTTTTCATATAACAATAGTTACCATTCTAGTATTAAGGCTGCACCGTTTGAAGCTTTGTATGGTAGGAAGTGTCGATCTCTTGTATGTTGGAGTGAAGTTGGGGATACCCAGCTCACGGGACCGAAATTGATCCGGGAGACTACGGAGATGATAGTTCAGATTAAGAAGAGGTTGTTGACTGCCCGTAGTAGACAGAAAAGTTACGCGGATGTGCGGCGGAAGCCAATGGAGTTTGAAGTGGGTGACCGAGTAATGTTGAAAGTATCGCCATGGAAAGGCGTTATAAGATTTGGAAAGCGAGGAAAATTGAATCCCCGTTATATTGGACCCTTTAAGATTTTATCTAGAGTAGGTCCGGTGGCTTACAAACTAGAGTTACCCCCAGAACTTCATGGTGTTCACAACACATTCCATGTATCTAATCTGAAGAAATGTCTAGCAGTGAGTGATGAGAAAATTCCGTTAGGTAAGGTTCGAATAGATGGGAAGTTGCATTTTATCGAAGAGCCCGTAGAAGTTATGGACCGTGAGGTAAAGCAACTGAAACAAAGTCGGATACCTATTGTCAAGATCCGATGGAATTCAAAGCATGGACTGGAGTATACTTGGGAACGAGAGGATGAAATGTGGAAGAAATATCCGTACCTCTTCGATTTTAATAAGAAACGGACATCCAAATGAAATGGATCACGAGGACGTTGATCCCTTTTAGGAAGAAAAGCTGTGAAAAATCTAACATTTTCAGGTAGTGAAATATTTTCTCGTATAATATTTTGAAACTTATTTTTGTGTTGGTTGACGAACTCACAATTTACGGATTTAAATTTGGGCTTACGTGCATAATTTGGCGTCTTTTACGACTAAACCGGAAACCTTAGGATTACGTATTTACGTTTTTGAACTCCGTTTTTGATGAGACAATTTTTATTGGATTCGTTTTGTGACGGTGATTCATAATTTATAAAAACGTTTTTCGTAAAACGACCCGAGGGCACGCAAATCAAGAAAACTAGAATCGAGAAATACCCGTAAACTAGTGAGATGGGACAAAACACTTTGTCCCACCCCACTAGCAAAAGTGGACGGCAAGATGACACCACCACACATAGGTGGCATCATGTCTTAGCTAGTTACACAAGTGTAAGCTTGTGCTTACACTTTAAGCTAACCATTTTCCACTTCACATCAAAACTAGCAAATGGTTTCACTTCTACCATTTCCATCCATGCAATCCACCCAAAAACTCTCTCAACTTACCCTTTGTGCCGTCCCAAATCAAGCAACAAACACCCTCATTGATCTTTTCTAGCTACAAACCACATGTTTACTAGTCCTATTAAGGTGTTTCCTTGAAGCCTTGATCATTTGGTGGCCATATAAACAACTTTGGAGGTGATTTGCTTGTGTCCTAGGGCTGATTTTCCAACATATGTTCTTGATATTTGATGGTCTTGGAGATACTTGTTGTGTTCATCAAGTTCTTGCCTTCCTAAAACAAGAAATCCACTTGGATTGGTAAAGAAGATCATCCTCTACATTTTTCTCTTATTATTTTGTAAAGAACAAATGTATTTTCTTTCATTTTGTATATGTATATGATGTATATATGATGATAAAAATGTTGTGTGGGGATCAAGTGTTGATAAACATGCTTAAAAATGATGATAACTATAAGAAATGAAGCTAAAATCTTGACTAATTAGTTGGCTGTATAAAAACAGTAGATAACTAAAAGATGAACTGATAAAATTGCATGGTTTGATCCATTTACAGTAAGTAGATGATGTTATACACATGTGAGAGTTGGCCATGCAATGGAATCAAAATAATGAGTGAGATATGATCAAAACAAGTTAGGTGGTGTAATCTGAATAAGCAGTTTTGTAGGGACTGTTAAGGCAACTTCGACTCAAAATGGGCAGTAGCTATAACTAAGTTATATGTAGCACATATTATGAAGAAGTTGGCATCCAAAAATGAGCTTCTAAGTCATTGTAGAACTCTAGATATGATAAAAATGGTGGATGTGAAGTTAAAAATCAGATTTTGGAAATAATGTTTATTATTATTATATAAGCACTCACTTTATAATTTATAAAATGTAAAGTATAAACCCACTAACTTATAAAACTTATTTATATAAATGTATAAAAGGTTAATTAAATGAGTAAATTAGATAAATGGTGGTAAAAATAATATTTATAAGTAATAAAAACTATAAACTTGATTTTTACGACTTTTTCGGCTATCGCCGTGAAATTAACGTTTTTCGCCAAATAAAACTTAGACGACCAAACCCGTCTAATGTAAAGTTTATAAAAGTTATATACTGATGTATAAGTAACTAATACAAGTAAAAACCGATAAAACCCGAACTATAAGAATTACGGACATTTACGAGCTAACTAAACCTATTAGACTAATAATTGGACTTAATAAGATAAATACTTGTAAAAAGAATTATTTGGGCTTAACCCATTTGGGCCCAACATGAAAAGTATATATACTGATCATATAGGTATAAAATAGGTAAAAACAAGTTAAAGAACTTATAAAAGAATTAATGGACTTAAAATAGGTAAATCGGTAAAACTAGTGAACTAGTAAGACGATACTAAAACGTAAACGCTAAAATGAGTAAATGAGGATTTATAAACCCACTTGATCATCATCATATGTACAAAATCATCATATGTATATTGTTATTTTGATAAAAGTCATTGGACCGAGTCTAAGACCGATTATTATTTATATAGGTTTCTGTGACCGAAGCACGCCCGTAGCCGATAATCCGCCTTTCATTAACAACGTGAGTTCATAGCCTCGCACTCTTTTAAATGTTTTATAAAATGATTTGTAAACCCGCGAGGGAGATAACATGCTAGATTTTTATAAAAATAGAACACAAGTAGTCTCGATTGTAGGCTAAATGAGATGGACCCGAATGATGCTATGACCCTTTATTCGAGACTAAAAGGATTATTAGTAGTTAGGTTATGTCACTTAAAGTCCCATTAGCATGAATTGTGAACTACCGGGATTTGGTAGACGCTTATGCATTTGATAGTACTATTTGGGGACGATCACCCCAGTTCGCGCCTTGACGGTTGATCCCCGTCGTACCACATTGATTGGTAAGCGAATTTATGTATGAGAAGATTCCATAGCGTGATTTTTGTGACGACACGCTAACTTAGATGGGCAAATTGTTTGTCGGGTTCGCGGCCCGCTGTTTTCACAGTAAGGTAACAATGTCATGCGGCTAATAATAATCCTAATTCAGATACTACAATCTATACGACATGTATAATCTAAATAAACGATAATGACGCTATTACGATGAATATATTACCTATCATGGTAATATAGAGACTACGGTCTCATGGACGGTTTCAGATGTATGCTTGATTTATATATTGCCTGACTAGCAATATGTGGACTTACTTCCAATATTATACTTGTGTTCTGATTTTAAATGAATGTAAATGATTGTTTTTATATAACGGTTTTCATTAAACTCTATGAATTCACTCGGCATTCGCTGATATGATTTTTGCATGTTTTCTATCTCAGGTGCTTGAAGGTAATCCAGATGGAGATCGACTCTGATGGCCCACACTTAATATTAAAAATGTTCATTCGATCTGTGTTTTGTAAACTTAATGACCTGTATAATTTGGGACCTGTTGTACACTTCTAAACCTTTTTATCGAATGAATGTTTGTTAAACCTTGTACAACCATTTTTATGTGTTGTCTATGATTGGAGTTATTGTGCTATCCCGTAACACTCTGAAAGACCCTTCCGTTGTATCGATACGAAAAATGAGAGTGTTACAATGAATCGTGTGTGTAAACCATACCTCGACAAGTTTGTGATTGTATTTATCGATGATATCCTGATTTATTCCAAAAGTCGGGAGGAGCATGAAGGTCATTTGAAGATTATTTTGGAGTTGTTAAAGAAGGAGAAGTTGTATGCGAAATTCTCCAAGTGTGATTTTTGGTTGGATTCAGTCCAATTCCTTGGGCACGTGATCGATAGTAGCGGTGTTCATGTTGATCCTTCCAAAATTGAAGCTATTAGAGATTGGGATAGGCCTACGACCCCGACTGAAGTTAGACAATTCCTGGGATTAGCTGGGTACTACCAGCGATTCATAGAAGGGTTCTCTTTAATTTCTAAACCTCTTACTAGACTTACCGAGAAAAACAAGAAGTATGAATGGGGTTCAGAAGAAGAAGAAGCATTCCAAACTTTGAAGCGGAAGCTGTGTTCTGCACCAATATTGGCTTTGCCCGACGGAGCTGAAGACTTTGTGGTATATTGTGACGCATCGCATAAGGGTTTTGGTGCTGTGTTGATGCAAAGGGAGAAAGTGATCGCGTATGCATCTCGTCAATTGAGGAAGCATGAGGAGAATTATACTACACATGATTTGGAATTAGGAGTTGTTGTCTTTGCTCTTAGACTTTGGAGACACTATCTCTACGGTATAAAGACTGTGGTATATACCGATCATAAAAGCCCGCAACATATTCTAGATCAGAAGGAGCTCAATATGAGGCAGAGAAGATGGGTAGAATTGTTGAGTGATTACGACATTCAAATTTGCTATCATCCCGGCAAGGCAAATGTAGTTGCCGATGCACTTAGTAGGAAGGACAGAGAAATAACCAAAAGGGTAAGAGCTTTAGCTATGAAAACTTATTCTGATTTTTCTAATCGAATACTTAAAGCTCAAACTAAGGCGATGGAGGAAGAGAATGTGAGAGATGAAGACTTGGGCAGAAGGATGACACCTATATTCGAAATTCGTGAGGACGGAATTCGGTATTTCGAGAATCGTGTGTGGTTACCGGTGTATGGAGGACTGAGAGATCTAGTTATGCACGAATCTCATAAGTCTAAATATTCGATTCACCCAGGATCGGATAAAATGTACCAAGACTTGAAGAAATGTTACTGGTGGCCGAATATGAAGGCTAACATTGCTACTTATGTTAGTAAATGATTGACGTGTGCGAAAGTGAAGTTTGAGCACAAGAGACCTTCGGGTTTACTGCAACAACCTGAAATTCCAGAATGGAAATGTGAGAAGATCACTATGGATTTTGTTTCGGGACTACCGAGAACTTCTAGTGGTTATGATACGATTTGGGTGATTGTTGATTGGTTGACTAAGTCGGCTCATTTCTTGCCGATAAAGAAAACTGATGACTTAGACAAACTTACTCGGTTGTATTTGAAGGAAGTTGTTTGTAGACATGGAGTTCCATTGTCAATTATTTCTGATCGAGATAGTCGGTTCACATCTGAGTTTTGGAAATCGCTTCAGCGAGCTTTGGGGACTCAGTTGGATATGAGCACTGCGTATCATCCGGAAACGGACGGACAAAGTGAGAGGACTATTCAGACCTTGGAGGATATGTTACGAGCGTGTGTAATGGATTTTGGAGGTAGTTGGGATCGACACTTACCTTTGGTGGAGTTCTCATACAACAACAGTTATCATGCAAGTATTAAGGCTGCGCCTTTTGAAGCACTTTACGGGCGAAAGTGTAGATCACCAGTTGGTTGGTGTGAGGTTGGAGAAAGTCAGTTGACGGGTCCTGAATTGATTAGAGAAACGACTGAGAAGATAGTGCAAATCAAGAATCGTTTATTAACAGCTCGTAGTAGGCAGAAGAGTTATGCGGATAAGAGGAGAAAACCATTGGAGTTTGATATTGGCGACATGGTTATGCTGAAAGTATCACCTTGGAAAGGAGTAATTCGATTTGGCAAGCGAGGAAAGCTTAGTCCACGTTATATTGGTCCATTCAAGATTATTGATCGAGTTGGTCCTGTGGCATATAAGTTGGAATAGCCAGAGCAGTTAAGTGCTATTCACAATACTTTTCACGTTTCTAATCTTAAGAGGTGTTTGGCGGACGAGAATTTGATAATTCCACTTGAGGAGATTCAATTGGACGACAAGCTACATTTTATTGAAGAACCGGTGGAGATTATGGATCGAGAGGTGAAACGGCTTAAGAAAAGTCGGATCCCGATAGTGAAGGTGCGATGGAATTCCCGACGTGGACCCGAATACACTTGGGAGCGAGAGGACTACTTCAAGAGCAAGTATCCACATTTATTCGTAGACGAACCTAAGGAGAAGTAAGCCTCGAGACGGTGCTCTCCTAAGGTGGTGAGGATGTAAAACCCGCAAAATAAGGTCATTATTTAATTCTTAATTTTCAAATATTTTTGAAGTATTTTATAATCTTAAATATTATTATGTTTAACGGTTTAAGTTGAAATCGATATTAAATATTTTATTTTAATATTTTGATGAGCAACGAGGACTACTAGTGATCGCGATACCGACGGATGCCCATAATTTTATATTTCATTATCGATCGTTTCGATATTAATATTTTCGACGATATCGTTTTAATGACGTATCGAGTCGTTATATTATTATTTTTCGTGTGCGTTTAAACTTTTTATTATTTTTACGAAACCCGAGTCCCGTAAATATTTTCAAAATTGACTAGTGACAATTTCCCACCTTTTAAACTAGCTATTTACAAATTTTAACCGAACTTTAGCCAATTTGCACTTTAGTCCTTCCCCACTAACTAAAATTTAATAAATTAAAAAATACACACACACACATTTTCTTTTTACTTCCAAATTTTTTTTTTCTTTCTCTCTCTTTCTTCCTTCATTTTGCCGAAACACCCAAACCCACACCAAATCCATACATTTTTCAATTTATCTCAAGATTGAGGTTGAATCTAGCTAAACCAAGCATAGACCCATCTCTATTTTTGATCAAGGATCACATAGGTATAAAAATTTTACACATGCAAGCACTTTTTATTTTTATGATGTTGGTAGGTGGAAGCCATGGTCATGCATGGTGTTTTTAGCATGATCCATCGTGGTTCTTGCTAGAAATCTTGTTAAAAATTATATTTTGATCCAAAGATTTTTATTTTTGTTATGATTTTGATGTTATGGTGGATGTATGATGATATTAGAGTATAGGAATGACCATTTCTATGGTTGGTTGTGATCAAAAAGTTGATTTTGTACAAGTTTTTGGTACCCATTTTATAGCAGTAGGTAAACTGAGAAATCCGAATTTTTATGTTTTGAAAATGACTAAACTTATAGCCTAGGGTTGTAGATAATTTCCTTAGCTTCGATTTGGTATAAGGTAGAGCTTCTAACTCAAAACGAGCGCGAAGTTATGATGTTTTGAATAATCGTGTACCGGGAGACGAGTATCGACACTACATATAGTTGTTGTCGATATTTGGATCGAATCCCGGGGACATTAAATTGATGTTTTAAAATGTGTAACCTACTGATAATAAGGTATTTATTTATTAGGTTGAGTTTACTTTAAAACCCGAGTGTCGGTTTTGTAAACAGAGTCGTTTAAATAAGTTAAAACGGTTGTATGAAAAATTAACGTAAATCTGTCCGGATTTTGTAGTTTGAAAATGAGTCGAGTAAAGGACTTTAAAAGTAATTTCATTTGATAAACTTGTAGGTGGACTTTCTATATATAGTAAGTTAGCTTTTTGAGTCGTTTCATAAACGGTCGACAAGTTTAAAAAGGGGTAAATAAGCTAGTACATGTAGTATGTAGCGGCGGATTTTGTTAAAAGTATAAAATGGTAAAGTAAATGGGTAGTAAAGTATAATGAAGTTATTTATATCGTTTACTTTCGAGTGTATTGAGGTTTTATGAGTTCGAGTTTGATTTTATTAAGTATCATTTATTTCTCGAGTCTATTATTAAAGTACGCACCTCATTTGCTAGGTTGCGGTTATCGTGATTATCGGGCATCTACTATCGTCGGCGATCGTCTTCAACTACTATAAGTACTAAAGTGAGTCTATAGCCTCGTTTGAGCTCATTCAAATATTCTAAAACCCGCGAGGGGGAATACATGTTTTGTAAACTTAGAACACAAGATTTTTATGGTATGCTTGTCCCTTTATGAATGGACCCGTGGTTGCCTTTAAATTGCATTAAGTGATTGCCTTTGTTAAAGCCTCAATTATTGACCGTTAATTAACCTATGATGGGTTAACCGCTAGTACAATTAATAGATCTATGGGGGAAGCCGCCCCGGTTCAGTTTTTGTGGACTTGTCATAGAAGCTTAGGCCCGACCTCCACACTGTTTGAACATATTGTATTGAGAAGTCAGGTATACGGCAATGTACCAATAATCTGGAGGTAACCGACAATTAATAAATCTCTCGTCTTATTAGACTGATATGGGAGTGTCTAAGGGCTCGGTTCCATGAGCTTATTGCAATTTATGCTAAATACAATTATTATTGTTGATGCAAATTATTAGATGCTTGTTGCCTTTAAGCATGCCACAAACTTATAATCTTTGCTTGTGTTCAAAATGATTATATAAACCTATAGATTCACTCGGCATTTTTGCTGATGATTTTCTCACATGTATTTCAGGTAATCAAGAAGGCTGAAGCTTGGAGGCCACGGGAATGAATGTTGTGCACTACTTTGTATATAAACTCTTTGAATGTTTGTCGTTCCTTTTGTTCAAAACAATTTAAATCTTTTGTTTTGGTTGTATTTTGGTTACGATGTCTTGGGACTACGCTACTCTGACAAACGTTTTGGGAACGATAAATTTAAAACGTCTCTTTTTGAGTCGTTCTTTATAAATTATGTGTTGTAGTATCATTGTTTAGCACCCAAAGTGGTATTCCGCTGCGTGGAAATTTGGGGGTGTTAAAGTAAAACAATCAGCAAAAATGCCGAGTGAATCTATAGGTTTATGAAATCAATTTGAACACAAGCAAAAATTATATGTTTGTGGCATGCTTATAAGCATCAAATAATAATTCGCATCAACAATAATAATTGTATATAGCATAAACTGCAATAAGCTCATGGAACCGAGCCCTTAGACACTCCCATATCAGTCTAATAAGACGAGAGATTTATTAATTGTCGGTTACCTCCAGATTATTGGTACATTGCCGTATACCTGACTTCTCAATACAATATGTTCAAACAGTGTGGAGGTCGGGACTAAGCTTCTATGACAAGTCCACAAAAACTGAACCGGGGCGGCTTCCCCCATAGATCTATTAATTGTACTAGCGGTTAACCCATCATAGGTTAATTAACGGTCCATAATTGAGGTTTTAACAAAGGCAATCACTTAATGCAATTTAAAGGCAACCACGGGTCCATTCATAGAGGGACAAAGCATACCATAGAAATCTTGTGTTCTAAGTTTATAAAACATGTATTCCCCCTTGCGGGTTTAAAATCATTTAATAACTCGTATAAAGCGAGGCTATAGACTCACGTTGATAATGAAATGCGGATTATCGGCTACGGGCGTGCTTCGGTCATGGAAACCTATATAAATAATAATCGGTCTTAGACTCTTGTCTAATGACTTTTATCAAAATAACAATATACATATGATGATTTTGTACATATGATGATGATCAAGTGGGTTTATATATCCTTGTTTACTCATTTTAGTGTTTACGTATTGGTAACTTTTTACTAGTTTACTAGTTTTACCTACTTACCTATTTTAAGTCCAATAAGCTTAGTATAAGTTCTTTAACTTGTTTTAATCTATTTTATACCTATATTATCAGTATCTATACTTTCCATGTTGGGCCCAAACGGGTTAAGCCCAATAAGTCCTTTTTATAAGTGTTTAACTTATTTAGTCCAATTATTAGTCCAATATGCTTAGTTAGCTCTTTAATGTCCGTATGTCCTATAGTTCGGGTTTTATCGGTTTTTACTTGTATTAGTTACTTATATATCAGTATATGACTTTTAAAAAGTTTACATTAGACGGGTTTGATCGTCTAAGTTTTATTGGCGAAAAACGTTAATTTTACGGTAATAGCCGAAAAAGTCGTAAAAATCAAGTTTATAGTTTTTATTACTTATAAGTATTATTCCACTACCTGAAAATTTTAGATTGTATTTTTTAAAAGTTTAATCGCACACGAAAAATAATAATATAACGACTCGATACGTAATTGAAACGATATCGTCGAAAGTATTAAATATCGAAACTATCGATAATAAAATATAAAAATTTTGGCATCCGTCGGTATCGCGATCACTAGTAGTCCTCGTTGCTCGTCAAAATATTAAAATATAATATATCGGTTTCAACTTAAACCGTTAAACATAATAATATTTAACGTTATAAAATACTTCAAAATAATTGAAAATAGAATTAAATTATGACCTTATTTTTACGGGTTTTATAGTGATCATCATCATCCTCTTCATCATCAATAGGCATGAGATGAGTAGTTGATTCGTTAGTTGGTTGAGAATTACTCGTTGAAGGTATATCTTGACCAATTGTAGGTGCAGACGTATCTGATTGTGCTTTGGTTGCTGGAGCGACAACTTCGTGTACAGGGGCTATTACCACAGGTTCTGGAGCAACAATACTTGGAGGAGTAAAGAAGTCATCAAACAACGGTTGAAACAACGTATCCCACTCATTCCTAGAAGGTGGTGTAATGATGATGAAGTAGGGTTGTTTGGGACAAGACCAGAGCTAATGTTGCTGGGTACCATTTCATGAAGTGCGGGTTCAGAGCTGCTTTGCTCAGAAGCCATTGCTGTCAGCTCATCAAAATCAACATTCATAGTTTCGAGGATCTTACGAGACCTAAGGTTGTATATTCGGTATGCCTTCTTTGTGGGTGCATAACCAATGAAAATACCAATATCAGCCTTGGGTTTAAGTTTTCCCAAATTGTCACCATCATTATTTGGACAACAAGGAGAACCAAATACATGAAGATATGATAAATCTGGTACTTTTCCATGTAGAAGCTCATAAGGTGTTTTACCATGGCGTTTTCGAATTAGTGACCGGTTTTGGGTGTACACTACTGTAGATACTACTTGCCCATAAAAACAATGGAGCCTTTGCGGAAATTATCATCGTTCGAGCAGCTTCCATAAGTGTGCTATTTCTCCTTTCAACGACACCGTTTTGTCGTGGAGTGCGGGCAACGGATGTTTCATGAGAAATGGCAACTTCTTCATAATAATCACGCAAAATTTGATTTACAAATTTGGTTCTATTATCTGTATGAATGCGTCGGACAGTAGTGTTGAGACGTACTTGAATCATCTTGATAAATCCGATGATGAATTTAGGTGCCTCATTTTTTGTTGTAAGAAATTTCACCCATGTAAACCGAGAGTAATCATTGACAATGACGAGGATGTACTTTTTACCACTAAGACTTTCAATACGCATTAGCCCACGAAGATCCATATGCAGCAGATATGTAGGATCGAGTTATTCTAAAGGATTTAGCAAGTATGGATTAATCTATTGAATGGATGGAAATGGAAGAACTTTAGAGAGAGAAAGGAGAGAATTAAGAAAGATGGAAAATGTGATTAATGAAAGTGTAAGTGAACCAACAACCCCTCCTAACATGCTAGGAGGGGGGTTTATATAGCCCACCCTACATGTGGGCTATATGGGCTATATTGGATCACGAGCTCAATATCGTTGGAGTGACCGATCCTTTCTAAATACGTAAAAACGTATTTCCAACAATCTCCCCCAAAGGGAGGTCACTCCAAGTTACAATGTCCTAAATAATCTATAGCTCATGATCTATGCTAATAATGATGTGACCGAGACTTTCCTTGGAAAAACGTATTTCCAACAATCTCCCCCAAAGGGAGGTCACACCATTTTACAAAATCTTAAACCTAGCATACTATGCTTGAGTCTTCGATCTTGTTCTTGTGAATATGCTGATGAGATCTTTGACTTTAGTCTTGAGCATGTTCTCTTGCCTTGACCTTGTGCATTCATCACTTGTGATATTCGCCTCTTCGTGACTTCATGTTCCACATACTTATACCTTTATAATTCTTGAAAGCTTCAGAGTTTGATACAGCGGAAGACTTGACCTTCAGACTTTCTTGAATTCGTTGAAGTACTGAGTGTATGCAGTATAAGCATGTGGGGACGACTTCTTCTTGGATTCCGCAACGCCACCGTCTTCAAATGCCGCAACATAAGTAGACACGAACGAAATGGCTTTGAACATTTCATTATAAATCGGTAGCATTTTACCTCCGGTCGGTGAAGACCGTTGGACGATATTAGATATCGTACCCGTGACGGATAGTTTCAATTAAGTAACTTCCTGACAGGATTTCGCGGGTAAACCCGTTCTCTTTATTCGACCGTCCAAAGCTGACTGCGAACATAAAGAGTGAATCATTTGGATAATAATATCCGCATGATTTAAAGCCGTCAATTCATGTTCCTGGAACAAGTGAAATTCAATTAAGAACCGCACCATCGTTGCTTTCCAGTTGTCACGAGCTTGATTCGTATAGAATCTTGCAAGTTACCTACCAAGTGCTGTTTGAGGTTAACACTAGAAGGATTTCCACTCATCACTGTGAACACTAAGGTATCACTCTGAGTGTTCTGGCAAGATCACTAAGATTTTGCGTAGAGGCCTGGAACGTGTTTAAATTCATTTAAGAATTAAACCACTGTTGCTTTCCAGTTATCACAAGTTTGATTCATAAAGAATCGCACAAGTTACCTACCATGAGCTTTTTGATATTCGCTCAAGAAGGATTTCCATCTTCATTGTAAATACTTTCGTATTACTCGGATGTTCAGGCAAGATCATGAAGATTTTGCGTAGGACTCTTAAAATCTTTCTTACTTTTCACAGTGTGTGAAGAAGCAAGGAAATATGAAAGTGTGTCCTAATGAGATATTTGATGATCTCAAATGGCTCTAGACTCGATCGTGCATTTTGGATTTTAGTGATCGGAGGCTGGAGAGGAGTGCCACCTTTTCAATACCAATTTATTCGGAGTGAATAAATCAATAGATAATGCGTTGTCTCCGTGTGATTAAAACAAATATCTTTTAAGAGATATCTGAGTTAGCTGGGATGGGTTTTGCCTTGCATCACTGGGTCCATGATGTCTGTCTTCAATATCAAGAATCATTAAACAATGATCTTAATAGCATATGTATTGACCCGGTTTCTACCTAAGTTGTAAGGAGGGCTTCTTTCTTTACACCCGTTATCTTTACAATTCTTTTTCATTCTTCAACCCCTTCAATGCTTACCAATACGTCATCACTAGCACCTTGTTGTGATTGTTCCAGTGCTAACTTAAGTACTTGGTCGGCATTCAGCTACGTTCACAATCTTTCTCCATCTTTCCTAAGGACTACTATTTCTAGCTATGGAATGTCCTTGGGAAGATTTCTCCGGTTCTAGAGGAATCATTGGACTTTAACCTATCCTACCATCCTTATGTCACCACAATCTTCACCGTCGTGAATAGAGATGTTTTGGGTAAGTGTATGTCACCATGAAAACCATTTTGAAGTGAAAATCCATTTTGCTCCCCCTTAACATATGCCACGATATCCGAAAACGTTTCGCACATGTCGGGATGAGCTAGCACGTTAAGTCAAATCATTTGTGATTAATCATTTCCCATATTAAATCACATTTTCTCCCCCATATTAAAAATATTAACCCAATCGATGTTTTTAATATCAATTGATTTAATAGCATTTTAAGAAAATTTAGGAAGAAAAATGCAAAGCCATATATCTTCATGAATTACACAAGCTCCCCCTCAAATTAAAGAGGGTGTACTTGAAACGTAAATTAAATACCTTTTAAACACAAGTGTAAGGTATTTATCACGTGCAAAGATCATATATGATAATGAATTCACAAGATTAGCAATTTATGAGGTTGGACCTGAATGATGAAGAACATCATATGAAAGGAGCACATGGTTCTTGTTCACGAATGTTGGTCGCCTCATCACGTCTAAAGTTATCTCTTGACTCCATTTGATTGATATCGTTGTCTTGACACCAACATGTGAACTTGGCACTTTCGGCGTCAAAGATTCTGAATGCTGGACAATTGCTCCCCCTCAATTGTTGACCCGTGTTCTATTGAAAGAGCTGTAGTCACCGTTTGAGTAGTCGCCTCGTCGAGTATGTAGATATCAATTGTAAATTGCTACGGTTGGTGGAGATGATAACTTCATAAAAACAAGATTTCTCTTGTTTTAACAAATAAATGCACTGACACGTACATATATTCGTGTTAGATTGTGTTATTACGTAAACACAATCCCTTACATGGTTATAAAGTAAACCATGCCCGAGAAAATTAATTCCCGTTGTTGAGTCAAAGCTTTCCGGTGAAATGCTTGACTTGTGTATGAAAAGCGGGTTACTATCTGAAATAATAGCAAACCATTTTGAGCATGTTTTAAAATATTTGAACTTCTGCTCGAACTTTATTTACAACCCCGTGTCATTATTGAATGACATTTCTAGTATCGTAAATATTATCGATTCCAGAAGACATGCTCTTTTTATCAAAACATTTTTTGAACACACAATTTTGAAAGATTTAGAAAAACCTTTTTGAGAAATTCTCGAAAAATTATGTTCAATGTTTTGAAAACCAATTACTTGAGCTTAAGATGTTGAATATCTTACAAAACGAGCTCAAGTCCGAGAAGTTGTAAACTTCCCGTTGTTAAGGATAAGTTTATCATCGGCGATAAACTTTCCTTTTAACTGAAGAACGAGTCCTAAGTTGACATTTACTTAGAAGTCGTTTTCATGAGCTTGAAAAACTTTGAATGTTTTAACGAAAAGCTCATGACCGAGAAAGGTGAATTTCTCGTTATGAGGAAAAGTTCTCTTATTTAAAAGATTCACTTTCCTTTCTGAGCTTAAAACCTGGAATGTTTTAATACAAGCTCATGACCGAGAAAATTTAATTTCCCGTTACGAGGATAAGCTATCTTTAAAGATAAGCTTTCCTAAAGTTGACGTCCGAGTTACAGTCTGATATTTAACTGTAAATCATTGTGCATGAGCTTAAAAACTTCGAATGTTTTTAATATAAGCTCATGCCCGAGAAAAATTAATTTCTCGTTGTGAGGATAAGTTTATCATCGGCGATAAACTTTCCTTAATTTGAAGATCGGGTCATCATCTTTCATTTAATGAAGAGCCTTTTACACGAGCTTAAAACCTTCGAATAGTTTTAGGATAAGCTCGTGTCCAAGAAAACTTAATTTCTCGTTAAAAGGGTAATTTATCGTTGCGTAGATAAACTTCCCTGTCTCTGAAGTCCGGGTCATCGTCTGTCATTTAACGAGGAGCCGTTGTGCATGAGCTTAAAAACTTGGAATGTTTTTGATATAAGCTCATGCCCGAGAAAAATTAATTTCTCGTTGTTAGGATAAGTTTACCATCGGCGATAAACTTTCCTTTCTTTGAAGAGCGAGTTATAGTCTGTGATGTGACTATAAGTCCTTTGTGCACTGTAAGCTTAACTGGAAATCCCCTGAGACACTTGTTTCTTAGATATCAGCTTCTTTAGCAACCAAACTCTGAGAGTGTCCTTAATTGAATGGTATACAATGATTGGACCGCTTCGTTCTTTTGGAACATCCTCTTTGGTACCTGCATTCTCATTTGGAATATGCATGCTTTGATATGGGTTAGCGATATCTATTTTAGAAGCAAGTGGGGGTTCGTAGTTTTCTTTTCTTGTGCTAGAGGTGTTCTGAGGAGATGATTCACTTTTCTTAGCTGGTAAACGTTTCCTTTTATAGAAAACCTTAAGTTCATGCTTAGGTGATGCATCCTCCTTTTCAATTTCCTCCCTAGTAGTCTTAATAGAATCGGAGACTATCCTAGTTAAAGGGCACTCGTTTTCTACAAGGGTGAAAGTTCTACCAGTGGGGCGCCACACTTTACCAATGGGTTTGATTTTGGCAACCCACTGGGATTTAAGTCTAGCACGGGAGTTCACCTCATTAAGTAGTTTTTTGATACAAGAATCATGATTTGTCGTAAAGACACATTTTCTACATGTTTTACAAGTAGCATATTCAATGTCTGAGTAAGATCTAGAATTCCTAGATGATTGATTGATGCTCCTAGGATGTGACATGCTACGGTTAGCAGTGTTGGGTAAACTAGAAGGCATCTTACTAGGTTTGAAATTCATATCTCTTACTTGTGTCTTTTGCTTAGCTTCCCTTAGACCAAAAGTATGGCGAACGTCATTTGAACTAGTTCCAGACGTATTCTTAGGACTATGTCTAGGGAAATTAGAGGCAATCATGTGATTAGGTCTTTTGCAAAAGCTGTTTTAGTCACATTGGGCCTAGATGGTGGAGTGACTGTTCTAGAAAGATGAACCATATCAACTTGGGAGGCAAACCGCGGTCTCGAGGATTGTGATCGCTCGGATCTAAATGCAGTAGGTTGTCTGACAGTCGGTTGTCTGGCGAACTGATTTGTAGGCGGTTTCCCCAAGATTGATGGTTTTTCAAGCTTAGTGTCCACACTAGGTCCTTTAGTTTTCCGCAAATCATTTTTCAACGCAGCTATAGCAAAGACCTTTTCCTGTACTTGAGCCTTTAATGTCTCATTTTCTTTGAACAATTCATCTTGGGATGCCAACTTAGATTCAAGCAACTTAATTTGTTTCAAAAGATTATCCTTTTCAGCTTTAGAGTCTAGAACAGTTTGATCCAATTTTCGTTCAAGAACAACGTTTGACTTTTCAAGTTTTTCAAAATATGTTTCAAATTTCTCCGTTTTCTTCGAAAATTCAATTTTGGCATCCTCAAGCTCTTTGGATTGCTGAGCTAAAATCGTTTAGAGCTCTCTAATCTTGGAATCAGAAGCAGTTAATGAAGCAGTTATAAGACAATTATCATGATGTCTAGCATTTTGAACACTTTCTCCCCCATTATGACTCACATCGGATGAATCAGAAGTGGTATTTCTATCACTCTTTTCCATCCCATGTTTGTCATAGTTAGGTTCAGAATGCTCAATATGCGGTATATCATCAGCATATACATCATCAACATTACATTGTACATTGTCCGCAGGCTCTTCGTCATTAACGGGTAAGGTGTCATCAAATGAGATCTCGTGAACATTGCCTGACGTGCCACTGGTATCATGTTGTCCTCCTGATTCCGTGCTCTTGCCATCGTTAGGCTCCAAGTTGTCAACCGTATGACCATTCTCCTCTTGTATTTGCATCATAGATTCTTGCACTCCATTATCATACACTTGGTGAAGTCTAGATCTTTCATAAATCGAAGACGAAACTGATGTCATAAATTTCAACAGTTTATCACGGAAATCTTTAACATCGTTCTGTGTGTATTGAAAAAATGACCGGCATATCCCTGAATTGTCATACTTGATGATATTGAATTGGAGGAAAGGCGTGAGTTGTGTCACAAGATCCTGATATGCAGTTTCTGATGCAGAGTGATTAAAGTCTTCTTTGTGAAGTTGCTCAGCTAGGTGGTCCAAGTTGAGATATAGTGAATTGATGAATGTATAATGATGTTGACCAAAGAGTGTCACAAATTCGCTTCCTCCTTGAACCCATGCAATAGTCCTAAGATGTGACTGAATTAGTCGACATGACATTATACTACTTTCTCTAGCTGTGTCTTGCATGTGATGCAAGTCTCCCTTTTGACATGTCGAATCGAACGAATCCATTGAATATCGATTAAAAATTATGTGGATGAGGTTGTTTTCGGGATTTTACAATTCGTGAAGAAATCGTGAAGTTGATTTTACGAGATTTTACACCCCAACCAAAACCGTAAAACTTCGTCACAATCCTCGTTTGATCGTATAACTCTTTACTTGGCTCAAAAATTGTTGTCGGCTCAAAACGATGATAAAATCAAACCAATCAAAAATCCGTAGCCCCTAAAAATAACTCCTGTCACTTTGACTCGTCACTTTTGTCTTCAAATCCGGCCACAAAAACTTTTAACCAGTCAAATATTTACCACTTTGATTCTTTCAAAATACCCGCCTCAACACGATGTACCAAAACCAAAAAATATCAATTGACAGAAGATACAAAATTAACTTAACTTAAAAAATAAACTTAAATAAAATATAAATTAAAAAATATGATAAATGAAAAATAAAACAATTCGTGAAGTAACTTGACTAAAAAAATTTGAATAATTATTTTAAGAAGAAAACGAGAGACGTGACTTGTGGCTTTGTTGTCCCACCAAAGTGTATTCCAACTTTACGTAGCGAAATAGAAACAAAAATCGTGGCAGTTGAGGATTAAAATATAACAAGTGGAGCCTAAAACGTGGCCTATGACAAAGAAACGTGGCACACTTGTTTTCTCCGTGTCCTTACTTTGTTTCTTGTAACTTCCGCCTACAACTTGTTCTTTTATAAAACTCAAAACTGCTCCTATATCTCTCTCCTCAAAACTACTCTAATTTTACTTCACACCTGAAAGTTCAAAACCAATCTCCTTCCCTGAAGAAAAATACCAGCACTTTAATAAACAAATCTCAATCCCTGACATCAATTGAAAAATTACCACCTTATTCAAAAATAATGCACTACTTGCATCAGCAATGAATCAAAGTACAAGAGGAGGCAATAATTCGACTTAGATCATTTCAGTGGTCTCGGGTAGGTTTTCTAACTGATGTCTATGTTTGGTTTTGGATCTATGAGAGTTTTCTTTTGAAACTGAGATCTTAGTCGAGGTTGATGTGTCGAGGGTGGGTGTATAGGGGTTGGTTTTGAGAGGTCGATTGAGGTTCGTATGTTGAGTGAAAGCCCAGAGTCGAGGCTTGTGGGGAGTCGAGAGAGGTTTTTGAGTGTGGTCGAGGGTTTTTATGTTGTCGAGTTTAGGTTCGAGTCATGTTGGTTTGGTGTAAAGTTTTGTCGAGTCAAAAACTTTGGTTGTATCGCAATGGATAATTCAAGTCATCGCAATAACAAAATCAATCATCGCAATATTTAAATATTTTTCCATCGCAATATTTAGACTTACTCCATCGTAATATCAAACCACTTTCATCGCAATATTCAAAAGTTTCATCGTAATATTTTCATTCCATCGCAATATAGCTAAAAATTTTTTGGCAGAGTTTCGTCTCTATAGTTCTTAAATCCGTCGCAAACACGATCGCAAAAGGCAATCGCTACCCACGTCAGAATAAGATAATCTGAAACAGTGATCGCAAAGTAGAACCCGAGGGTTATTGCGATCCTAATGTCGAAGTATCGGAATAAAGGCAGCTTACTTAACGGAATGGGACAAAAAAATGAAAGCATCGGAATGTTATACCCCCTTTTTTTTTATACTTAAATTTTGAGAAAAAAAAAGACAAAACAGAAAAGATGAAAAAAAAAATCTGGATAAAAGGAAAGACAAAAGAGAAAAACTTTTTAACGAAAATTGATAAAAAAATAGATGAATTGATAAAAACAGAAACTTTTTATAGAGATTTTGAAATTGGAGAAAAATATAAGAACTTTTAGTAGAAAAAAAAATTTTATAATACTTTTAGCAAATATTATATAAAGATAAGCTTAAAGAAAGAAAAAGAAAAATAGACGAAAGAAAGAAACTTGTAAAAAAAAGGAGAAAAAATTTACCACCAAATAACAAGATAAAACGTGCTAATCCGAAGAATTAACCATGCTCTTGATACCAATTGTAGGATCGAGTTATTCTAAAGGATTTAGCAAGTATGGATTAATCTATTGAATGGATGGAAATGGAAGAACTTTAGATAGAGAAAGGAGAGAATTAAGAAAGATGGAAAATGTGATTAATGAAAGTGTAAGTGAACCAACAACCCCTCCTAACATGCTAGGAGGGGGGTTTATAAAGCCCACCCTACATGTGGGCTATATGGGCTATATTGGATCACGAGCTCAATATCGTTGGAGTGACCGATCCTTTCTAAATACGTAAAAACGTATTTCCAACAAGATAAAGTTTCTCTTGGTTGGTGTCTTCAGTCTTGGGTTTGTATGATTTCTTAGTGCTTTTCCCCATTGTACACGCAGAACACAAATGATCCTTGTGAAATGAAAGCTTAGGAAGACCACGAACAAGTTGGTTTTTCGCCAAATGATCAATAGCGTCAAAGTTAAGATGAGAAAACCGTCGATGCCATAACCATGACTTAGTCTTTAATGCTTTGGAGAGAAGACATACGGGAGAAGCGGCCATCATGTCTTGTAGAGACAAAGTATACAAATTATTCCCTCGAGTACCTTTCAATAAATCAACCCCTTCCAAATTACGTATGAAGCAGGTATGATCTCGAAAAGCAACTTCTAGGTTTGCATCACAAAATTGTCCCACAGAAAATAAGTTGTGACCGAGACCTTCCACATAATACACTCTTGAAATAATAACATTCCCAATATGATATTCACCACAACCCATTATCTTTTCAATATGATCATTTCCAAATCAAACCATACCAAGAAACTTGCTGACGAAATTTCTGAGCTGAGAGAGATCTCCGGTCATATGCTTGGAGCAACCAGAGTCCAAATACCAGAGAACAATTTGGACCACCTGTTTTCAATAACAATAGTAGACAATGCATTGGAAACTGTTGGTTCCAGAGTGTTAGTAGATACAGATATGAGATTATCAGAATTGCTAACATTTGTGTGACCCTTAGATTTCCTGCATTTTCTAATGTGAGTTTTAGCACTAACAGGTTTTACTGTTCCAACTTCCTTAGGTTTTGGATTATTCGCGGGCACTACAGTGGGAGTAGACCTATTTAAAGGGCACTTGGTTCCTACGGTAGTGTTGGTGTTCCTAGTTAAAGGATACGCTTGTGTTTTGGTAGCCTTGGTACTCCTAGTTAAAGGGCACGCTTTCTTCGCTGTAGTGGGAGTGATCCTAGTTAAAGGGCACGTATTTCCTACTATAGTGAAAGTTCTACCAGTGGGGCGCCACATCCAACCAACTTGGGTTAACTCTTTCCCAGTCGGTTTCCATTCTAATCCATTTTTTCAGGCATTCATCTCATTCACATGGTCAATAAGGCAAGAATCATGACGACTAGAAAACATACATTCATTGCAATTCCAACATTTCAAATTAGAATTCACAACAGGCTTAAAACGCTGCACAACCGTAGAGCCTTTAGGTTTAGCTACATGATTCTTTTTATTCAAAACAGAAATAACATTCCTAGGGTGGGCTTCTACTTTCTTCTTCTCTTGACTACTAGATGGGGGCAAGATCCTATCATTCTTCTTGTTTCTTTTAAGCTTAGATCTTTGAGCCTTAGTAGTGGTGATTACTCCTGTAGAAGGAAACACGGGAATATTAGAAGCTGGTTTTGATTTTGCCTTATCTTTATTGACCAATGTTTGAGATGGTTCAGTCCTAGGGCCCTTACTAAATGGTGTGACGTCTATAAGGTTCCTTTTGATTGCACTAGAGGATGATGCTGAGACAGTGGCTGCGTTATCCACAACATTCTTACCTTTTAGAGTACGAAGTGTTTCCTTTAACTCAGCCAAGGCCAAATTTTTATCACAAATTTGTTTCCTCAAATCAGATATTTCCACCGACTTTCGATTCAATTGTCCAATCAATGATTGATTCTGTGTAGTGGTATTAGTACACGCGGGCTTTACTGAATCGAAGAGTCGTGTATCTTTCTGTTTTAAGTTATCAACTTTGGACAAAATATTGGAAACTCCATTATCTAGATCAAGTTTAAAATTCTCAGCGGCCTCAAGTACGTTCACACAGTTAATCTCCTTAGATTTCTCTATGTCTATCGGCAAAGATTTAACAACCTTGTCACTTGGCTGACGCTGTTTTGATTGTAAATTCAATGGAAATTTCTTTTGAAAATTTGAATCATCGATATTAATACCTTCAAATGACGTTTCAAAGATTTCTTGAATAAATTGTTGCTTTCATTCAAGCGAAATACAATGTGTTTGAATCTCATCAAAACTTTTTTAAAGCAAAGTATAAGAATCTTGAAGCTTTAAAAATTCAGCGTCAAATTTGTGACAAGTACTATCTACCACATTATCCACAGATTCAACATTATGCACAATAGAATCATTATCAACACTTTTATTTACACAGACAGAAACTATATCATGAGACATCACTTGCTTCAGAAGCTGATCATTTTGGTGTGAAACTCGTTCTATTTCAAGTAAGTTGTTTTCATAAGCATCATCCATTTCATTATAAACACGTCTAACTTCTTCTATTTCCAAAAGCAAATCTTGATCAACATTACTAAGACAAGCTTTGACATTGTTTACAAATGGAACAATTTCGTCTCGGAACGCAGCTCTAGTGTGCTCAAAATTCCATTCACCTTCCGTTATGGCCGAAGCCGTCGTACGTTCCAAATTGACCTTGTCAAAATCGGCTAAGTTTTGGTGTACCGCATTTAAGCTAACGGACGCCTTACTTACCAGTGGAATTAACTTCGTTAAATCAGTTTTGACAAGTGTAGGAGACGTACTAGGAGGGTTTTCATTTGACAAACTTTGGGGCACAAGAACTATCAATTCAGCTAATTCCTTTTATAAGCGAATGCGGGTCTTTTTAGAAAATTGATCTTTATTATACTTATCATAATCAAGCTTATGGAATTTTTAAGGCATTTTAGAATGAGTTTCTTCCGCAAGTGACTGTGTCTCCTCAGTACTACGAACAAAAGGTGCTTCTTTCGATTTGCCAATTAGGGTCATATCATAAAGACACGGAATATATTCCTGAGCTTGTTTTGCATAACCGGGATTAGGTGGTAAATCTTGAAGACACTTATGTTCGAGTTCTTTAAGCGATTTAGTTAAAAGATGAACCTTTTCTGTGGAAGCGTATTGTTTTAAAATTTGTTGTTCTTTGAATTTAAGAAGTTTGGTAGCATTAATTTCCGATTCAAACTTTTTAGACTCGAGAGTTTCGAAATCCATTTTAAGTTTCTGAAAATCATTGACAACCGACTCTTTTGCTTTTAATTCATTGGAAATATTAGCTTTTAATGATTATATTTCTTTCAAGTGTTCAATCTTTTCAAAACGAAATTGGTCAAATTCAGAACATGTTATTTTCTTTGCTTGAGGGACCATTTCAAAAGTTTTGACCTTTTCTTTATGCAACGCAAGCACAGCAGTTAGGGTGGAATTCGTATCTACGGATTTTCTGAGGTTCACTCAAATGTGTAGGATTGTGTACCACATCATTTGAGTTACTAGTTCCCGAATGCTATTCGAGGTTGTCATTTTCATGCCCAACTTGATGTTAGTTATCATCATTACCAAGATTGGTTGTGGTGGGTACCTCATTGATGACATCAGAACCGTAGTGAGAGAGATTAGCAACGAGAGCAGCTTGATCAGAGTGAATGTCATCACAATCCGAGTCATATGCGTCAAGATCATCTGCTTGATAAGCTTCATTAGAAGTGGAAACGATTGCAATGCCTTCATTGTCTGCTGCCCCTGGGTCTGCAAGAAATGCTAACTCTTCTGAATCCAAGATCTTTCCTTTAGACTGAGCATCGAACAAATACATCTTCTCACGAAACCACGTTGCATCCCTTCTCCTTTTTGGCTGAGTGCATTCCCTAGCCATATGACCTTGTCCTCTACAATTGTAGCAAGTCACAACCTTATGTGGACCAATAGGGATTCCATTTCCATTAGCTTGAGAATTCACAACTTGAGCATTCACAGTCCTTGTAGGAGGTCCATATGAATTTTGCCTTCCCTGAATAGGTTGCACCGTCACTTGACCATCTTGAACTGTGGCTTGTTGTCGAGGATTTGAAGATGTGCGGAGCTGATTGTTTGTTGGTGGAAATCCTCTAGTTGCAACAAGTTTTGATAAGTAGGCAGTGAGATGGTGTAGAACATCAAATGGCGTATCATTTGGAGTAAAGACCGGTGCTTGGATTGGTGTAAGTTCATTGGAGTAGAAGGCTTGTGCTGGTTGTGCTTCAATTGGAAAATATCCTTGCTGAGGAGTATAGCCCATTGGAGAAGTGTTGGCTTGTGATGATGATGTATGATGTGGTGGTTGCTGTGGAAAAAATTGTTGATGAACACTTTGTTGAAATGCTTCCTGTGGTATCATTAGTGGTTGATAAGATGGTTGTTGTGGTTGCTGATAGGTGTGTGGTGGTGGCTGCTACAAGTTTGATGGTTTTTGATAAGTATAAGCCATGTTTTGTTGAGAAGCATACATGGAAAGTGGATCATGAACTTGAGTTGTAGACAACCGAGCCTCGATCACATGGCATTCGTGTTGTTGAAGAAAAGCTTGAAGTTGATCCATATTGGTGTTATGCAAGTCCTTAGCCAATTTAACATCTGTCACGTACTTTTTCCATTCTGAAGGAAGAATGTTCAAATACTTGGTGTTCAATTGAAACGTAGGAATTGCCATGCCATAGATATTGAGCTCAGTCAACAATAGGGTAAATCTCAAATAGTAATCATTAAGAGTCTCCCCTAGCACATAGGCAAACTTATCAAAAGTATCATAAAGCTTACACTCTCGTTCTTGTTTAGTTAACGAAGTGCCTTGCATTAGAACACGAATTCTATCCTATAACTCTTTGGAAACTTTATGATTTCTGACGAGTTTGTAGACATCTGGAGGAAGGGATTGGAGAATGATATTTTTAGCTTGTTTGTCACACTTGTCTTGTATCTTAGCATCTCCAGTTAGTTCACCCGTTATGCGAGGATGAGTAACAGCACCTTCCGTCACAGTACCATATACCAATGGTCCATTGAGCACCGATGCCCAAATTAGATGTCCATTTTCTTTGTTCAACATATAAAGTTCTATTCGGGAAGCCCATTCCTCATACATAGTCTTCATCAACATTGGTGGACGATTATCCGTACCCGAGAGGATGGACTTATCCGTAAGAGATGTGTACTCCATTTCTATAAGTTAAGATTTACAAACGTTGATCGAACAATGAGAGAAAGTAAATGTGTTTGTTGTTGTGAGTTGAAGTCGAGAAACAATGTTTTTTAAGGAATAATTTTTGGATCGTCAGAATATTGATCGGAATAAATGATCGAAAAACTGTCGGAATATCAATCAGAAAACCGTCGGAATAAGTCTATCGGCATTCCCCTGTCGGAATGAACCTGTCGGAATACCTTCTATCGGAATACCCCCTATCGGAATACTCTCTATCGGAATACTCCTGTCGGAATACCTTCTATCAGAATACCCACTATTGGAATAAACCTATCGGAATACCCTCTATCGGAATACTCCTGTCGGAATACCTTCTACAGGAATAAGCCCTATCGGAATATCCACTATCGGAATACCTTCGTCGGAATAATGGTCGGAATGAGAAACCCTTTTCCGATGGAAGCTGTCGGAATACTTAAACCCCTTTCCGATGGTTTCTATCAGAATATTTCCCACTTTTCTCGGACAAAACTCAACCAACTCGAGATTTTAAGCCAAAAAATGATCAAAACACCCAAACATTTTGTGTTTTTAGCCAAAGTAAATATACCAAATCTCTACCACAACTATTTAGAAGATTTGTATCAAGAAAAAACCATAAAAAACCATAAAAAACACAAAAAAAAAAAATTGGTTCGTGTAATATGGATCAAAATAGGCGTATTAATCAAGAACACAAACACATACACAATACAATCATCCCATGGCTCTTGATACCATTTGTAAGATGTTGTAAATCTTGCTTATTTTTAGAGAGAGAAAGAGATAGAAAGATAGATGATTTCACACACACTTTAGAGAGAGAAAGTGATTAACTATGTGTAAATTGAAATGAAACCACATCCTCTCCATCTAAGGAGAGGGTTTATATACCAAGCCCATAAGATGGGCTTGGGCTTACAATGTTGGGCCGTCCATACATAACATAGACTAGGCCTTTCCTTATTAATTAGTTATAAGATATCTAGACTACGAGCTATAACTTAATATATTGTCGGAGTGACCGAATCTTCCTAAATACGTAAAAACGTATTTCCAACACACTGCTTGACCAATTTGACTTTTTGTCTTTAGTGACTTTTTGTTGGATTCAGGTTAAGCAAAGGCACCCAAGTGATCAGTTAATCACAAGGAGTCAATAACAACAATCAAATCACAATTACAACTTAATACAGTTTAATCAAAAGATCCACAGACATGCACCAGATATGAACAATAACAGTTATGAACTCAATAAGCACTTTTAGCAGGAATAAGCCATCCAAACTTCACAAAATGCATACACAAGCTATAAATAATTCAAATGAACATAAATCAAAAGGTTTCATGCAATAGTTCAAGGTCTAGATCAACATTCAAGCTCAAAAATGTTATTGATGAACAAAGAACAAGCAGATTTTATACTTTGCTGATATACTTAACCACAAATCCAATTTCAAACACTCAAATCTTCTTAACAGGTTATAATAACTTGTTTTAATCACTTGTTATCCCTAAGCATGCATACAAACTAAGTGTTACAAAAGTCTTAGGTCAAAACAAGCAGACTTCCAATTTTTATAGCACAATCAAGATTTTGATGTTTAAAAGCCAAGAACTTGCAGCAATTAGCACTCAACCAAGTATATATCAGATACCAACAATAAACACTTTCCAATAACTCAAAAACACTTTGTGATCTTAAATAGGTTAACCCAAACACCCCTTAACTTTTTTCAATCCAAGATTAAAAAAGTAAAAGTGTGATTCAATGTTACCCAAGCCCAATCTAACACAATAACAAATATATTATGTAGTATCAAGCACTTTTAAGCCACAAAAACAATAAGAACAATAGCAGAACACAAATTCACCAAAAATCAAGACTTCTATCAGATTTTTGGTAAAAGGACTCAAACCGCATGAATGTACATCCACACTCAGGAATTTTTGAGCTTATGTGCCTAGCAAAAACAAGGACAAGTTTCCACAACAAAGCTGCTAAGATTCAACAAGGTTAGAGCACAAATATGACAAACAGAAAGATGAAAAATGCTTGATTAATGCAACCTTGTTCCAACTGCTTGATTATCCCCAAACCACAAGCTTACAACACCTTGATAATCTTCTTATCAGGGTGCTATAATCACTTGCAATACACAAATTCCAAGGGTTTGAACCATGAACTTAGCAAAATAACAAATTTTGAACACTTGCACAATTTCTTGCACAAGGTTTGAAAACAGGTTTTAAGATGTCAGAAACACAAACATATATCAATAACAAATAATTAAAAAGTTTGGCACTTGGAATTCTTCACACAATTCAAACACAATTCATTCACTATGAAAGAGGATTACAGAATGTTGACCAATAAGAAAACCAAGAGCAAGGCTCAAAGTGAAACCCTAATGCCTTTATTTAAGCTACATAGAAGAACTAGAAAGCATAAAAACGTAACCTTAATGCTGGTGAAGTCTCTGAAATGCCCCTTGTGTAGTTTGAAAACTTGGAATCATGTGATGGAATGTTGGCGTTTTGTGGAGTTGTAAAGGGAAGGAATTGATCAAAGGGCTCACAAAGAAGCTTAGGGATGAAGCTAAATGTGGAGTGTTGATTTTCTGGCACACTTGGGAATTTTCCCATAATACGCGTACAAAAGCTTTATCATGTGAGCTGATGGATGACATGGCATGGGGTTTAAGGGTAGGGTTTTTTAGCACCATCTTAATCTTAAATCTGGAGGTGATGGAGGGTTAATTTCATGGATTAAGCAAATGCCCAATTTTTGTTTTTCGTTGAATAGTGAAGGTTTAATCCATTTTAGGATTTGAAAACTTGTTTAGCGTCGGATTAATAAACTAATAAAGATTAGTTTAAAATATGTTATTGGTGGGAAGTGAGGTGGCATATTGGTGGGTTGTGATTGGTGGAGAGAGTGAGTGGGGTGAGGTGGCATGTGGGGATTGGTTAAGGTAAGTTTGGTTGTCTGCCAGCTTTGGTCCCTTGTTTCTTTCATTCCTTTCATTTCAAGTTTAAACAAGCAAAACTGAATTTCCTTTATAATCTAAGTTTCAGTTTTTAGACTTTTGCCCCAAATACTTTCCCAAAGTATTTTCAGGGGTATTTCTTGCCAATTCATGATTCTTGAAGGGCTGTTTTGGCATTTTCTTCAAAAATTATGGTCTTGACTTGTATTGTTGACTTCTTGGAGGACTAATATTGACAAGTCTTCATTTTTGAGGGATCATTCTTGCCAATTCTTCAAAGTGGAGGGCCCTTTTTGTAAATTGAACAAACTTTAAGGACCAAACTTGTAATTATGAATATACAAGAGTTTAAAGTGTCAATTCTTCAATATTGGAGGACCCTTCTTGTATAATCTTCAAATCTTCAAGGGTTATTCTTTGAAAATCATCATTAGGGCTTGGTTCATTGTGCGGCTTCGTTTCCCGTGTTCGTTTTTGCTTGTTTCTTGTGATCTTTTGTCATTTTCTCAATATCCGTACCTAAAATACACATATAACAAACACAAGCATATATTTAGCCTTTTTCATGATATTTAATGCATTTTAAGCCCGTTTTAGACGATGAGAGTATGTATAAAAGCAGTCTCATCAGCAAATCTTGGCTTAGCATCAATTTTAGCAAATAGGAACTTGATAGCCGAATGATCCGTATACACTATGCTTTTCGTCAAAACAAGATAAGGTCAGAATTTCTCAAAGGTATACACCACGTAAAGTCATTCTTATTCCGTTGTGGTGTATTTCATTTGAGCCTCGGTCATCATTTTGCTAGCATAGTGGATAGGCAAGAAGTGTTTTGCATGACGATGCCCCAAAACGACCCTAATAGCGTAATCACTAGCATCACACATAACTTCAAAGGGAGATTCCAATTTGGGGCAACAAGAATGGGAGCTTCGGTAAGTTTCCTTTTAAGAGTTTCAAAGGCTCGAACACAATCTTCGGAAAAGAAGAAAGGAGCGTCTTTCTCGAGAAGGTGTGTCATGGGTCGATATATCTTTGAAAAGTCATTGATGAATCGATGATAAAAGCCCACGTGGCCTAGGAAACTCCCAACTCCCTTAACGGTATTGGGATGAGGTAATTTGGGGATGACGTCAATTTTAGCTTTTTCTACCTCAATCCCTGCTTTCGAGACCTTGTGCCCTAAGATGATTCCTTCTTTACACATGAAGTGACATTTTTCCCAATTAAGCACAAGGTTTGTTTCCTCAGTACATTTTAACATTTTATCCAAGTTGTCTAAACACGACGTGAACGAATTACCAAACACCAAAAATTCATCCATGAAAACTTCCATTGTCTTCTCGATCATGTCATGAAAAATAGCCATCATGCACCTTTAAAAGGTTCTCGGTGCATTGCAAACTCTGAATGGCATTCTACGATAGGAATACGTTCCATATAGACACGTAAAGGTAGTTTTTTCTTGATCACGAGGATCGATGGGGATTTGAAAGTAACCAAAAAAACCATCTAAAAAGAAATAGAAATCATTTCCCGTACGTCACTCCAACATTTGATCCATGAAGGGCAAAGGAAAATGGTCTTTACGAGTGGCATCATTAAGATTACGATAATCAATTCACACCCTCCAACTGGTCACGAGTCGAGTTGGAATTAACTCGTTTTCATCATTTGGCACAACGGTCATTCCTCCCTTTTTAGGGACACAATGGATTGGTCTAACCCAAGGGCTATCAGATATAGGGTAAATTATTCCCGTGTCAAGTAGTTTTAGAACTTCCTTTTTGATGACGTCATGACCTTTGGGGTTTACCCTTCTTTGACATTGGATTGCGGGCTTGTAGTCCTTCTCAATTAAATTCCGTGTGTACAAATTTTTTGGTCAATAACCTTAATGTCGTAAATTTTCCACGCAATTGCTCCTTTGTGATATTTCAAGACTTTGATAAATGCGGTTGTTTCATCATCCGAAAGATCTTTCATAATAATAACTGGTAACTTATCGTTTCTTTCCAAGAATACATATTCGAGGTGTGGAGGAAGATCTTTCAATTCGAGGGTTGGTGGTTCCTCGATTGAAGATGTTGGTTCAACACTCATAACCTCAATCTGCGGAGGAAATGGGTAATCATTAAGTAAATCCTTGATAATTGAAAAATCCTCATCATTGTCGAGGTCTTCGTTGGATGTTCGAGGTACGTCGACTTCTTCCAAAGTAAAACCGACTCCCTCGAATGGAGCGAGAGAAGGGGATGAATTATCAAGGATTGGATCAAACATAATAGGATTGCCACTATTTACAATATTGGCAAAGCCTAAATTTTCTTGTGAAAATTATTCGGAAACGACATCGATTAAATTAATATGGTTTATAGTCGCGATAAAATAAACATGATAAAGATTGGAATTTAGAGTTGCATTTATAACAAGTTCCTCTTCGTTTAAACGTAAAGTTATTTTACCACCATGAACGTCGATGACGGCTTTAGCGATGTCCAAAAATGGGCGGCCTAAAAATAGAGGAACTTGAGGGTCTATCGGAAAATCTACAATGATGAAGTCCACCGGATAGTATAATCTTCCAAATTTTACGATAACGTCTTCGGCCGTACCTTGCGCGATCTTTGTGGAACGATCTGCTAGCTCGATAGACATATTCGAAGGTGTAAGATTAGGAAGAATGAACGATTTCCACATCGAAAGAGGCATAAATTAATACTAGCACCAAGATCGGCCAAGGCGTAGCATTCTTCCATATCTTGAATATCGCACAGAATTAAGAATACCAAGATCACCGACTTTTTGACGTATGCGGTTAAGAAAAACCGATGAAAAACTAGACAATTGTTGCAATTTCTCCTTATCGTTCAACATAGTTTTAAAATTGGCGGCGAATCGAGGCATTAAAAGCAAAGCGTCAATGAAACTTATGTTGAAATGCAATTCACGAAACATTTTTATAAAAATCTCAACTTGAAGATTGTTACGATCTTGCAATTTCTCTTTGTTACGTCTCGATGGGTAAGGCAAGGGTGGTGTAGGGTGGGACATAGGCATAGCCTTTGGAATCTCGGGTTCTAAAATTAGCGAAGGGTCGAACGTAGGTGTGGTTTGAGTGGTACTTCGTGGGATTGAGATTTACTCCTTTTCAACCACCACCTCGGGTTCTTCCTCAACTTCCTCCTTCGTAGGAGTAACTGGATGAGGAATAGGCTCTTTGAAAGTTTTACCACTACGTGTGGTAATAGCTTTCATCTCTCCCTTCGGGTTTGATATGATGTTACTAGGAAGACCACCAGAAGCTGAGGCGTTGTTCATCATGATAGCTGACATGAGTGAAATCTCATATCAATTATAACAAATCAAACCCTAAAACATAAAGAAAAATACCAAGTTTTATGTGAAAAAACAGTATTATGGGGTATTCTTTGTTGATTGTGAATTGTAGGTAAAATGATATGATTTGGTGCAAGCACAGATTTCAAGGCATCAATATCAAGAAAAAGATAAAAGAAGGACTTATTTTGACAAGTCTCCAAAGATCAAGGACCTTTCATGACTATCTGCCAAAGAAGAAGGACTTGAAGTATAAACTTAAAAAAGTCAAAGTGCTCAAGATGAAAGTAAATTAAAGTCAAAGGGTCAAAGTTGTTCAAACTACAAGCCAAAGGGCTGAAGTTATCAATTCTACAAAGTTCCTAGCTCAAAACAAAGAACTACCAAAGCTGAGAGGCTTAATCTACCATTTTGGAAACTTAAACCAAGCTTGATCCGAGTTAACACTCCTCAGCCAATAAGAATAGCCATATTCCTTCACACGGATCATTGACCAATGGTTAATGCAATAAATGAGATGCTAACCATTTATGGGGTGAATCCTAACAGCAAAACCCACTCACCTTTATTATCCAATCAGAACACAACCTTTCACTTCACACGGATGCTACTATTCATTCAGATAGCGATGCAGAACTCAATTATTGTACCAACCACACAACGCCACGTGGAATAACTCACAAAGCCCAGAATTTGAAGACGATCTAGAGCGTTTCATGAAAAACTTTCAACATATGAAATGATCACCGCAAGGAAACAAATTCAACCCATCCACTCAATTACAATGAAATCAAGAGAATCAAATTCCCCTAATTTTATCAAAGAACACTTGAAGAAGCTTTAACAGATTTTTGACACCTGGCAGATTCTCTTTCGTGTAGACACATAATGGACCTCACCTACATCTCATTTTTAGTCTATAATACCCTGCTATAGCTTTCATTTCAAAAAGGTAGTCAATGTGTAATTTTCACATACATTAGCTTAACTCTTGTACTTTCCCCTTATTTCTTAGTCTAACAGCTTAGAGTGCCTGACAGACACTCCCAAGCTTGTTAGTTAGGCAGTTATAACTAATTCCTCCATTAATAAAAAACATACATTTCACAATTTAACTTAAATCTCCCACTATACCTTACTACATTCACTTATCATCTCCTTATCATTATGAATCTGTTATTCACAATGAATAACTGAATCAGTTGTGTGTTTTGGAAGCTCATTATCGTGATAAGACCTAGTTGCAGTTCAAGATTCTACCAGTATTATCCATAGATTATGATCAGACCTGTTCAGATCATTGATGATGATCTATGGTGACTGGTGTTGATTCGTTGATTGTAGATTGGTGATAAGGTATGAATAAGCTCAAAAGAGAGTTCAGCACTCTCTTCTCTACCAAAGGAGGCTTCAATAGCTAAAAAGTGGAAATTCTGTTTTATATTTCCTCTAATTTATCTCTACATGCTAAATACTTAGAAGTACTATAAACTTGCTTGCTTTTGTCTGCTATTTGTCCTCTTTGATCTTGCAGATATGATTAGATAGTTTGTAGTTGATACAGTTAGCTTTAATCTGCTTTACATAGCTAAAATTCTGTTTCAGTCATAAAGTGGTGTTTGGTTGATTATATACCTTTTGATTCAGTCAATAGTTTGGAGTTAAACTTGTTTGTTTACACTCAAATACTGGTCAAAAGCAATTTTGCTAATTTTCACAGTCAAACACTTAGTCAAACCGGCAAATGACTTGAAAACTTTGAGTCAGTTTCACATGCTTAAAATAGTGTACTTTCAATCAAGCATAACTTGCTCAATTCTTGGAGTTAGAGCTTGAATTTTGGCTCATTGGATAGCTTAATATATAGTATTTCAGAAGCCAGCTTATAGTTTGTATGTCACTATAGAATAAGCTAGAAGCCTTGAAAAGTCTCTATGAAGAATAGCTTAATCTAGTAAGGCTTATTTTCAATTCCCATTGATTCTCTTCATAAAAGTAGCCATATTATTTCATAATTCAGTTGTAAAAGTTATAAAAACAAGATTTGAACTTGGTCAACTTTTGGATAACGCATGTCAAACTTGGTCAACATAAGCCAGTTTGACCTTAATCTATTTTCTGGCTTATTCTGTGGATAAAATTCTAAATTTCTTGGATAGGTGTCAATATATTAGGCTTATAAACATTTCTTGTGAAAATCAGACCAAGTGCTTATCTAGAACAACTTATCTCTTAAAAGTGGATTATTAAAAATAGCTTATTTGAGATTTAGCAAGTTTTAGCTTATTTCCTTGACATTCATTAGCTTAATTTTGATTCTGAATCTTTTGATACTGATTTGAGCTTATTTGGTTAGCTAAAACTCAAGTTACAGCTTAAAACTCAATAAGCCCGTTTTTCACTTTTCAAGTTTCATTAATTGCAATTGGTCCTTGGGAATTTGGTTAGTTGCTAGTTAGTTAGAAACGTTATAACTTTCTAGGTTTTGCTGTTTAGTCGCTAGATATTGTTAGGGTTGTTATAGTTGGTTAATAGTTTGGTAAATTTGTTACTTTTGGTTATTAGTTTGTGTAATATACATTTTCAGTCCCTATACTTTTCACATTTACATTTTAGTCCTTGTACTTTTATATACTTCGCATTTTAGCATTAAATACTGATTGTGCATTACTTGGTTGCACTTTGTGCTTGTTGAGTGGTATGTGCACTATGTTTTTAGCATAGTACAGTTACGTAGACGATATTATTTTTACACTTTTCACGGTTTTGTGGAAAGTAAAAATTGAATACCATAATCTTGACAATCAAATACCAAGAACAATAAAGTGACTTAATTGATATCGATCATTCAATTCGTAAACATATCAAGAGAAAAACGAACTTGAAAAAGACAAATATTAAATGGCGCCGCTGCCGGTTCTTTACGTGGAGATTGACGATTGATTGAGAGTTACATATTGTATTTTGGGATCCGTTCACTTGTGGACGTTTCTTTTTGCTAAATCAAAAACATAAAAAATATAAAATATAAAAAATATAAAAATATATAAAAAAATCCCAAAAATCAGTTCTTTCCTAAGAATTGAACCAAAAAAAGTAATCTTTTTCCTAAAAGATTACACTAAAAATATATTGTATATATTGTATTCATTCTTTTTTACGTACATATTACATTTTCTTAAAAAATCAAATAAATACAAAAATACTTTCTCTATATTATTATATGTAAATAAGTATACGTAGATACGAACAACCAATTTACCTACTTCCATAAGTATTGCCTTGGCAATACACCGTATTTGGGGTTGTTCCGGTCCCAAATACCTGGATCGATAAAACAAAATAAAGGCAAAAATAGATAATTACTTTCAAAAAGCAAGAATTCGAGAAATACGAACTATTAAGTGAATAGAAAGGCGGCTTTGCTATAAAATGCAAGCCTAAGAGAAACAGGTACTTAAGAGGTTTGCGTCACCTCATTCCCCCGTTCACTAGTAAGTATTTTGAGAAGGAAGGCTTGTTGGGGGTTTTACCGCCCAATTAGTATTACATATATATTATACATTCTTGTGGTTTTCACTATTGAACCTCGAAGGAGATAATCTATTCTCCTTCAAAGTCGACCGAGAGCTCCTCTCTCATTCCTCGTGTTGAGTTGCATGCGCACTCCAACGCGTGCACATATACCTAGTGGTGTACCACTTCCTTCCAAAAGGAAGAAGAATTAGAACATAGTCGTCCCTCTAGCCGATCATGAGCATCGCGCTTTCGACCACTTAAATGAAGCTATGGAAAATCGACCATTGATTGAGATTCTCCAATCCAACGTAGATGGGAATGCGGGTGCCATAGTCATTCCCGAGATAGCCGCCAACAATTTTGAACTTAATACATGTGTGATTCAAATGGTTTCTACTATACATTTCCTAGGGAGACCTATGGATGACCCTCATGACCACATCAAGAGATTCTTGTCCATTTGTAATACCCTCAAGTATAATGGGGTACCTTCTAAGGCGATTAAGTTGATATTATTCCCTTTCTCTTTGAAGGGAAATGCTAGGATTTGGCTAGATAAGCAACCCTAAAATAGTATTCTCACTTGGTAGGACTTAAAGAAGAAATTTGTGAACAAGTTCTTTCTACCTTCACGAACCACTGCATTAAGGAATCAAATCATAGGCTTTCAACAAAAGAGAGATCAAACCTTTAGTGAAGCTTGGGAAGAATTCAAAGAGTTGCTAAGAAAGTGCCCTAACCACGGTTTTGACCAAGTTCACCAAATTAACACCTTCTACAATGTTTTGAGACCACACCATCAAGATTCCCTTAACTCGGCCTCGGGTGGAAACATTATTGCTAAGTCTATCCAAGAGGCAATGGATATCATTGAGACAAAATCCATGGTTCATAGAAATAGGGATAGAGATGAGGTGGTGCATGTGGTGCAAGAGGGTGCTACTCAACCAATTGACAAAGCTTTATATCAAAAGGTTGATACACTTAGTGATATGGTTCAAAAACTTTGTAAATTTAAATTGAGCAACTCTTCTACGAACAATGTTAATGCCATCACCCTTCAATGTGAGACATGTGGAGGTCCTCACTCATACTTGAATTGTGACAAAGTTCAAAACAATCAAGGAGAATGTTATGCCTATAATGATTATGGAAGGTCACATTTAAAACCAAACATCAATCCTAATCACCTTTCATACAAATCCAAAAATTAACTTGATCCACCGGGTTTCCCTCCCCAACAACCCACCCAAAACCAAGCAAACAATCCACAAATGCTAAATAGAAACCAAGGGTGAAGAGGAAATTATCAAGGGCATAACAACAATAGAGGGTCAAATAACTTTCAAGGACAAAACGAAGGGAACAAATTTCATGGCAATAACCAAGGGTTTTATAATCCACCTCCACCTTTCAAAAACCAAGGATTTCAAGGGAATGAGCCAAATGATTTTAACACCATTGAGATTTTTCACAAGATGAATCAAGATAATGAAAGGAGGTTTCAAGCCAATGAGAGGAGATTAAGGGATATGCAAGAGGAGACAAATAAGAAGTTCATGTTGCTCTTAAACCAAAGATCTCAAGGTGCTTTACCCTCAAACACTCAAACCAATCCTAGGGCTAATGTTAATGCCATCACTACAAGGAGTGGGAGAACCACCGTTGAACCTTCCATTCCTCCGCCATCAAAGGGGGAACAAGGCCCAAAGGTAATAATAAGTACTCCTACTCACCCTTTGGTGATTCCTCCCACGGTCCCTCCTTGTGACATTCCACCATTAACCAACCCTACACCTTCTAAGCCCGCCCTTGAAGAAACCCAAGAGAAGTTCTCCAACACCCTCTACTTAACCTTCACCTAAACCTAATCTACCATACCCTTCTAGGTTGAGGAAAGAGAAGTTAAAGAATAAAGACGATATACACGTGTCCAACTTCTTGAGGATGTTTAAGAAATTGAATATCAACATATCTTTTGCGGAGGCTTAAGCTTACATGCTTAAGTTTGCCAAGATGTTTAAGGACCTTCTCTCAAACAAAGAAAAATTGGTTGATATGCCTAACACTTCATTAAACGAGAATTGTTCCGCAATGTTGTTGAAGATTTTACCAGTTAAACTTGGTGATCCAGGACTATTCTTAATTCCATGTAATTTCCCGGGGGTAGAGAATTGCATGTCACTAGCGGACCTTGGTGCTAGCATAAATTTGATGCCTTTGTCGGTTTGGAAACAACTCTCTCTTCCCGAGCTTACACCTACTAGAATGACACTCGAATTACCAAACCGTTCAATTACTTATCTGGTGGGGATAGCGGAAGATATTTTTGTAGGAGTTGATAAGTTCACCTTCCCCTCGGATTTTGTAGTTGTGGACTACGATATGGACCCTAGAGTTCCCCTTATTATAGGAAGACCCTTCTTAAGGACCGGTCGCACTCTTATTGATGTTGTGAAAGGGGAACTCATTATGAGGGTAGAGGATGTAAAAGTTGTGTTTAAAATGGGAAAATTGACTAAGAAATCTCAAGGTTGTGAAACCGTTAACATTGTGGATGTTCTTGACGAAGTATGTAATGAACAATTTCATGATGATTGCAAGAGTAGTAATGAGGACATTCAACATGTTGAGACCGTAGCTTCCATTGCTCCTTCCTTGACTCCTTTTGAAGCAAGTGATTTTATTCTACAAGAATTTGAGGCAAGTTTAGGAGATGTGTATTTACCATATGACGACTCTCCCACCGATTGGGAAGAAGGTATTCATACTATTGAGAAACTTCTCAATGAGGATAATACTTCTCCACACACTCCTAAGGAAGTTACCAATGATGTTCTATCATTAGTTAAACCTTCTATTGAGAGTCCACCTACCTTAGAGCTTAAGGATTTACCATCACAACTTGAGTATGCTTTCTTAGAAGGAGAGGATAAGCTACCTGTTATCATTGCTAAAGACTTGAAAGAAGATGAGAAGAAAAAGCTTATAGAAGTTCTTAAAAACACAAAAGGATATTGCTTGGAAAATATCCGACACAAGGGGGATTGATCCTAACTTTTATACTCACAATATCCTTATGGAGGATGATTACAAACCCGCCGTTCAAAGCCAAAGAAGGGTTAACCCAAAAATCCATGAAGTCATCAAAAAGGAAGTTATCAAACTCCTTGATGCGGGAATGATTTACCCAATTTCCGACTCACCATGGGTTAGCCCGGTGCATTGTGGGCCTAAAAAGGTTGGAATCATCGTTGTTCCAAATGAAAACAACGAGTTGATTCCCACAAGACTTGTCACGGGTTGGATAGTTTGTATAGATTATCAAAAGCTTAATGATGCCACTAGGAAAAACCATTTTCCCTTACCTTTCATGGACCAAATGCTAGAGCGTTTAGCGGGAAATGAATACTATTGCTTTCTTGATGGATTCCCGTGTTATTTCCAAATACCCATTGATCTAAAGGATCAAGAAAACACCACATGATATGATAGAGCATTCTCCTAGGACATTTCAAAGGTGTATGATGGCAATCTTTCATGATATGATAGAGCACACCATGGAAGTGTTTATGGATGATTTCTCAGTGTTTGGAGATTCATTCACTTCTTGTCTCTCCCATTTAGAACGTATGCTTAAAAGGTGTGAAGAAACCCACCTTGTTTTAATTGGGAGAAGTGACATTTCATGGTTAAAAAATGAATAGTTTTAGGCCATAATATTTCTAAGAAAGGACTAGAAGTGGATCGTGTTAAACTTGATGTTATTGCCAAAATTCCCCCACCAACTACTCTTAAAGGAGTTAGGTGCTTTTTGGGACATGCAGGTATCTATAGACATTTTATACAAGACTTTTCTAAAATAGCTAGACCCATGACCCACTACTTAGAAAAAGATGCTCCTTTCATATTCACATAAGAGTGTTTAGAATCTTTTGAGACACTTAAGGAGAATTTAACCAAGGCTCTAGTTTTGGTTTCACCAAATTGGGATTTGCCTTTTGAGCTCATGTGTGATGCTAGTGATTATTCCGTGGAGGCTAGTAAGAAAATGACGGGTGCTCAATTGCATTACACTACCACGGAAAAAGAATTGTTAGCCATTGTATATGCTTTTGAGAAATCTCCCCTATCTTGTTTTTTCGAAGACCATAGTGTATACGGACCATTCCGCTCTCAAATACCTTATGAAAAAGCAAGATGCTAAGCCTAGATTGTTATGATGGTTTTTGTTGCTCCAAGAGTGTTCTATAGAGATCCGTGATAAAAAGGGAGCCGAGAATTTAGCCGTGGATCATTTGAGTAGACTTGAGCATCCTTTTTAAGGAGAATTTCCTCATAAGGAAATAAATGAATCATTTCCACTTGAGGAACTCATGTCTATTTCTTCACAAGAGGATGCCACCCCTTGGTTTGCGGATATTGCAAACTATCTTGTGGAGGATGTGCTAATTGAGGGTCTTACTTCCCAACAAAAGAAGATTTTTTTCAAGGTAGCTAAATACTACTTTTGGGATGACTCTTACCTCTTTAGGCAATTAATGTTGAGTATTTGCAAGTTCTTTTTTTGTCGACTCAAGACAAAATGATAGGCCTACTAATATAAAGTTTATATTGTTTTTGGTTGTTAAAAGATTATTTGGATTCTATGTCTAATTCAAACAAACACGTAAAAATTGAAAATATTATAGGTCTATTTAACCGTAAAACAAAGTGCAAGTATCGCAAAATATTCACAAAGTACAAGTATTTAATGCATACAATGTAAAAGTACTAAAAATGTAAAGAAAGTGAAAATATATGAACTAAAATTGTAAAATTAGAAAGTATAGGGACCAAATGTGAAAAATATAACAAACTATTAGAAACTAACTAACAAATTTCAAAACTAACTAACAAAATGTGTAACTAATCAAATTTCAGGGACCTAAGTTTGCAAACCCTAGAAAAGTTAACTTCTAAAGCTGTTCAACAAGTTTTAGAAAAACCAAGGACCAAAGTGCAATTAAAAGCACAACTTTTCCAAAAACGGGCACAAGCACAGGAATAAGCTCGTATGAGCTTATTAATCCACTAAAATTATTCTGGTTTTCTTTAAAATGCTTAAAATCAAGATTAAGCTATACATGTAAAAGGATTTAAGCTAAGTGATGAGACAGTAATTATACATAGTCTCATCGTCCAACTCGGGCTTAAAATGCTAAAAATATCATCAAAATACCCAAATATATGCTTGTGTTTGTTCATTGTGTATTTTAGGTACGGATATATTGAAATCAACAAAAGATCACAAGAATCAAGCAAAAACGAACACAGGAAACGAAGCCACACAAGGAACCGGACCCGAATCATGAATTTCCTTTGAAGTCCTTGAAGTTTGAAGAAATTGCAAGAATGTTCCCTCAAGAATGGAAGACTTGTCATATTATACCCTTGTAAAACTCAATTATTGCATTGGGATTCCTAATATTTCTAGATATTGCATTATTAGTCCTTGAAGAATATCAAAATAACAAGAAAAGCCCTTGGAATATCTTTGGTAAAATTATTGTGGAAAAAATGGGGAAGTTGAAAGTTTATTACAAAGGGAATTGCAAGTTGATAGCTGTTAAAACAAATTGACAAAGCTTTGGGAGTCCAGGGACCTAATCTGCCAAGACACAAAACCCTCCCTCACCAATCACCATCTGCCATGTCAACTCCCCTCCAATCATCTACCACCACCTCATCACTCTTACCCACGTCACCCCATAACCAGTTTTTAAACTGGTCAAAACAAAGTCAAATCCCCACTTATTTTTTAAACTCATTTTTAGTTATTAAAACTGGTGGGAAACAACTTCTGTTTACCATTTTCCCCTAATCACTTCTAATCCGAAACATAAACCCTAATCATAATCTGGCACAAAACAAAGGGTTATTATGTGATCAAGTCCAGATTGGTAATTCACTTTAACCTCAACCCAAACACACTCAAAGATTCCAACCCAACACACCTATGTGTTGGGTAGGACCCTCCCATGCACCCATCACTTTCCCTCAACCCCCAAAAATCAACAAAATAAATGGTTGGATGAATTTCCTTGGAGCCAAAGTCATCACCAATGATGGATATTAATTCTACAGCTGTCAATCACGAGATGCCCATTTGACCATTTTCAAATCAGTCAAGATCAAGGGCAAGACTGGAAAAGCACGAATTAGGGTTTAGGGTTTTATACCCATTGTATTATTTTATTCAGCTTCTAGTATTTTCTGTAGGGTAGAATAAAATGGGTGGTTTGTACCTATTTTACTTCTTGTTCCAGATTTATCATTGTAATTTTCTTTTATATAATGGAATATTTAGAGTAATTTTTAAAAACCATTGCAGTGATATTCTGAGTTCCACTTTCATTTATTGTTCTAGTGTAATGATTTCACAATAGCAAGTTTAGTTTAAACTTATCAAAATTCTTCTTGTTCAAAATATTTTGGCAAAAGTTATTTTGAGATCCGAATTCAAGCTTTGAAGTGTGTTTATCCTGACAAGATAAATTCATTTCATAAGTTTGTAATTGTTATTTTTCATATTGGTTTATCTTAAAAAGATGTGGGTTCAAAACTGAAGTCATTTAAGAATTTTCCAAATTCTGATTTTATTTGCTTTTAAAGGGAGGGTACTGTTCATTAAGCTCATAAGATAAGGTTGACACTCCTAGCTTATGAGGGCTTTGTTAACATTTTATTGGTTTGCTTATGTTGTGTTTTCAGTAGGTAAGAAGGGCATCATCATTCTTCTTGGTTTGAAGACATATTCTCTCCCTTGGTTCTATTGTAGAACCACAACAAGGGGTCTCTACACACTATATCATATCAAAAGTGGGATTGGTAGCTTAGGAGCTGGTGGAATCAGGTAAAACGCCTTGAACTCCCTCTTTTCTATCTAGTTATCATTTATTTTGTGATAAAGTGTGTTTTCTTGCTTATTGTACTTTGTTGAGTTTTGCTTGTTTCCTGCTTAGTTTAGGTTTAATGGTTGTTTTATGATTGATTTATATGATTATAAGTTGATTGTATGATTTTAGAGTAATAAATTTCTTCATCAGTTAATTAAGGGTGTGTTTGGGTATGTAGATTTAGTTGTTATAAGTGACATATAATTGGCTTAAAAACCATTAAACATACGTCTTAAGTTAGTTAATAGAAAATGGTTAGTTTGCTTCATGCTTAGTAAGTTTTAAAAGGTTTTGCATGTTCACTTTTAGGTAAAAATCTGCCAAGAAAAATCAGTAGGGTTTTAAGCTTTTGATTGTATGCTTTAGTTGTTCAAATCCTGTTAGTAGTTAAGAAATCTGTTAATCTAGGTATTGTATCTGCTCATTTGTGTTTTGGTAGCCATTTGACCAAGTTGTGACCTGTTGAAATTGATCAAAAGACCAATTGCATCAGCAAATAGCCCAAGGCCCACTTTCTGATTAACAATAACTCTACTTGGGGATTTTTGTGTGATTTTTGTTAGTAAGCTTGTGTGTTTATTGCATTTCTAGACTCCCTAAACTCCACTGAGTGTAGGGGTGCCCTATTGTCCAATAAAAAGCAAGCAAATAAGCTTTCCTAAGCTTATTACCATCCAGGCCCCTTTTTTTAACTAGCAGTGGGAACCAAATTCCCACTGATAGTGTTAAAATTGGTACTGCCTAGCAAACAGACAAAAGTAACTCACATGTCACTTTTAGTTTCTTGTAATTTTGTCTTTAGTGGTCTCAATTAGGAGTTATAACTTGATTTCAATTTTATTATTTTCTTATTTTAATTCTGATTTTTCCATTTTATTTAATTTTATTTTACTGTTCATTTCCTATTTTTAGATTAAATTGCATTTTAAATTACTTTTTTAATTATCTGTTTTTGTCTTTTAGTGCAAGAAATTAGTATTTTTCAGTTTTAAAATTTTTCCTAGATTTAGAAAAAGATTTTAAGATTTTTAGTTCAAAAATATTTTACTTTTCACTTTTTAAAGTAATTTTTAGATTTAATTTTGGTTTAATTAGTTTTAAATTATAATCTGTTTTGTCTTTTAGTGAAAATTTTTACCTTTTTCAAACCTTTTCATTTTTCTACTGTTCATTAGTATTAGGATTTTAAAAATTGTCAAATTATTTTTAGCATTATTTTATTATTTTTTATGATTATTTTAGTCTAAAAAGTGTTTTTAGCATTTTTAAAATAGAAAAATAGTTTTAAAAATTTAGGAAAAATACTTTTTAGGAAATATAGAAAAATACTTTTTAAATAATATAAGTGAGTTATTAGTTCAATAAAATAATATTTTGGGCTTTTTCTTAATTATATTTAATTTTAGGGCTTTAATTAGCATTTAAAATTGAATATTTAATTAATAAAAGGTTTTAAAAATTATTTATTGGATTTTTATTCTTATTTATATTATTTTAGACTTAGTTTTAATTTTTAATTAATGTTTAGGTTTAATTTTTAATTTTGTCGCCTTTTACGTATTTATGTTCGCGTTTTACGTCAAATCGTCGTAGTGTAATCGTAATCGTAGCTCGTCTTTAAGTTTTTCTCTTCTAAACCAAAAACGTCACTAATCCAAACTTTGATTTTATATATTGGCACACTTAATCCACACACCTCCTTCTAGAACGAACCCGCATTTATTCGGTTTTACGTTTTTCCTAAATCGTAAGACTTAATACTTGTCGGTCATACGCGTTTTTCCTAAAACGTGTACGAAAACACTACATCAATTTTTGGCGCCGCTGCCGGGAAGGTGTTTTTAGTGTGCCATTATTACTATTGTGTTTGTGTGAGTAGTGCGTTTTTGCTTTTCAATTTTTAGAAAGCGTAAATATCGTACTTACTCATTTTTGTTATTTTTCTCTATTATACTATAATATCCAAATAAATCGTGTTTAATTTTCCTAAATTAAACACAAACCAATGATTTTACTATATTGTAGATATCCCATTATCGTTTTCATTTTTCTTGTGAATATATTACTATATTGTACTTACGTAGAACAATAAATATACAAGTACTCCAAAAGCGTGAAAACGCAACCTTGATTAGGGATTCATCACTCGATCATTGTATTCGAATCCAAAGAAAAAGTTTAAAGGCAAAATAGATAAATACTTTCGTGAGGCTTAATTTCAATTAACACAAACTATAAGGTGGGTATAAGGCGGTTGTGTTTCACGACCTAAGGGAAAAAGGCTCTTAAGTGCTTAGCGCCGCCTCGTTTCCCCCACTTGCTTGTGCGTGTAACACCCCCAAATTTACACAATTCAATACAGTGGAAGACTCGTTGGTGTTACGGGATAGCACATTACTCACATCATAGACAATGCTTAAAAATCGCGTCGTTTAATTGTAAAGCATTTCTATTCATAAATATCAAAATTACATAGGTCCCAAGTCACTGTATTTCATACAGGTTTTACAAAGCATTTGAATGGAAATTATTATTTAAGTGTGGCCAATGAATTCTTGTTGTCTTCCCGAGAATTACCTTCAAGTACCTGAGATAAAACATGTTAAAATAAAAGGTCAGCGAAAACGCCGAGTGAATTCATAGATTTTAATTAAATCCATCAATATAACATCGGTATAAAATTATTACCGAAAATCATTTTGTACAAATCATTGTAATAGGCCATAAAATAGCCAAAGTCATTTTATACAAATCCTTATCAAAATCATGATATAGGCTTTCGCCTTCAAAATCATTATGTGAACCAATGTCGTTAAAAACATCATACAATACGTTTTATAACGTTGTATATATTAAATAAAGACCGTTATATGAATATGGTTATATAAAACCAAAACACGTTCATAATATCAATGATAAGACCCTGTATTGCTAGTCAGGCAATATATCGTAATTCAATGCGTAAAGCAGTATTTCGTTAATTGGATTATTATAAGCTGCATGACATTGTTACCTTACTATACCAAACAACGGGTAGCTAACCCGAAACTCAATTTGCCCATCTAAATTACCGTGTCGTCACAATAATCACGCTTGTGTAAATCTTCTCATACATAAATTCGCTTACCAATCAATGTGGTACGACAGGGATCAACCGTCAAGGCGCGAACTGGGGTGATCGTCCCCAAATAATACTATTATATGCATAAGCGTCTACCAAATCCTGGTAGTTCAAAATTAATGCTAATGGGACTTTTAGTGACATAACCTAACTTTAATAATACATTTCATTTCATCTATCGGGTCATATAATCATACATCGGGTCATACAATCATTCGGGTCCAAATCAATAAACAAACAATCGGGACAAATGGTGTCCTATTTTAGTAAACCTAACATGTTATCTCCCTCGCGGGTTTATAAAATATTTCATAAAAATATTTAAAAGATTGCGAGGCTATGAACTCATGTTGATTGGGAAAGGCGGTTATCGGCGATTCGGATGTACGGTACGTGCTTCAATCACGGAAACCTAGACAAATAATACTTGTCTTACACTCTTGTCTAATGACTTTATAAAAATAATAATTATGTATACATATGATGATTTTATATATATGATGATGATCAAGTAGGTTTATACATTCTCATTTACTCATTTTAGTGTTATGTATTGGTAACTTTTATACTAGTTTACTAGTTTTACTTATTTATATATTTTAGGCCCAATAAGCCTATTATAAGCCCAATACATTATGTTAGTCCATTTTATACTTTTATTATCAGTATTATACTTTACATGTTGGGCCCAAGTGGGTTAAGCCCAATAAGTAAGTTTATAAGTGTTTATCCCATTTAGTTGGATTAATAGTTCAATAACGCTATTTTAGCCCGTTAATGTCCATATGTTATATAGTTAGGGTTTTATCGGTTTTTACTTGTATTAAGTACTTATATATCAGTATATTTCTTTTAAAAAGTTTACATTAGACGGGTCCGACCGTCTAAGTTTTAATTGACGAAAAACGTTAATTTTACGGTACTAGCCGAAAAGACGTAAAACTTAGGTATATAGTTTTATCACTTGGAAAAACATTTATACTTGTAATTTATATAACATGTCCTATTTTAATATCAATATATTTATACCTCTTTATTTATAATTATTATCAACTAGTGGGTTATATATATGTATATTTTATAAATACAAAATTTTTGAGTGCTTATATTATATACTATTTATTTTACCAAATCTGTCCTAAATTTTCAATCCACTAAAATGTCCATATCTAGAGTTCTATATGGAGATAGTACCTCAAATGTTTATCACAGAAATTACATGATATTTGCTTCATTTTATTACCTTATAGCTACTGATGAATCAACCTCTAAATATTTTAATAAATTCGTCCAAAACAGTGTAGGCAGATTGGCACTATAAACTTGTTTTGATCATATCTTACTCATTTTTATGATTCCATTGTATGGCCAACTCTCACATGTGTATGACACCTAATAATTACTATATATTGATTCCACTTTACCATTTTATCAGTTTAACATTTGGTTACTTACTGTTTTTATACAGCCATCATATTTAGCAAGATTTTAACCATTTTACATGTGGTTTTTCCATCTTTTACCCATGTTTATCAAATCTATCAACACCAAATCCCCACATAATATTTTTATCATCATTCATCATCATATACATATACATAAATAAAGAAATTACAAGATTACATAATCAAAATAACAAGAGGATAGGAAGAACAATCTTTATACCACCAAGATTAAGTAGTTTATGATCAAGGCGTGGATTTTGATGGAAACACTTGTGATAGAACAACACCAACTTTGAAGACCACAAATATTTGTAAACTTATTGTATAAATAAGCCCTTGGACATCACCAAATCACCTCCTTGGATGTTAGAATCACCTCTAATCTTCAAGGCTTTAAAGGAGCATCATCATGTGTATGAGTAACACATGATGTTATGGCTAAAATAGATCAAATGAGGATTGTTGTTGATGATTGTTGGACGAAGTAGAGAGAGATGAGAGACTTTGGTGAGTGGTTTGCATGAGTTGCTAAGTGTAAATGGTATGAATGAAGTGGTTTTGGTGGTTTTGTGCTAAGTTAGCTTACATGTTAAGCTTATGCTAACATGTGTTAGCTTTCTAGCTAAAAAGGTGCCACATCTCATGATGTGGTGTCCTCTTTTGGCCATCTCTTTTGAGTGGGGTGGGATAAACTTGTTTTGTCCCATCCCAATAATTTACGGGTATTCTTCGATACTAGTTTCCTCGATTTGCGTGCCCTCGGATCGTTTTACGACAAACGTTTTTATAAGTTATGAATAAACGGCACAAAACGAATCTAATAAAAATTGTCTCATAAAAAACAGAGTTCAAAAACGTAAATACGTAATCCTAAGGTTTCCGGTTTAGTCGTAAAGGACGTTAAATTATGAACGTAAGTCCTAATCTCTTCTCGTAAATTTATGAGTTTATGAACCAACTCAAAATTAAAATCCCCAAATAATATTCGCGGATAAATTTATTTCTTAAAATGTCAGACTGTCACCAAAAACGGTGTAAGCACGTAACGTAGAGTCCTCCGGTTAAACGTAGTCGATGCTACTTCAAGACGTAAACCCAAATTTCTTCCCAAAATAAGTGAGTTCATAATATAACATTAAAAATAATGTTTTTAAATAATACTTGAGAATAAAATATTGACCATAAATTGACGGATTTTCATAGCATTTACCCCTAAACAGGGATCTTTGTCCTCAAAGATCAATTATCTTACTACTCGCTTCTTATAGAGTTAAAGCCACGTGGGTATTTCCTCCACATCCGGTCTTTTCTCTCAAGTGTAATTCATTACAATATGCGAGTTTCATCAAAGATAACTACGGGAATAAGATCAGGCTTAATGTTGAATTACTTTCTCTATCCATGATGTTCACGGGTTTTTGATGAATGCAACTTTTCGCCGATCTAAACTTTATCAAGAAGTGATCAGATTCTCACTTGATAGATATTTCATCAAGTTCGATATACGAAACATAATTCACACAGCTCTTGAAGTCCTAGGGTAGATCCAGCTTATATGCCTTTCAAATTAATCTTTTACATCATCTCAATGGTCCCATACAACGGGGACTTATATCCCATGATCTTTCAGATCATCCATTCATCTTTCCGTGGTGAAATTTTTTTGCATAACTTCGCTACCCATCCGGCACATCAATATCTACATTTCATATTCACATAACCTCCTGCCTACTACCGGCAGTCAATAATCAAATCCTAATTTCAACAATCATTTCAGGTCTCGCGGGTCGAGTATTTTGTAAGGTTAGGTTCGCCATCATAGGAAACCTTAAACCTAAAAGACATGTCCAACTCACAATAGCTGTATGTCGGATGTCTTCATCCTAACTCCTGCTTACAGATGCTCTCACGTTTAGATCTTCACAAGATTCGGTCTCGATCCTAATACGATAATTATCAATGATAATCTCTCCAAAGGAAAATGATTTTACAGTTTATTACCAAAGGTCGATCATTCAAACATAAAACAACACTTATAGTATTTTGTATCGTTACTTTACCTCGTCCCTTCGATTGGGGTGGTACACAGTACTCTCATCAAAATTCGTTCTCAATGACTTCTGAGCAAATCTCTAGAATTTCGATGTGAAGCGAGGATCTTGATAGAGATGATCGATACAGGCACACCATGTTTACACAACTCCTTAAGTACAAAAGTGTCAATTTCTTCATCAAGAATCTATCATTAACAGGAATGATATTAACAGATTTGGTCAGTCTGTCGACGATGACCCAAATCGAATCAAATTTAGATGATGACCTTTGCAATAGTTAGATGTTTACTAATGTATGAGGCGATGTCTGCCTTCATAAATTGCATCAGTACAACTTCTTCGAATAAAGATACATTTAGTCAGAAATGACATGAATAAAATACTTAACCTTATGAGATTCCAACATAACTAAATCTCTAAATCTCCATATTTAGGCAATCACAAGTGGTCTTTAAAACATTTAACGCCATCGGCTTCTCAATTCTAATGGTTCACATTAGCCGCGAACCCCTTTTTATTATCTATATTATTCTTCTTACAAGCATCGACTATTTTTAAATTGTTCGGCAATTTATTTTGCACATTTCATTATTAAGGAACACATCCTAAGTGATTCTTTATCCTTTTTACATAATGCGTCAGTATTTACATTCATCTTCCCTAATGAAATAATTATCATGACCGTATTCATTCAAAATTTCTTTCTTCATATTTTCTATGTTTTAGTTTCGTCTCAACTACTATTTTTATCAGTTTTGCTCAATCCGACGTTTAAAGCGTCGATAATTATTACACGTAAATTAACAATAAATATTAAGTTTTTATGAAACGCAAGCGTAAAATTTTAAATTTCTTAGTTCGACCAATTATATAAAAATGTTCAAAATAAATTTGAATTTAGTTAACACGATTTTTGGTTGATTCATTGGAAATAATTAGTAAGATCCATAAATGTTCGAAAAACCTTCGTTTATTCTTTGGTAAAAAATTTCTTAGTTGAAAAGCAAAAAATGTCGTTTCAAATTTTAAGTCATGGTTTTACGGTTTCCTTAATCCCTCTTAGGTTGTCTTGAGGTATACACAAACATTTACCCCTAAACAGGAGTTTAGTTAAATGTTCTGGGTATAAGTGAATAATCCCTCAAAAGTTCTTTTTGACAAACCTTTTGTCAAAACACATTTTCACTTTCTTTTTGGTAAAACCCAAAGCCTTAATGGTTTCAATTTTTGAAGAGTCAATATATTCCATTTTCTATTAATCACACGGTCAAATAATGTAAAGGATTAAGTCTTTCATCACATGTTAAATATTCAAGGTACAAGTTTTCACTATTCGGCCAACTCAGGGCATTCTACAAATAATTATTAACTCATTCTTATTCTTATAAATAAACAAATGGTCCTTAATGATCACAAGCATGAATTTACCAAATTACAGCCTACACACGTGATTCACCAAATTTATGAATGCTACATGTGCATTGTTCAATCCAAACGACATCACATGAAACTCATAATGTTCATTACAAGTTCTGGATGTAGTGATTGGAATAGATAATCTTTTTCGCAGATGCGAAGTTGATGATAACCATGCCATGGATCAAATCTTTAGAACATACGCTAGAACCTTGTAAATGATCGAACAAATCTATAATCTTGGGTAGTAGATTTAGATTTTAATCGTCAATTTATTTAGTTCACGGTAATTAAACAAATATAAGGAATGATAACACCATAGCTCTTCATAATGACGAGCTTGGTAGAATAAAAGCTTTCTCTGACAACTCTCTCAGTTGTACGGTATTTCTTTTAATTCAGATGGTGCTGACATAGGGTGCACACGCCACAGGTGCAACACCGGGAATATAATCAATAACAAATTCAACTTGCCTCAATGGCGAAAGTCTAGGTAATTCACCAGCAAATACCTCCTAAAGTTTCAGATAACAGAAACATCTTTTAATAAATTCATATTAGGTTCTTTCTAGATTATAATATCTATGACTAATTCACAACCATTCACGGTATAATTTCAAGTCTAAATGCAGGATATGGTCATCCATCAAGAATTATTTAGATCACTTTTGATAATCAACATCTTATCTTTTAGGGGAATTCTACTCGAGTTCCCATCAATTAAGACAATGTCGTCATGTCATAATTAATCAATCAATTATTTTGGCACTATCAACTTTTCAGTTTTATTGCCATCGATAAGATGTGAACTTCTCAAAAGACTAATAATAACTCATAGTCCTTCACGGATTCAAGGATATGAGGAGACATAACTAACCTTAAAAGAGTAAAGTCAACGCATAATCTACACGAGATAATTTCAAATCAGATACAAACGAAAACATTTAATGAATATGAATATAACCCATGTTTTCATAATTTGAGTACGCATTCGAAATCTCCTCGGATCGTTACCCAGGTCATTCAAATGAAATATAATCAAAAGAAATGATAGGAACATCTATACATCCAATCGGGTATCAACACTCGGTAATCAGATACTTTTCCAAAGAATCTCGCCACGGGAGAATTGGACAAGAAGGGAATATCAATTTGTCAAATAAGACAATTTCCACAGATGAGTAAATTCGACTCAGAAGAATAAATGGTACGGGCACATATGTAGGTGTCTTTAACAATATGTCCCTATTTTTGCACTTATTGCAGATCTCACAAAACTTTAATCCTTCACAATGTTCAAAGAGAATTTAGTGTTTATTAATAATTTCATGGTGACTACTAATCAGCCTTGCATGGTCCCTTCCAAATTGTATGTAGGCGCGCAACTATATACAATTTCAAGATTAACGATGCAATACTCAGTTCGTCAAAATTTTATCACCATGTTTATAATAAAAACTTTTTCATGCATAATTCTTAAATAAGAATTAAAAATAAATTTACAAAGATTTTCTTTGTTACGAAAACAATTAAGTTATCAAAGGTTTTTTATAAACAATTTCATCTCGATAACGATCACTTATAAATCTCACTTTGAATAATCCTTATAGTGATGAAAATTAAATTTTTCTCAAGGGATACTGTTTTATCTTATAAAAACAATCAGTGATCTGCAAATGAGTGATGAAAGCTTGTTCACCAAGAACTAACTACAATATGATAGGAAATGAGCTTAGCCAATTAATCATGAATTTCATGACCTTGATGGCACTCAAAAAGAATAATGCACAACGTAACTCAAATCGAGATGAGTACTTGTTCAATGGTGGCATCACTAATGCGAACATTAGGAAGAAGCAAGAACAGATAGATAACATCGATACATGTAGAATTTAGCAATCAAAGGTAGTCTTTTCATTAATCACAAACAAGTGAGAATTGTACCGTAACACATTACGTGTCACTATGTCATACAATTCCAAGAACTCATCCTACCAACTGATTTCTTAGTTAAGTTAGGTATTTTTAAAAGATACCACAATGAATACTAATCTACAAGAGTCATGGGGGTTCCACCTGTCCTGGAAGATCCATTGGTCCCTATTCAGAAGAAGATTTCTTCAATTTATTTGCTGGACACTAGGCATCCTCATCATTGGACAATGGTCTAGGAACAACCCTTAACACGAATCAACAATCAATTAAAACCTTATAATTCAATCACAGGGCTTAACGACATCCTCTTATCAGTCTCATATTCCCTACGAGTTAAATTTTACTTCATTCAAATTTCAACCAAATCATACTCAATGCGATATCCTACCTCATTCTCCAATACTTTCAACCTTATTCTTAGATCTTAATAGGGCAATAAAAGCTCGATATGAACAACACTTAATTTCCAATCCTATAGCTCTTACAACAATGGTTATCAAATGAAGCACTAGTATGAAATGACTCACACATTCAATTAGACTTCTCGGAAAGGTACTAGTGGCATGAGGCTTTTGGGTAATGGTTCCAATGACAGCCTCAAGTGCAACATTCACCCTTTCGATTTTCAATTTAAGAAATGGGATGACAACGAATCAGATGACATCTTTCTAGGTGGTAACGTTTTGTCAAACTCCACTCTATAAGGAAAGATCGTCATGACATCGATATAAGATTTAATCTCACCAATTCTTCTTTAATATCACAATCAACTGATATCTACATTTCTACGAATATCAACCATTTTGTCGGGATCATAATTATCCACAACTTGGTTTAGATCTAGGATAGCTAGAATTCCTACGGGAATAGCTTCGATTAATATACTAGGGGATTTTGGGTTGCTTGTGACAATCTACGTCGTATAAATACCTCGTATAAATATCAAAAAAATCATCAAACAATCATGTAATCAAATTACAATATATATATATATATATATAATCCAAGTTATATATATATATTAAAATAACACTTCTCAGTCTGGCCTTGTCGGTAACTCGGGATTTCTTCGACACCGTTATAGTCAAAAGATTTTTAGACATTTTTAGAAAAATGTTTATAGTTAAAAGATTTTGAAATGTTTTATTCAAAACCTTGGTTTTAAAAATCTTTCGTTCTCTATAACGATAGCTCTGGTACCAAACTGTAACACCCCCAAATTTACACAATTCAATACAACGGAAGACTCGTTGGTGTTATGGGATAGCACATTACTCACATCATAGACAACGCTTAAAAATCACGTCGTTTAATAGTAAAGCATTTCCATTCATAAATATCAAAATTACATAGGTCCCAAGTCAATGTATTTCATAGGGTTTTACAAAGCATTTGAATGGAAATTATTATTTAAGTTTGGGCCATGAATTCTTGTTGTCTTCCCTAGAATTACCTTCAAGTACCTGAGATAAAACATGTTAAAAGAAAAGGTCAGCGAAAATGCCGAGTAAATTCATAGAGTTTAATTAAATCCATCAATATAACATCGGTATAAAATTATTACCGAAAATCATTTTGTACAAATCATTGTAATAGGCCATAAAATAGCCAAAGTCATTTTATACAAATCCTTATCAAAATCATGATATAGGCTTTCGCCCAACCATTGTCGTTAAAAACATCATACAATACGTTTTATAACGTTGTATAGATTAAATAAAAACCGTTATATGAATATGGTTATATAAAACCAAAACACGATCATAATATCAATGATAAGACCCTTATTGCTAGTCAGGCAATATATCGTAATTCAATGCGTAAAGCAGTATTTCGTTAATTGGATTATTATAAGCCGCATGACATTGTTACCTTACTATACCAAACAACGGTTAGCTAACCCGAAACTCAATTTTCCCATCTAAATTAGCGTGTCATCACAATAATCACGCTTGTGTAAGTCTTCTCATACATAAATTCGCTTACCAATCAATGTGGCACGACGGGGATCAACCGTCAAGGGGCGAACTGGGGTGATCGTCCCCAAATAGTACTATTATATGCATAAGCATATACCAAATCCCGGTAGTTCACAATTCATGCTAATGGGACTTTTAGTGACGTAACCTAACTTTAATAATCCATTTCATTTCATCTATCGGGTCATATAATCATACATCAGGTCATACAATCATTCGGGTCCAAATCAATAAACAAACAATCGGGACAAATGGGGTCCTATTTTAGTAAAACCAACATGTTATCTCCCTCGCGGGTTTATAAAATATTTCATAAAAATATTTAAAAGAGTGCGAGGCTATGAACTCACGTTGATTGGGAAAGGCGGTTATCGGCGATTCGGATGTACGGTACGTGCTTCAATCACGGAAACCTAGACAAATAATACTTGTCTTATACTCTTGTCCAATGACTTTATAAAACTAATAATTATGTATACATATGATGATTTTATATATATGATGATGATCAAGTAGGTTTATACATTCTCATTTACTCATTTTAGTGTTATGTATTGGTAACTTTTATACTAGTTTACTAGTTTTACATATCTATATATTTTAGGCCCAATAAGCCTATTATAAGCCCAATACCTTATATTAGTCCATTTTACACTTTTATTATCAGTATTATACTTTACATGTTGGGCCCAAGTGGGTTAAGCCCAATAAGTAAGTTTATAAGTGTTTATCCCATTTAGTTGGATTAATAGTTCAATGACGCTAATTTAGCCCGTTAATGTCTATATGTTATATAGTTCGGGTTTTATCGGTTTTTACTTGTATTAAGTACTTATATATCAGTATATGTCTTTTAAAAAGTTTACATTAGACGGGTCCGACCGTCTAAGTTTTAATTGACGAAAAACGTTAATTTTATGGTACTAGCCGAAAAGAAGTAAAACTTAGGTATATAGTTTTATCACTTGGAAAAACATTTATACTTGTAATTTATATAACATGTCCTATTTTAATATCAATATATATATATATACCTCTTTATTTATAATTATTATCAACTAGTGGGTTTTATATATGTATATTTTATAAATACAAAATTTTTGAGTGCTTATATTATATACTATTTATTTTACCAAATCTGTCCTAAATTTTCAATCCATTAAAATGTCCATATCTAGAGTTCTATATAGAGATAGGACCTCAAATTTTTATCACAGAAATTACATGATATTTTCTTCATTTCATTCCTTTATAGCTACTGATGAATCAACCTCTAAATATTTTAATAAATTCGTCCAAAACAGTGTTGGCAGATTTGCACTATAAACTTGTTTTGATTATATCTCACTCATTTTTATGATTACATTGTATGGCCAACTCTCACATGTGTATAACACCTAATAATTACTGTATATTGATTCCACTTTACCATTTTATCAGTTTAACATTTGGTTACTTACTATTTTTATAAATCCATCATATTTACCAAGATTTTAACCATTTTACATGTGGTTTTTCCATCTTTTTACCCATGTTTATCAAATCTATCAACACCAAATCCCCACATAATATTTTTATCATCATTAATCATCATATACATATACATAAATAAAGAAATTACAAGATTACATAATCAAAATAATAAGATGATAGGAAGAACAATCTTTATACCACCAAGATTAAGTAGTTTATGATCAAGGCTTGAATTTTGATGGAAAAACTTGTGATAGAACAACACCAACTTTGAAGACCACAAATATTTGTAAACTTCTTGTAGAAATAAGCCTTGGACATCACCAAATCACCTCCTTGGATGTAAGAATCACCTCCAATCTTCAAGGCTTTAAAGGGGCATCATCATGTGTATGAGTAACACATGATGTTATGGCTAAAATAGATCAAATGAGGATTGTTGTTGATGAATGTTGGACGAAGTAGAGAGAGATGAGAGAGTTTGGTGAGTGGTTTGCATGAGTTGCTAAGTGTAAATGGTATGAATGAAGTGGTTTTGGTGGTTTTGTGCTAAGTTAGCTTACATGTTAAGCTTATGCTAACATGTGTTAGCTTTCTAGCTAAAAGGGTGCCATATCTTATGATGTGGTGTCCTCTTTTGGCCATCTCTTTTGAGTGGGGTGGGATAAACTTGTTTTGTCCCATCCCACTAATTTACGGGTATTCTTCGATTCTAGTTTCCTCGATTTGCGTGCCCTCGGGTCGTTTTACGAAAAACGTTTTTATAAGTTATGAAACAAGGACACAAAACGAATCTAATAAAAATTGTCTCATCAAAAACGGAGTTCAAAAAGGTAAATACGTAATCCTAAGGTTTCCGGTTTAGTCGTAAAGGACGTTAAATTATGAACGTAAGTCCTAATCTCTTCACGTAAATTTGTGAGTTTATGAACCAACTTAAAATTAAAATCCCAAAATACTATTCACGGATAAATTTATTTCCTGAAATGCCGGACTGTCACCAAAAACGGTGTAAGCACGTAACGTAGAGTCCTCTGGTTTAAACGTAGTCGATGCTACTTCAAGACGTAAACCCAAATTTCTTCCCAAAATAAGTGATTTCATAATATAACATTAAAATAATGTTTTTAAATAATACTTGAGAATAAAATATTGACCATAAATTGATGGATTGTCACAGTGCGTGTTTTGAGAAATAGAGCTAATCGAGGGTTTGCCGCCCAAGTATTATCTACGTATACTATATTTTCTTGTTTTCAAGATTAAACCCTCTTGAACGTTTTGGTGTTCCACCAATGTTCTAAAGTCATCGAAGGCGTTCACTCCACGTGATCGTTTTCATTCTTTGAGGCTTCTTTAATCGAGAAATCAATTCGAGGGGAGATTTGTAGATTTGAGTCTACGAAATACACAAAAATCCAAAAAAATTAAAAAAAAAACAATCAAAAACAAAAAAAATGGAAAAATCAAAAAACCGTAAAAAGAATATTCTTTGCTACCCCCCATTCTACGCTTAGTGCATGCGCACTCGATCAAAGGATTATTCTAATTCTAGCGACGCTTCGAATCGACGCAATCGCAATCGAAAGAATCGACGATGTAGACGAGATTTAGAAACCGACGTTCCTAATATCGTTGTTGAAGAGACCGTAGAGGAGATTTACGACAATCGTTCGATGATGGAATTGCTCTAAGCACCCACCGAGGGTTATGGAGACGCAATCGTAATTCCTGCTATCGAAGCGGAGAATTTTGAGATTAAGAACGGAATGCTTTCGTTGATCCAAGCTACGAAGTTTCGAGGTCGTGAAGCCGATAATCCTCACGACCATCTTCAGAATTTTGATCGTCTTTTAGCCACGAGCAAGTTTAAGAACGTCGACACTGATGTCGTCAAGCTTATGCTTTTTCTGTACTCGCTCGATGGTGCCGCCAAGGATTGGTACGAGAAAGAGCCACCTAATTCCATAACTACGTGGAAGGATCTCGTCTCCAAGTTCGTTAATTATTTTTTCCCACCGTCTAAGACGATGTTTTTCAAAAATGAAATTATGAAATTTGAGCAAAAACCGAATGAATCTTTTAGAGACGCGTGGGATCGTTTTAAGGAATTGCTCAGGCAATGTACTCACCATGGATTTTCTGAGTTACACCAAATCGATACGTTTTACAACGGTCGTAATTTTCAAGAACAAGATTCGTTGAATTCCGCCGCCTGTGGCAACTTTTGTGTAAGACTCCGAAAGATGCATTGATAATTATCGAAAACCGATCCAAGGTTTACCAACTCCCCAACGCACCGAGTGTTGCCAATGTCGCCAATGTTAGTAATTCTAATCGCGACATTGATAGAGTTGATGCGAAAGTCGATAAGTTGACGAATGTGTTTACGTCTTTTCTCGTCGAAATGCAAAAGAAAGACGATCCCGCTACGGTGAAAGCGGTTGAGGTTTCATGTACGTATTGTGGTGGACCTCATAATTATTACGAGTGTGCGGCTACGGATGGCCAAACGTCGAATGTGAGTGCGTTAAATGGAAACAACAATTTTCAAAATCAAAATAACGCGGGTCCATCACAACAAGGAAATTATAACCAAAGCAACAATTTTAATCAAAACCGAAACAACTTTCAAGGAAACAATCAACAAGGAAAATTTTCAAATCAAGGAGGTTATAATCAAGGTCGTAATTTAAATTGGCAAAAACGAGATAACAACAACAACCAAAACTCGAGTTTTTATAACAAAAACAATCAAGGCAACAATTTTTCAAGTGGTAAGCAAGGAAATTTTCAAAGAAACAATCAAAACCAAGAGAACTTTAATTCAAAATAAAATAGTTCGTCAAACGATTTTCAAAATTACAAGAAAACGAATGAGGCTAATATGAGACGATTAGAGGGAGAAATTGGTACTTTGAAAAACGATTTTTCTAATACTTTGAAATTGCAAAACCCGAAGATTGAGCAAGGATAAATTGATATAAAAAAGATGTTTCGGCCATAATGAACAAGTCCTCGGGTGCTTCGTCGAGTTCGTTACCTAGTGACACCGTTGCAAATCCGAAGGAACAATGTAAAGCCGCCTCGTCTCGTGAGAAAGGTCGTGTGATTACTCCTAACCTTGAAGGATTTCGAGTTGTTCCTTCTTCTCAACCCTCGACTTCTAAGACGTCTTATTGTTCTAAAGTCGATGGGGTGAACGTGGCGACCAAGGAAAAGAGTGCACACCCTCGTGTACCTCAAATTCAATCCACAGTTCAAAAAGAGAGATTTATCGACCTAACCAAAGTAACCCTTGAAGAAACTTGTGCTTCGATCCTTCTTAAAAAAACCCAAAAGGCATATGACGAGAAAGGAAGAGGATCCGGGCCAATTTCTATTACCTTGTGATTTTTCCGAGATTGAGGGATGTTTAGCCCTTGCTGATTTAGGTGCTAGCATCAATCTTATGCCTCATTCTCTTTGGAAATTGATGAGATTGCCTAGACCTACCCCCACTAACATGACAATCGAGCTTGCAAATTGTACTCCATTAATACCAATTAGAATAGCTAAGGATGTCTATGTCAAGGTTGGAAAGTTTGTTTTTCCCGCGGATTTCGTTATATCCGATTACGAGTGTGACCCTAAATGTCCCATTATTTTAGGCCGACCATTTTTATCAACGGCTCGAACCGTAATCGACGTTCACGAGGGGAGACTTACTATGAGATATGGGGAGGATAAAATGGACTTTTTCACGAATAAATCCCAAGTGTTTAATGACAATGAAAAAACCAAGGTTTCAAAACCTAATGATTTCAAAATGTACACTTTAGCGGAAAGAATGAGGTTTAATGCATGTTTTGAAAAAATTAAGAAGAACGGTTTTAAAGACGAGGGTTTTAATGATAAAGAATACGTGTACCTAATTCAAAAGGGTATGTGTAAATTTATGAAAGAAAATTCACTTTGGGATGAATTCGATGAAACAAGTTACACACCAATTCCGAAAGGCGACGTTAGTGCCATCACGACAATGACCAAAATGGACTCGTCTTCACCACCTTCGAAGGACCACGTCTTTGAGGCTTCAACTTCTAACTCCATCGAAGTGCCTCCTTTGCCTAGTCCAACACCAGTTGAGGCTAAAGGTTTTATCGACATCGATCATATCGTCTTAGAAAAGTCACCTAAGCATAGTCATTCGACTTGTAAGACCATGGTTGTGAGTGCTCACATCGACTGTTTCTTTGACGATGATGATGGCAATTTTGCCGAGCTTGATCACGTACTTCAGAATCCACATGCTATTTTTGAGGATTCTCCCAAAAATACCTCTTCTCATGTGAAGTACGATGATTACGAGTTTGATCTCGAGATTGAGGAAATCATTGAACGAGAGCTAGCTCTTTTGCCTCCACTCCCACCTACGAGTGAGGTCTATCTTTCCAAAATCGAGGATGAACTAAATGAGTTAGAACGTCTTATATTCGATGACAAACCAACTCATGTGACCACAAAAAGTCCAATTCTCGAGGAGTCACCTAATCCACACTCCTCAAATGAGAATTACGATTACCACATTCGTGAGGATTTAACTTATCAACAATCCCCACAAATGGATGATGGTTTCGTGCTTGATCGTGATCTTTTCGAGAGAGTTTCTAAGACACTCAAGGAGGGGAATGACAAACCTTGGTTTGACAAGCCTATATTTGATGAAGAAGTTGATGAGATCGACGTTCATGAGGATGACGAATATGTAGACCGCGAGGGGGCAGTGTTCTTTATTGATAAACTTTTTGAGAACTTATATAATCCGCCACCCCTTCCCACCAAAGACTTAAATGTGAGGATTTTTAGCGCGACTAATTTTGAATTTGACACACCAAATATTTTCGACATTATTGAATCGGGTTTTCATAAAGAGTCTTTAAACGATGAAAAAGGAAAAGATTTTAAAAATGTTTTAAAAGATTTTTCTACAAGTTTAACTCCATCATCACCGTGTTTTATGAGTGCTACCACCTTGTCTACTCTTTTTGACGACGGTTGGTGTGGATCTAGTGTGGGGGAAGCCCCTAATGTTCCCTCAAATTTCTCCACCGAGGACGAGATTTACGATCCCGGAATTCCTTGTAAAGGGAAATCTCGGTCTTCCACCGATGCAATAAATGGAAATCATCTTCATTTGCTTGGTGTGAGTCTACCTCGAGTAGCTCATTATGTTGACTTACCCATTGCCCCAACTTTCTACTTCTCAACTCTTTTCTTCTACCCCTTTGGGGTTTTACTATCGGTTGAAATAGCGTTGTTTTGTCTTTCATCCGAAAACGAAGACGCTATCTTTGACCCCGGTATACGTATATCGGTTTTTAAAGTACTCCATGTACTTTTGGTCATTGTTTATCATGTAAGCCCCACCAAAAATGACCTTACCAATATTATCCCTAAATGATCACATTTATGGGGATTCGAGTCGAGCTTTTGACTCGGTTATCAAAAACAAGGTGCCTCGTGGGGGGATTCTCATGCTTATCCTTGTAAATATTATCGCTTTGGTAGTTAATGTAACGAGGGGAGAAATATAGAGTTATTTATAAGTCTCGTAATCTTTCACGATCTCATGTGTAGTAATTATTAACTTATTCTCCCCACGCTTTTGATAATAAATTGTTAATAAATATTGATTTAGCGGTTTAGTCACTATTGTTGGTTTCTAATTCGTTTTAGTAGCTTCCATGTAATTAAATTGGGAAAACATTAAGGTATCGCTAGTGTTGTAGTTGTTTTTACTACTCTTTAGGAAAAGAGAGCAAAATGGCAAGTATTGAGCACGACGATTTAGGAAAACTGTGTACAAATGACCCAAAGTGGGGATCGTTCTCAAGGAGGCTAGTGTGTTATGTGTATAATGATTTGGATTAGATTTTTGATTATATTTTTGAGAAAGAAAAATAGAAATGAGATTAGAAGAGAATGACGGTTACGGAAACGGATTAAACTAAGTCGAAAAAGGTGTACACGTAAAACCGTAAAAAACACTAAAAATAAAATTTGACCCTAAAAATTCCTAAAAATTACCAAAAGTCCAAAATAATATTCTAAGAGTTTACAAAAAATCCAAACTTGCCAAAACCTTTTAATTAATTAGATAATGACTTTTTAATGTTAATTAAAGCCCTAAAAATCACAATTAAATATTAAAAAGTCCCAAACAAGATTTTAATAAACCTCAAAAATACTCTAATTAAGCTAAAAAGTATTTTTCAAAATTTTAAAACCACTAAAAACTATTTTTAAACAATTAAAAACTACTAAAATCAATTAAAACTTAAATTAATTCGAGAAAATAATTAAAAGACTCTAAAAATATTTGTAAAATTGCAAAATTCCTAATTAAGTGTTTAGAACCTAGGTAAAATATAAAAACTTAGAAAATCAGACCTTTAATTTTTAACAATAAAATAATATTAAAAGATTATTCAAAATCCAAAAATCATAAAAAATTCTAAAAACTTGCAAACTAGCTTAATTTAACCTAAATAACTCAGAAATGAAAGTGAAATTACCTAAATACCCTTAATGAGCCTAGAAAATGGGCTAAACTCAAAACAGTACCTTATTGGGCCAAATTTGGGCCCAATAATAAAAAGTGTTCAAAATAAGCCCAAAAAGGACAGGTTGACTCAAAATTTGATTTTAAACAATTTTTTCCAAAGGCCCAAAAGCTGTAAGTGTGAAATAAGTTAGCTTATACCAAACAGCTTATTCTTAATGGGCTTTTTGGCCCATTAAGCTATAAGCCAATGCCATAAGCTGAAATTAAACACACAAGCTTCTTTTGTCCTAAGTAAGACTTCTGCAAAAAGAAATTTGAAATAAGCCCAAGGAATAAGCCTGAAAATGCAATAAGCAATCTACAGAAAACGACAAAATAGTCGTTTTTGAGTTCTAGGCCACCCCAAGTGCTGATTCAAGTTCCTATAGCTTTTAAATGACTTAATTAAGCAAAATCAACAAAGTGTTTTCAAATAAGCTGACTTAATAAGCTGGAAAAAGAAAATAAGCACTTATGTAAAAGTCAAATAAGTTGATTTTCTAGCAAAAAGTCAAAGTCAAAGTCCAATAAGCTCCAGTCTACTCAAATGGGTCAAATAATGAAGACCTATCACAAAAAATAAGTTGTTGCAAGTCTGGATAAGCTAAAATAGCTTATTGATAAGCTGAGTTCAATATAACACTAGCAGGGGCTAGTTTTGGGTGTTGAGCAGTGGAAACTTTTTCCACTGCTTGACTTGTTTGACTTTTTGTCTTTAGTGACTTTTTTGGAGATTCAGATTACACAAAGGCACCCAAATGATCTTTGGATCAAAAGGAGTCAAGAACAATCAAAATATCACAATCACAAACACCCATTTGATACAGTTTAATCAATAAAGCACCAGATATGATACAAACATGAACAAATAAGCAGTTGAGCACTTATAAGCAGTTTTAGCAATAATCAGCCAACCAAATTCAACCAAATGCATACACAAGCTATTATAAATTCTAATGAACAAGTTTAAGCAGTTTTCTTGCAATGGCTTAAAGCCTAAATCAAGATTCAAGCTTATGAATGTTACTGATGAACACTAACACATGCAGTTTTACACTTTGCTGATGTATTTGACCAATAAGCCAGATTCAACACTCAATATCTATCAAATAAGTTATAATAATGATGTTTTAACAACTTTCAACCCTAAGCATGCACAAATACTAGATTTCACCAAATATTAGGTCAAGAACAGTTAAATTCACCAAGTTATAGCAGATTGTTTATTTTGAAGCTTCAAACCCAAAAACTTTCAGCAAAACACTCTCAACAAGGCATATATCAGATACCAAGCACAAACAATACCTTCTAACAACACAATATCAAGATGCAATCACAAACAGGTAGACCCAAACACCCCTTTATCTTTTCAAAATCAAATTTTTCAAAGGAAAAGTGATATTTAAGACCACCTAATAATCAATTAACACAATAGCAAGTAAGATTAACAGATTCAAGCAAGTATAAGCTACAAAATACACAAGAACAAAGGCAACACTCAAATATCACAAAAATCCAAAGTATTATCAATTTTTGGGATTAAGGGTGTGTACCTCATGGATGTACATCCACACCCACGGATTTTGAGCTTATGTGCTAGCAAGAACAAGTACAAGCTTCCACAATAAACCCTGCTAAGAATCAACAAGGTTAGAAGCACAAGTATAAAATCAGAAACTTGAAAAATCCTTGATTGATGCAACTCTTGTCCTCCACACTTGATTATCCCCAAGTTATACGCCTCACCACACCTTAATCAACACAATTAGGATGCTATGATCAGCCCTATAACCCAAGAATTCCAAGATAGACCAAGAACTTAGCAAAATATCAAGAAAATGAAGAAAATGTGCAAACTTTTGCACACTCCTCTTTTGAAAACAGATTTTTGATTCCAATTCAGTTAACTAAGAACATAAACAAGAAATAATAAGATGGCACTTGGTCTTTCTTCAACACAATTAACTCAAATTTCATAAAACTGTAAAAGGGATTTACAAGTGCTTGAACAAGGAAAAACCAAAAGCAAACGTAAATGTTAAGACCTAATGCCTTTATATAGGCTACAATGAGACTAAGGAAGCTGAAAAATAACATAAACCCTAGTTGTGAAGTCCCAAAAATGCCCTTGGAAAATTTGAATATCTTGGAGTCTTGTGAGGAATTCTTGGCTGTTTGTGGTGATAGCTGGCAAGAAAATGTGATCAAATGGTTTGTATGATGCTTAGAAAGTAAGCACAATTGTTGGACGTTGGATGACTTGCTCTTCTTGTCTTCTTCCTCAAACGTGTAGCAGGGGAGGTCCCATGTGGACACGTGAATGATGTGATGACCAATATTAAGGTTGGGTTGTGTTAACATGATCATTAATCACTAATCTGCACCAATTTAAGGTTTAATTACAAGTAATTAAGAAAACCCCAAATTTTGTTCTTGGTGAATAGTTAAGTGTTTGATTCGGATTAGTGTGGGATTTATTTAAATTTGATGTTTGATAGGTGTGTAAACACCCATCCTTTTTACCACTTAATTACAATAATAACCGAGCCAAAACGTGTATTTTATGTCTTTTATGTCAGAATTATGCATGGTTTGTGTTTTTGTTGTGATTTAGGACGAAATTGTGAAAAGTGGAGAAAACACAGCATTTACGGGCCTTTTATTGAAGAAAAAGATGAAAGATGAGGTCAAGAAGTCAAGAGTGCGAAAAGAACGGAAGTCCAAGACCTATTCTGAAGATTTATCAAAGAAAAAAGTCAAAAGACGGAAGTTTACTTAAAGCCGAAGAACTCGAGTTTTGTTTATTGAAGGATTAAAAGACGAGTTTAAAGAATTCCTGAGCCATAAGTCATTAAAGTCCATTCTTCACATTCCGATCTGAAAGGTAAGCACATTTCGATTGCACTGATCGGAATGTATTCCGATGGTGGGTTTACTTTTATATTTTGTCTCATTTGATACATTGGGGTTTTTTGCCTAATTAAAAAGATTCGTTAATGTATGTCTAATCGAATTGATCTAGGTTCTATGTGTGACTCAGTCGTTCTTTGGTGATACAAAAGTGTGTCATTGTAGTATAATTAAAAAGTGCAAAACGTTTAAAGTAAAATGGCGTTATAATAAATCTAAGTCTAATTAAAAGTAAAGGGTGCAATATTTAAAACTTGACGGAAAGTCAATTGATTAAACGAGTTAAAATTAAAGCGTGACGAGAATTAAAATTAGACAAATAATTAAAATGATAACTTAAAAATTAAACAAGACAAAATATGAAAACTACCTTAATCGGAGTATATTCCGATCAGACTCACCATCGGAATGAACACAAACCCCCCTATCGGAATGTTGATCGGAACCTTAGATCGAAATAACCTGTCACTTATTCAGATCGGAATCTCCAAACAAACCCTTTGATCGGAATGAATACTACCTCTTGATCGGAATGTCACCTATCGGAATATGGTCCAGATCGGAATGTTGTTCAGATCGGAAAGCTTCAGATCGCAATCCCCAGATCGGAATGATGCTTAGGAAAATTGGGCAGCACTTCGACTAAGTAAACCTCAAGAGCCGTCGGAATGTGCGATCGCAATGTACGATCGCAATCAAGATCGGAATGAGGGTTATGGTACTCTATCGCAATCCCGGATCGGAATGCAAACCTTTGTCCCAATACTGTCACTATCGGAAAGTGGAGAATGCACCCCGTCGCAATGTGGAATCCCTAGATCCAATTATGTCACAATCGGAATATGGAGAAGTCGAGCTATCGCAATGCCAAATCCCTTACTTTCCGATGGAGCACAATTCGTAATAAGCACAAGAACCAAATAAGCTAGAACTATAAGCAGTAACAAAGACTTAAATGGAATGAAGACAAACGAAACAATAAGCTAAATAGTAAAAACCTTTCAAAATTTATAAAATGAAACTGAATGAAATAAAATTAAAAAAAGTAAAACTTTTAAGAAAACTTGGAAATTGATTAAGCCAAATACCAAATAAGCATATAAGATTGTCAAACTTATGGCTAATTTCGTATGGACACTTAGAAAGAAAAGAAAAGACAAAACCTTTAATCAAATAAGCAAATGGATTAAGCAAAAGCTAGCTTAATCCGAATTTGAGCCGAACCAAAAAGAAGAAAAGTAGCAGGAGAATGATGAAAAGAAACTTGATCAAATGTAAATAAAGATTAGAGCAACAAAATAAAAAACACTTACTTGGAATTAAAAGGTATTAAAAGTGCAAGACAAGTATTTAAATTGACATATATTTAAAGAGAAAGAAATTAAAAGGGTGGAAGACTTATTGTCACCTTAGCCAAAAAAACTAATGAAATGAAAATGAGGGGTATTTATAGCAGATTAGGAGGATGGTTAGAGGAAGCTTCCTCCCCTCCTTCCTTTCTTCTTAATTGCACCATTAAGTCCTTCCCTTCTTAATCTTTTGTTAATCTTTGACTTTAATGACTTATGGCTCGGGAATTCTTTAAACTCGTCTTTTAATTCTTCAATAAATAAAACTCGAGTTCTTCGGCTTTAAGTAAACTTCCGTCTTTTGACTTTTTCTTCGATAAATCTTCAGAATAGGTCTTGGACTTCCGTTCGTTTCGCACTCTTCACTTCTTGACCTCATCTTTCATCTTTTTCTTCAATAAAAGGCCCGTAAATGCCGTGTTTTCTCCACTTTTCACAATTTCGTCCTAAATCACAACAAAAACACAAACCACACATAATTCCGACATAAAAGACATAAAATACACGTTTTGGCTCGGTTATTATTGTAATTAAGTGGTAAAAAGGACGGGTGTTTACACACCTATCAAATCCCCTACACTTGACCATTGCAATGTCCTCATGCAATGCATTAGTTACAAAGCACGTTTACATTTTTCATCATAATCAATCCATAATGGCTTTTATTAAAGAGATAGAAAACTATAAACATTCAAAGTAAAGAAATCAAAAGCATACCTTGGGTTTTGGAAATGTCATGAATAATCATCATCCTCAAGTTTTCACTTTCTCCAAACCATGTTTAAAAACGAGATCATTGTTATTATAAGTTAGTAAACTAACACGAACTCATGTGGGCCAATTATTCACTTAGACTCCCTTATTCCTAGGTGTATCTCTTATAGTTTATTATTGTCTTGAATGATCACGAGGATGCATTGTTTGACTTATTTAGATAGTTATTTAACCGTAAATAAAGTGAACGATTTAATCAATAGTTAGCTAAAGGACAAAATCTTTTAAAATTGCTTCTCGGGACCTCATAAAGTTCATATGTTGGCATAACTCGCTTCGCGATTTGAGACCTTTCTCGGACCGATATTTGGCAGCGACTTCATACTTCAAACCTTGAGAGACGTTCATGAAATAATGGTCTTCTCTTCATATAGAAATTTCTTCACTTGAAGTTTTGAGAGATTCATACTTGGACCACGACTTCTTGATTTTTCTCCAATCTTTATTTTGGACTTTGATATACAACGATCCGCCTCCTTTTATGACTTGGATCTATTTATCCTCATACCTTGCTAGGGTCTTTTCGGATACACTTCTCCATTACTTTTGGGGAGTATTTGCTTTTCGTCTTGTGTCTCGATCCTTCATATTTATTTTCGATAAATGATTCTTCACATCACTTTGGATCTTTAGCAACAAAATATAGCCCTCATGCCTTGTTAGGGCCTTTTCGGACTCGCCAATCTTTGCATCCCGCTTCAATAAGTTATGCCTTGGCTATGAACTCTAATCCATACCGAGTAACTTTTAAACGATCTTGGGCTAGAAGCTAAGTAACTTTTCAAATCGTACAACTATATTTATTGCAGATAAATTTATTAGCAGGCGATGGGAGAATAGGCTTATAATTAACTCACATAAATTCACGAAAGAATACCGAACTTATAATTGGCTCTATCATCTCTCAATCTCCACAGTTTAAAATCTCAAGGAATGAGACTCGTGGATGCTTAGCCTATTAAATCAAAGTTTTGGGTTTTCGAGTCGCCTATAGGATCTTGCAAACTCTTAGACTTTTTCAAGTTTAGAAATCGCATTTTAAAGTTCCCTTGATAAACGACTCTCTAGGATCAATTATAGGAACTTGCGAAAAGTTCTTGTTCTTAACCCGTGAGAGTTAAGACTTTCGCGTTTTATAGCTCCCTAAATAATAGCCTAGCAAAACTTGACTCAAACACGTTAAGGATACTAGCTAGAGTAACTTAAGATAAGTAAACTCGGGTTGAGTCAAAAGATTCACAACGTTTGAAAATTAAAACCACTTTATTAAAGATTTATTCTAATAAGGAAAGAAAATAACTATACAAAGGGAAAAACTAATAGGCCAAAATAGATCAAAAATTTTGAAAAATGTCGAAAAATTGATTTTCCGGTTAAAATGAGGACAAATACAAGGAAAAGGCCACTTAACTTCTATAGAAGTCCCCCTACACTTAATATAAACATTGTCCTCAATGTTTAAGCATGTGGGAGTAAACTCCCCTACACTTAGGACATTGTGCACGTTGTTTAATTCTCGCTAAGGAAAAGACAACTAAAGAGATTCCTATTTTAATATTGAGAAAATATAAAATAGTGAATCGAAAAGAGTTTAGGGTAGAACCGGGAAGAAGTGAACACGGAATCACGGGTCGTCAAGAATCATCAAGAGTGGATCATTGAGCTCAAATCCCTAAAGAAGAGAGGAGAGGAAATAACAAACACCAACGGGTCTCCCCCTACACTTATGATAAAGAAAGCTAAAAGATAGATGCATGGGTTGCCTCCCGAGAAGCGCTTGATTTTTGTTAACCGAGTCGTAAGCCTGACTCGACCTTGATCATCATAGGAAGAAGCATGAAATATATCCACCAGGATCAAAGACATAGTTTTCGTCCATCAAATAGCACAGGCTTAAGGCGAACAAGGCAAGCTAAAGAAGAGTAGGCAAGGTTCCCTTAAGCAGCGATGGAGCATGGTGGAACCAAGGGTGAAGTGGTGCAAGCATATTTCCATAAGTTCCAAATATTTTTCCTTTTATTTCATCAGGTGGATACTGAGATGGCTGCAGAATATCAATACCAGGGTCGAACACCTTTTCCTTTAAGGGAAAATAGCACTCAGGCTCAGCAGAATGGAAGAATATCCGCGAAGAAGCACAACCTCGTCCTCAGAAGGGGGACAAAGAGGTGTTAAATCATATGTGCTGCGGATATTGGTGTCGACCGGTTTCTTCTCCTTTGAAAGAATGTTCTTCAAATCCAAAGTAGGATCAAGACGATAATCTTCAAAATCATAAGGAGGAGCATCACTCTCATGAGGGAAGTAAGTGTTGAGAAATTCAGAGAAGTCTTCCTCAAATGAGTAATCGTCCAAAGTAGGATCGAGTGATGGCGGAGGATCTTCATCATGTGAAGAATCGCTCGAAAGAGTATCAGCCTCATCGAAATCATCATACGTGGGCTGATCGAGATACTCGGAAGTAAGGTCATCATAATCACCCGAATTTGAGCTAGAATCATCATCATCATAAGCATCAAAGATCGGTGGAGAATCATAAATGGGAGGAGCGTCCAAATTGGATAGAGAATCATCCACATCATCTTGAAAAAGTGGATTATCAATGGAAGAATCGAATAGAGGATTGTTGTAGACGACAAAATCATCAAGTACATTAATCATATTCACTGATTCGCGTCCAAAGGATTTGCTTGTAAGCTTCCCCATTTTAAAAACTTGTGCATCATCCCTGACTCTTAATATTAACTCGCCTTCGGCCACATCAACTAAAGCTCGTCTGGTTCTCAAGAATGGCCGGCCAAGTATTAAAGGAATACGAGGGTTCATTTCATAATCAACAACCACAAAGTCGATCGGGAAAGTAAATGTGCCAACTTTGATAAACACCTCTTCGGCTATACCAACGGGGTAAGCGAGAGTGCGATTTGCAAGTTCAAGAGTCATCTTTGTTGGAGTAAGGTCGGGCAATGATAGTGTTTTCCAAACACTCAAAGGCATAAGATTAATACTGGCCCCGAGATCAGCAAGGGCAGTAAATTCTTCAGTTTTGTTGAACACGCAAGGCAACACAAAACGACCGGGATCTCCAAGCTTTTCCGGAAGTTATTTAAGAATAACTACAGAGCAGTTTTCATTTAAGCGTGTGTTGGCGAGTTCAATCAGCTTCTCCTCCTGTTAAGTAATTCCTTAAATGCTTTAACAAATTTGGGCATGTGGACAAGTGCTTCAAGAAATCTAATGTTGAAGTTCATTTGAGATATCATCTTCACATAGCGTGACACTTCAAAGTCATCCTTGGTTAGCATTTTGGTCTTGCCTAAACGAGAGGGATAAGGGATATTGGGTTTGGGTGGTGAAGGTGCAGGCGTAGGTAAAGGTTGAGATGTTGAAGGGTCCTTCCTATAAACATCGTCATGACGAGGCGGAGACGGTAATGGTGCACTAATACTAGGTGTAGGAGGAGTAGGGATAAATGGTGGTGGAGGAGGTGTAGATGATTGGGGCGGAATCGGTGGATCGACAATGGTAATTCCACTACGAGTAGTAATAGCACTCACATTTGCTCGTGGATTGGTGACGGTGTTTGAAGGTAGAGAACTCGAATAAGAAGGTTGAGCGGCGGGCAAGAAACTAGCAAGCATATTATTCAAATCATTTGTTTGATTGCTGAAGGAAGATTGAATATTATCTCGAAGCTCGGATCTTATCTCATTTCTTTGCTTGGTGATATCTCCTTTAAGATTGATAATTTGGCTCTGCAGATTCTTGATTTGCTCACCTTGGGTTCTCATGATGGCTTCAACATCGGGTTTAATGGGTGGAGTTTGTTGAGCGGGTGGTGATAATGATTAGAAGCTCTTGGTGGGATTTGGTTGCTTCTATTGTAGTTGTTGGTGGGGTTTTGGTTTTGAGGAGAAAAACCAGGTGAAAGGTAGTTGTTGGACCGGTAACTCAGCAGATTTCTATCCCCTTGAGGTCGAGCTTGGTAATTTTCTGGTGAATAATCACCATAAGCTGCATACACATTTTCCAGATTTCCTTGAGTCGAAGGACAATCGGTGTATGAGTGAGGACCGCTGCATGTTTCACAAGAAGGTGCAACCGCTTTAACTTGTTGTTGTTGTTGGTTTGAAGCGAGAAGCGTGATACTTTTGCTCATTTCAGTCATCATGCGGGTGAGTTCGGTCATATCAGGGTTTGCTGAGGTAGAAGAACATTGACTCTCGGCTTGTTCCTTGAAGAAGCGGAGGAATCCCAGTTTTTGTGGTGAGTAGTCATGTTCTCAATTAACTCTCTACACTCCTCGGATCTCTTTTTCATGAATGTGCCATCGGCGGCTGCATTAATCGTATCACGATCTCGAAAAGTCATTCCGTTGTAGAAAGTATCAATTAAGATCACAGGGAGCATGTTGTGGTTTTGACAACGATCAATCAAGACATTATATCTTTCCCAAGCATCAAAAAGAGATTCATCGGGATCTTGCATGAAACCGTTGATTTGATTGCGAAGGCTCGTGACCATGGATGGTGGAAAGTAGCGCGATAAAAAGCGTTGAGTCATGTCATCCCAAGTATGAATTGAATTCTTTGGAAGACGATCAAACCATTTCTCGGCATGATGTGATAAAGTATGTGGAAAGAGTTGTAGGCGAAGAACAGCCATTGTGACACCGGGAAACTTCATGCTTTGGGTGATTGTAATGAACTTGTCGAGGTGTTTGTTGGCATCATCATCAGGCAATCCACGGAATGGATTTGTTTGCACTTGCTGAATCATGTGGTGCTTCAACGAAAACTCAGGAGCGTTGATTTGCATCGGCGCAATCGGTCCTCCTCGTCCAAACATGGTTGGTTGACAAAGCTCCTCCATTGTCCGAAGATCGGGCTGTGGAAGAACATTGTTGTTATTGTTTTGGTGCGGTGGATTATTATTGTTGTTAACACCTGACATACTTAAATCTTCTCGAGTCTCAGGCTCCTGATAATTAGAATATCTAGTACGCATACACCTACAAAGTCAAAAGAAAACAAAACCAAACGCAAAGACAATATATATACACAATAAAGATAAAATCTTTTTGGATTTTTGAAAATTTTATTTTTTATGGATTTTATCAATTTTATTTTTTATGGTTTTTTTGAATTTTTTATGCAAGAAAAATAACGCTCACAAGTGAACGGATCCCAAAAAGCACCGCGTCTCTCACAGAAAACCGTTAATCTTTACGAAAAGAGCCGGCAGCGGTGCCATTTAATACAAGGCTTTTGACACCCCGTATAAAAATTAAAGTTCAAGTTCTCGGTATGTTAACGAATTGATCTAGGTTCTATAGGTGACTCAGTCGTTCTTTGGTGAAACAAAAGTGTGTCGTTGTAGTATAATTAAAAAGTGCAAAACGTTTAAAGTAAAATGGCGTTATAATAAATCTAAGTCTAATTAAAAGTAAAGGGTGCAATATTTAAAACTTGACAGAAAGTCAATTGATTAAACGAGTTAAAAATAAAGCGTGACGAGAGTTAAAATTAGACAAATAATTAAAATGATAACTTAAAAATTAAACAAGACAAAATATGAAAACCACCCTAATCAGAGTATATTCCGATCAGACTCACCATCGGAATGAACACAAACCCCCCTATCGGAATGTTGATCGGAACCTTAGATCGGAATACCCTGTCACTTATTCAGATCGGAATATCCAAACAAACCCTTTGATCGGAATGAATACTACCTCTTGATCAGAATGTCACCTATCGGAATATGGTCCAGATCGGAATGTTGTTCAGCTCGGAAAGCTTCAGATCGCAATCCCCAGATCGGAATGATGCTTAAGAAAATTTGGCAGCACTTCGACTAAGTAAACCTCAAGAGCCGTCGGAATGTGCGATCGCAATGTGCGATCGCAATCCAGATCGGAATGAGGGTTATGGTACTCTATCGCAATCCCGGATCGGAATGCAAACCTTTGTCCCAATACTGTCACTATCGGAAAGTGAAGAATGCACCCCATCGCATTGTGGAATCCCTAGATCCAATTCTGTCACAATCGAAATATGGAGAAGTCGAGTTATCGCAATGCCAAATCCCTTACTTTCCGATGGAGCACAATTCGTAATAAGCACAAGAATCAAATAAGCTAGAACTATAAGCAGTAACAAAGACTTAAATGGAATGAAGACAAACGAGACAATAAGCTAAAAAGTAAAAACCTTTCAAAATTTATAAAATGAAACTTAATGAAATAAAATTCAAAAAAGTAAAACTTTTAAGAAAACTTGGAAATTGATTAAGCCAAATACCAAATAAGCATATAAGATTGTCAAACTTATGGCTAATTTCGTATGGACACTTAAAAAGAAAAGAAAAGACAAAACCTTTAATCAAATAAGCAAATGGATTAAGCAAAAGCTAGCTTAATCCGAAATTGAGCCGAACCAAAAAGAAGAAAAGTAGCAGGAGAATGATTGATGTATTATTTTTTACACACCTTTAGGAAAAGGAGGTAAAATAGTGGTAAGCGTGCACGACGATTTAGGAAAACCGTGTGTGAATGACCCTAAGAGTGAGTTCGTTCTCGAGGAGGCACGTGTGTTGTGTAATGAATTGATTGATTATGTTTTTGATTATTAATGAGAAGAAAAGAAAAAAATTGACGAAGACGAAAAAAAAAAAAAAAAAAAAAAATTATAAAAATAAGGCAAAACACTATTAGAAAGTTACGACGAAGAACGTGAAAAACACAAAGTTTAAAATTTTAATCTAAAAATTCCTAAAAATTACTAAAAACTCCCAAATAATATTCTAAGGGTTTACAAAAAATTCAAACTTGCCAAAACCTTTTAATTAATTTAATAATGACTTTTTAATGCTAATTAAAGCCCTAAAAATCACTTTTAAATATTAAAAAGCCCTAAACAAGATTCAATAGTTTGTAAACCTCAAAAATGACTTAATTAAACTAAAAACTATTTTTAAAAATTTTAAAACCAAATTAAACTATTTTTAATTTCCTAAAAACTATTAAAATGTATTAAATCTTAAATTAATTCTAAAAATTAATTGAAAAGCCTAAAAATTATTCTACAAATGGGAAAAGTCCTAATTAATGCTATAGAATCTAGGAAAAATGAAAAAGAAATTAAAATAAAACTTTTTATTTTAATGAATAAAATAATATTAAAATATTCTAAAAAAATAAAAGTCCTAAAATAAATTCTAAAAAATTCTCAAAAATCCTAAATAATCTAACTAAGAAGAAAATGTAAATTAAAGTTTCTAAAACCTCTTAATGAATTTTATATTAATTTTCAAAGTTTAATAAAAAACCTAAAATCAAATAAAATCAAAAATTAAAGTTTTTGAAAACTTTTTCACATGTAAACCTCAAAAATATATTTTAAAACCTAAAAATTACTTTTCCTAAAAAATTAAACTCTTTTTGGTATTTTTTATGGATTTTCTAAAAGACGTCTAATAAAAATATTCTAGAAAATAATCTATTAATGGGAAAATTATGAAACCACTTTTTAAAAATCAAAAATACTATTATTAACCTAATAAAAATAAAAAGAATGAAAATAGGCTTAATAATAAGCTGAAAATAAGCTAATAACCTACGGCTTATTTTTATAAAAGGAAACTGAAAACGTGTTAAGTACTAAACAAAACCAAATCTCTCAGTCAAAGTCCCCAGGGCGCGTTGGTTGAGGTGTTGGTGTTGTGAACGGGTGGTCACGGGTTCGAGTCCTGGCACCCTTTTTTTTTTACTTTTGTTGCGCCGCAACGTTTAGCCTTGCGCCGCAATTAATGAGACGATAGCACCTTGTTTCGTGGCTACTTTTGTTGCGCCGCAATGCTTGTGGCTTGCGGCGCAATTTGTAAAACAGACTGGACGTTTTCACACTAGCAGAATATGCACTTGTGTGTTTGTGCTTATGTTTTTGCCAAGAGGACTTGGGCTTATTGCTTATTTGGACAATGGGGGGGCACCCTTGAGCTTGTTTAAGCTCAAGGAGTCAATAACTCACAAATAAAACACACCTAGCACACTCAAGCAAGCAACAAAAGCATAAACAGGCCAAAGTGGTTCTCTGTGACAGAATAGCTAGACCAGGGGCTTTAATAGCTTACTACTAGCAATCTAATGGACTACACAGCTTACAACTTGGCACACACTTACTTCAATAAGCAACAAATCAATTCCAAACACACTTACACCCTAACACTAACAAGATTCACAAAGAACAATCACCAGAAACTCATGAAAACACAGAAAGTTAGCATGCAGATTTTTACTTCACTCTATCCTTTTTAAACTCAACAAAATGTTTCTAACTTGGTTCCAAATTGATTAATATCTAATACCCTAGCTATACTAACCAATTAACAACCTTCTAACTACCTATCAATCCACTAATCAAGAACTAAGCCCTGCTTAATCCTATTGCCAAACACCCATGTAATTTTATGAAACCAAGATTTATCACTCAAAACCTAACAAAACTGATGCAAACTGATTCACAAACTATCTAACAAACATAACAATTAGAAAGAACAAAGATCCAACACATTTAGAACACTTAGGCACCAAATCAAATAAGAACACATGCATACACTTTTCTGAATATTTCCAAAGGTAAACGGATTTTACCTTAAGCCCTTACATCCAAGGACTTAGTGGTAGCACAACCACCTCCTTATGCACCCGGGTGCATGCAGAACAAATTCAACAACACCTTTAAAACCTGAAAAAAAAAATCAAAGAAAAGCAAAACAAGAACAATATAGATAAAATTCTGTTTTCTTTCTTTCTTCAAAAACTTTCCACAAACCTTCTCCAAACTTGAAACACACGTTTCAAACCACTTAAAATCCACAAATCATAGAACTTGTGTTCCACTTTCACTTCACACAAGTTTATGATTTTTGAAAATTAACAATTTTTAAGAAAACTTGACAAATCACAAATCTTTCACAAATTTTAAAAATGGAACTCAGCCTTTTGCAAACAACTTAACACACAAACTTTTTAATAAGTATAAAAGGAATTATATTGCACATTAAACAAACACCAAACTTTATAAAATTAAAAAAGGAATTACACAAGTTTTTGCAAAAAACTGGAACAATGAAAAAGAGGAACAGGCTCCTCTTTTTATAGCCCCTAATGGACTATTCTAGAATAACAATTAAAAAATACAAGGCTTGAAAACCCTAATTGGAAAATCCCTAAAAAGCCCTCTTCGTCTTGACTGGTTCTTGGGTCAAAATGGTACCCATGTGACTTGACAGCTTGCTAATTGCATTGTGGACGTTGGATTGAACTTGGAGGCTAAGGAGTTGCCTTTGAATCGTTCATCTTGTCGGGGTTTTGATTCTTGTGCGAAAAGGACTTGCAGGGGAGTGTGGGGGTGAGGACCACAAGCCACGTGGCCTATTTCTGAGTGGTGGGAAATGGTGAGGATTAAGGGAATTAGTGATCTGCACCTTTAGGGCTAATAACCCTCTGGTTTGGGTTTAAATTAATTAGGGTGGGGATTAGGGTTCGTCAGGAAAAAGGGGGAGTTTGATTTATTTTTGGGTTTAATTAATTTTAAATGGGTGTTAAGGGAGGGAAAAGATGGGTTAGTGGGGAGTTGACCATATTTGACTGGTTTAATTAAATAAAACGGGGTAAAGGTTTGGGCTTAGGGGGTTTGTGGGCTTATGTTTTGGGTTTGCAAGGCCAGTCCTTGGGTTAACGTAATACATGGTTATCTTTTTGCATCCTTGGTCCAAACCGTTAACTCCTTCACAAATTCAGTCCAAACTCAATTCAATTCTAGTCCTTTTGGCCCTTTTGATTATCTTTAGCATTTTTAATCATTCTCAAAGGGTATAACTTGCACATTCTTCAATCTTCAAGGGGTATACTTGTACAATTAACATTTTGGAGGGTTAAAAGTGACAAGTTCTTCAAAGATGAGGGGCCATTTTTGCCAATTCTTCAAACTTGAGGGGTCTTTTTGCAAAATTCCAAATTTGAGCTTGGTTCATTGTGCGACTTCGTTTCCCGTGTTCGTTTTTGATTGATTCTTGTGATCTTTTGCCAATTCCTCAATATCCGTACCTAAAAATACACAAGTAACAAACACGAGCATATATTTGGCATGTTTTATGATATTTTATGCATTTTAAGTCCGTTTTGGACGATGAGACCATGTATAAAAGCAGTCTCATCACTCCCCCATACTAAACCATTGCCGTGCCCTCACGCAATGCTAAGAATAAAGTATCAAAGCATCTCCAAAATTTAATTTTATGACTTTTATTGAAATGATAACTAGCTACACACTACAATTACTACTACTTGCGTTTTAGACATAATGTATGATTTTCATCGCAAAATGGGACGTTTAGGTTCATAGAATAAGAACACGTGAATGCTTTGTTAGAAATAATTTCGTCCTCCTCGATTTTCACCCTAATTCCATGCCAAGCGTGCAACGAGATCATTGTCATTATAAGTTAGTAATGCTAACACTACTCATATGCCCTAATCACGTACTTATTCTCCCATTATTCCTAAGTTGTATCTCTTATATTTTATTTTGTCTTAATGATCACGAGGATGCATTGTTGACTTATGCGATAATAGAGATTTAGGTCTAAAAATAGAGTCCTAACGGTGTAACTAAGACCATCAAATCAATAACCCCTCCTAATAGACGACAATGTTAAAAAATTAAGTTGACAAGAAGAATCGATAAACACGGTTTTATAACGGTTTTGAACATGAGACTTATTACCAAGACTTTTATACGCCCCCTAACGGAAGGACCTTATTATCTTTGGTTTACCTCCATCTTTTATTCAACTTCGCCATGAAGCTTTTATTATGACTTCGGTCTTGCCTTGCCTTTTATTATCCGCCTCATCGGTGGTTTTATTAGCCAAAGACGTATATCCTCACGCTAAAGCGAATTTTGGATCTTTAAAGCTTCGAAGATTAAGGCTTGATTCACTTTCAATTTTGCATAGATTTTAGGCCTTGTGGGGCTTCAAATTGTTTGCGAGATTTAGGTGAGCACTTGAAATCTTATTATTAGGTGAAGCTTTCGATTATTCGGGTTGCCAATACTTCAAAACCGTGACGCTGGCGATACCTTAATGTCTTCCCAATTTAATTACACGGAAGCTACTAGAAAAGACTAGAAACCCAACAATCAAAACTAAACTGCTAAATCAATATTTATTAAGCAAAAAATATTTACATGCGAAGGGAGAATAAGCAAACAACGAGAACACATGAGTTTTTGAAAGAATACGAGTACTCTACGTTTAGCATAGTAACTTATAATTAACTCTATCATTTCTCGTCCTCATTTAAGAGACTTAGCCTAAAAAGTTAAGGAATCGAAGCTAAGTGCTCAACACGCACGGTCGAGTCAAAAATTACTCTTATTCTCGCCATCGGAAAATCTACATTCGTGTCTTCAAACACTTATGAAACATGAGAAAAATTTTAAAATTTGGCCATTTTTAGCCTTATTTTGCGAGAAAACGATAACAAAACGATAAACTTTGAAAAGCGTGAAGGTTTGGCAAGGCAAGTATCTATTCACCCCCCCATACTAAAGTTAAACATTGTCCTCAATGTTTCGAGTCTAGGGGTACAAACACCCCCATACTAGAGACGTAGTCGAATGCCTAATCTAGCATGGAAAGGGTGTAACCAATAGGTTTAAAGCCGTTTATGAAGTGTGCTAAAAACCTAAGGTTAGAACATAAAAGGATATATCATGATGGATATTGGGAAAGGCCTCCAAAGCAAACGATCGAGTGCTCCCATGAAACGAACACGAGAGGCTCCAATCGTGAAGATGATGATCTAAAAGACACAATTCACAAACAACCACGGAACAAAGGTTGGAAGGGCACAAATCCCCTCACATTAAACTAATTAGAAAGCAATAATATTTACATGGATAAGCATGGGTCTCCCCCACGAGGCACCTTGTTTTTGATAACCGAGTCAAAAGCTCGACTCGAATCCCCATAAATGTGATCATTTAGGGATAATCATGGTATGGTCAATTTTTGGTGGGGCTTACATGATAAACAAGGCCCAAAAACAACCGGTATTAAGGACTAAGTCCTTTGATGATGCAAAATACCGGGATCAAAGATGGCGTTCTCGTTTTCTTTGGAAAAACAAATCAACGCCACTTTGTCGTGTGTCAACACAAACTCAAAGAGTTTCAAGAAAATAGATAAGAAGAAATAGAAGGGTGGGACAATGGGTAAGTCTCTAAAAACATGAGCTACTCGAGGTAAACTCGCACCAATCAAATGAAAAGATTTTCCATTTATTGCATCGGTGGAAGACCGAGATTTCCCTATATAAGCAATTCCAGGATCAAATATCTCGTCCTCGGTGGAGAAAGGGGAGGGAACATAAGGGGCTTCCCCCATACTAGGTCCACACAAAGCATCGTCAAGAGGGGAAGACAAGCTTGTAGTACTCAAGACACGCGGTGATGACGGAGTTAGAATAGTAGAAAAATCTTTTAAATTAAATTCAAAATCTTTTCCTTTTTCATCTTTAACACTCTCCTTGTGAAAACCCGATTTGATTATGTCAAAAATATTTGGTGTATCTAAAACAATGTTAGTCACACTAAAAATTCTCACATTTTGAAAGCGTTTTGGTTTAGGTGGTGGCAAGTTTTCAAATCTTTTGTCAACAAAGAAAACCTCCCCATCGGGATCAACGTATTCATCATCCGAAGAATCACTCGAGATTGGAATTATCGGCTTAACACTCTTAACCTCCATCGGCGGAGGGGACGGAACTTCATTTTTCTCAACAACTCCTAAAACTCTATTTGAAATCCTTTGACAAATGTTTTTGATTGGATTGACATTGTACAAAGATGTGATTGAATAAACATGAGAAAGCGTGGAGTTTTGGGTTGCATTAATGACGAGTTCTTCCTCATTGAAACGAAGAGTGATTTTTCTTGCATGCACATCGATAAGTGCTCTCGAGGTATCCAAAAAAGATCGACCTAAAATTAACGGAACTTTAGGATCGATGGGAATATCAACAACGATGAAGTCCACGGGATAATAGAATTTCCCAACTTTCACAAAGACGTCCTCGGCAACTCCACAAGCTAGAATCGTAGAATGATCGGCCATTTCGATTGACATTCTTGAAGGAGTGAGATTTGGAAGATTGAGCGACTTAAAAATCTCGAGAGGCATCAAATTAATACTAGCACCAAGATCGGCCAAGGCGTAGCATTCTTCCATGTCTTGGATAGCACATGGGATTAAAAACTTTCCAGGATCACCGACTTTTTGAGGTATGCGGCTTAGAAAAACCGAAGAACAACTAGACGATTTTTGCAATTTCTCTTTGTTATTCAACATACTTTTGAAGTTCGCGGCAAATCGAGGCATCATGACTAAGGCGTCGGCAAAACTTATATTGAAATGCAAGTCACGAAACATTTTCATAAAAAGTTCAAATTGATAATTATTTCGTTCTTGTGCCTTTTCCTTGTCTCGTCTTGATGGGTAGGGTAAAGGTGGTGTGGGTTGTGGCAAATTAGGCATAGGCATCGGCCTTGGAATCTCGGGTTCCATAATGGGTATTGGTTCAACCGTAGGTGTGGTTTGAGCGGTACTTCGTGGGCTTGTAATGTGCTCCTTTTCAACCACGACCTCGGGTTCTTTCTCTTTTTCCTTCTCCATAGAAGTACTAGGACGAGAAATGGGTTCTTTGAAAGTTTTACCACTACGAGTGGTAATAACCTTCAATTCTCCTTTCGGGTTCACGATGGTATCACTAGGAAGACCACCCGAAGAAGAGGGCTTACACATGATAGCTTCAAACATTTTAGCCATTCGATCTTCAAACTTAGATTGCCTAGCATCCGCTTTCAACAACTCTTGCTTAATCTCATGTTGTCCTTGCTCCATTTTTTGTTGATTTTGTTGGAGTCGTGTGACATTTCCTTCCATTTTATTAGCATGAGTTTTAAGTTCATTAGCAAGTTCGTTTTTGAGCTCATTTTTCAATTCGGACCTTAAGCTAACCATTTCACGTTGCATGTTGTCAAACTTAGCATCATTAGCCTTAGCATAATTCAAAAATTCTCCTTGAAGATTTTTGGTGTGATCGTTTTGAAAACCTTGGGCATTAGTTTGAAAATCACGGTTTTGGTTTTGGTTTGAAATTTGCCCATTTCCACTTTGGTAATTACCTTTGTTATAGTTCCTTTGATTTCCTTGGTAATTTCCACCTTGATTGTTGTTGTTGCGATAATTATTAGCATTTTGATTGGGTTGAGCTTGATTTGAACGTGAACCTTGACCTATTTGGTTATAAGTTCCCGTGGCTACAAAAGCATTCGAAGTGTTACCATCCGCGGTAATGCACTCGGATAAATCATGAGCTCCCCCACACGACAAACAACTTTTAGAAACCGCTTTAACCGAAGCGGTGTTGGAAGCTTCTTGAGCCTTCCAATGAGACATAAGAGTCGAAAACCTATCGAAAAAACGATTCTCCTCATTTGCTTCATCTTGCAAGGCATTAATGGAACGAGATGATGACGAGCCCAAATTGGCAACACTCGGTGTGTTACGAGGGCTATAGACCTTAGACCTATTTTCTATGATTTTCAAAGCCTCATTGGTCGTTTTGCACAAAAAATTACCACCCGCGGCGGCATTTAAATAATCTCGTTCATGTTCATTAAGCCCATTATAAAAAGTGTCAATTTGATGCAATTCGGAAAAATCATGGTGTGGACATTCATGTAACATTTCTTTAAATCTCTCCCAAGCCATTGAAAAACTTTCATTTGGTCTTTGTGTAAAACGTGAAATCTCGTTTTTCAAATGTGTTGTCTTAGATGGTGGAAAAAATTGATTCACAAATTTAGACACGAGATCGGCCCATGTCAAAATCGAATTTGGCGGTTCTTTCTCAAGCCAAATCTTGGCGGGTCCATCTAACGAGTAAGGGAACAACATCATCTTAATGGCATCGTGTGGTACATCCTTAAACTTGCTTGTCGCGGTGAGACGATTAAATTGCCTAATGTGATAATGTGGGTTGTCTTTTTCATGACCGCGAAACTTGTTTGCTTGCAACATAGACATTAAACCCGTTTTGATTTCAAAGTTCTCCGCAAGGATGGCGGGAATCACAATGGCCTCTCCAAAACCCTCGGTGGGTGCTTGAAGCAACTCCATCATAGTACGATTAGCCATGATAGCTTCTTGTTCTACAATAGGTTCCTCAATTGGAGTCTCCTCACTAGAAGGAGTAGTCGATTTGTTTCTTCGTTTACGAGCACGTCTAGCTTTAGAGCGAGTTTGCATAAACGTCACGTACAACGAGAAGGCGAGCAAAGAAGATTCTTTTTGGTTTTTTGTGTTTTTTCAATTTTTTTTGTGGTTTTTGATTGTATTAACTTTTTTGGAAATTGGTGAAATGTATTAAGTAGACAATGAGTCCACAAATCTCCTTACTTAATCAAATCTCTTGATTAAAAAGGCCTCAAGGAATGAAAACGATCACGTGGAGTGAACGCCTTCGATGACTTTAGAACGATGGTGGAACACCAAATCGTTCAAGAGGGTTTAATCAAATAGAAACCAAGAAAATATATATGATATGTAATAATACTTTGGGCGGCAAAACCCTCGATTCACTCTCAAAATCAAATACGCACAAGCAAGCGGAGGAAACGAGGCGGCGCGAAGCACTTAAGAGCCTTTTTCCTTTAGGTTGTGAAATACAACCGCCTTATACCCACCTTATAGTTTGTATTATCAAAATCAAGCTTCACGAAAGTATTTATCTATTTTTGCCTTTTTTCTTTGGTTTGAGATTCGAATACAATGATCGAGTGATGAAATCCCGAATCAAGGTTGTGATTGCTCACGTATTTGGAGTACTTGTGTATTTATTGTTCTACGTATACAATATAGTAATAGTATTCACACAAAAACCGAAAAACGATAATACGTATTAATAGAGTGCTATTAATACAATTATATTTATGGCTAATATATAAAAACAACAATGGTCAATCAAAACACAACACGCCTCCCCGGCAGCGGCGCCAAAATTGATGTATTATTTTTTACACACCTTTAGGAAAAGGAGGTAAAATAGTGGTAAGCGTGCACGACGATTTAGGAAAACCGTGTGTGAATGACCCTAAGAGTGAGTTCGTTCTCGAGGAGGCACGTGTGTTGTGTAATGAATTGATTGATTATGTTTTTGATTATTAATGAGAAGAAAAGAAAAAAATTGACGAAGACGAAAAAAAAAAAAAAAAAAAAAATTATAAAAATAAGGCAAAACACTATTAGAAAGTTACGACGAAGAACGTGAAAAACACAAAGTTTAAAATTTTAATCTAAAAATTCCTAAAAATTACTAAAAACTCCCAAATAATATTCTAAGGGTTTACAAAAAATTCAAACTTGCCAAAACCTTTTAATTAATTTAATAATGACTTTTTAATGCTAATTAAAGCCCTAAAAATCACTTTTAAATATTAAAAAGCCCTAAACAAGATTCAATAGTTTGTAAACCTCAAAAATGACTTAATTAAACTAAAAACTATTTTTAAAAATTTTAAAACCAAATTAAACTATTTTTAATTTCCTAAAAACTATTAAAATGTATTAAATCTTAAATTAATTCTAAAAATTAATTGAAAAGCCTAAAAATTATTCTACAAATGGGAAAAGTCCTAATTAATGCTATAGAATCTAGGAAAAATGAAAAAGAAATTAAAATAAAACTTTTTATTTTAATGAATAAAATAATATTAAAATATTCTAAAAAAATAAAAGTCCTAAAATAAATTCTAAAAAATTCTCAAAAATCCTAAATAATCTAACTAAGAATAAAATGTAAATTAAAGTTTCTAAAACCTCTCAATGAATTTTATATTAATTTTCAAAGTTTAATAAAAAACCTAAAATCAAATAAAATCAAAAATTAAAGTTTTTGAAAACTTTTTCACATGTAAACCTCAAAAATATATTTTAAAACCTAAAAATTACTTTTCCTAAAAAATTAAACTCTTTTTGGTATTTTTTATGGATTTTCTAAAAGACGTCTAATAAAAATATTCTAGAAAATAATCTATTAATGGGAAAATTATGAAACCACTTTTTAAAAATCAAAAATACTATTATTAACCTAATAAAAATAAAAAGAATGAAAATAGGCTTAATAATAAGCTGAAAATAAGCTAATAACCTACGGCTTATTTTTATAAAAGGAAACTGAAAACGTGTTAAGTACTAAACAAAACCAAATCTCTCAGTCAAAGTCCCCAGGGCGCGTTGGTTGAGGTGTTGGTGTTGTGAACGGGTGGTCACGGGTTCGAGTCCTGGCACCCCTTTTTTTTTACTTTTGTTGCGCCGCAACGTTTAGCCTTGCGCCGCAATTAATGAGACGATAGCACCTTGTTTCGTGGCTACTTTTGTTGCGCCGCAATGCTTGTGGCTTGCGGCGCAATTTGTAAAACAGACTGGACGTTTTCACACTAGCAGAATATGCACTTGTGTGTTTGTGCTTATGTTTTTGCCAAGAGGACTTGGGCTTATTGCTTATTTGGACAATGGGGGGGCACCCTTGAGCTTGTTTAAGCTCAAGGAGTCAATAACTCACAAATAAAACACACCTAGCACACTCAAGCAAGCAACAAAAGCATAAACAGGCCAAAGTGGTTCTCTGTGACAGAATAGCTAGACCAGGGGCTTTAATAGCTTACTACTAGCAATCTAATGGACTACACAGCTTACAACTTGGCACACACTTACTTCAATAAGCAACAAATCAATTCCAAACACACTTACACCCTAACACTAACAAGATTCACAAAGAACAATCACCAGAAACTCATGAAAACACAGAAAGTTAGCATGCAGATTTTTACTTCACTCTATCCTTTTTAAACTCAACAAAATGTTTCTAACTTGGTTCCAAATTGATTAATATCTAATACCCTAGCTATACTAACCAATTAACAACCTTCTAACTACCTATCAATCCACTAATCAAGAACTAAGCCCTGCTTAATCCTATTGCCAAACACCCATGTAATTTTATGAAACCAAGATTTATCACTCAAAACCTAACAAAACTGATGCAAACTGATTCACAAACTATCTAACAAACATAACAATTAGAAAGAACAAAGATCCAACACATTTAGAACACTTAGGCACCAAATCAAATAAGAACACATGCATACACTTTTCTGAATATTTCCAAAGGTAAACGGATTTTACCTTAAGCCCTTACATCCAAGGACTTAGTGGTAGCACAACCACCTCCTTATGCACCCGGGTGCATGCAGAACAAATTCAACAACACCTTTAAAACCTGAAAAAAAAAATCAAAGAAAAGCAAAACAAGAACAATATAGATAAAATTCTGTTTTCTTTCTTTCTTCAAAAACTTTCCACAAACCTTCTCCAAACTTGAAACACACGTTTCAAACCACTTAAAATCCACAAATCACAGAACTTGTGTTCCACTTTCACTTCACACAAGTTTATGATTTTTGAAAATTAACAATTTTTAAGAAAACTTGACAAATCACAAATCTTTCACAAATTTTAAAAATGGAACTCAGCCTTTTGCAAACAACTTAACACACAAACTTTTTAATAAGTATAAAAGGAATTATATTGCACATTAAACAAACACCAAACTTTATAAAATTAAAAAAGGAATTACACAAGTTTTTGCAAAAAACTGGAACAATGAAAAAGAGGAACAGGCTCCTCTTTTTATAGCCCCTAATGGACTATTCTAGAATAACAATTAAAAAATACAAGGCTTGAAAACCCTAATTGGAAAATCCCTAAAAAGCCCTCTTCGTCTTGACTGGTTCTTGGGTCAAAATGGTACCCATGTGACTTGACAGCTTGCTAATTGCATTGTGGACGTTGGATTGAACTTGGAGGCTAAGGAGTTGCCTTTGAATCGTTCATCTTGTCGGGGTTTTGATTCTTGTGCGAAAAGGACTTGCAGGGGAGTGTGGGGGTGAGGACCACAAGCCACGTGGCCTATTTCTGAGTGGTGGGAAATGGTGAGGATTAAGGGAATTAGTGATCTGCACCTTTAGGGCTAATAACCCTCTGGTTTGGGTTTAAATTAATTAGGGTGGGGATTAGGGTTCGTCAGGAAAAAGGGGGAGTTTGATTTATTTTTGGGTTTAATTAATTTTAAATGGGTGTTAAGGGAGGGAAAAGATGGGTTAGTGGGGAGTTGACCATATTTGACTGGTTTAATTAAATAAAACGGGGTAAAGGTTTGGGCTTAGGGGGTTTGTGGGCTTATGTTTTGGGTTTGCAAGGCCAGTCCTTGGGTTAACGTAATACATGGTTATCTTTTTGCATCCTTGGTCCAAACCGTTAACTCCTTCACAAATTCAGTCCAAACTCAATTCAATTCTAGTCCTTTTGGCCCTTTTGATTATCTTTAGCATTTTTAATCATTCTCAAAGGGTATAACTTGCACATTCTTCAATCTTCAAGGGGTATACTTGTACAATTAACATTTTGGAGGGTTAAAAGTGACAAGTTCTTCAAAGATGAGGGGCCATTTTTGCCAATTCTTCAAACTTGAGGGGTCTTTTTGCAAAATTCCAAATTTGAGCTTGGTTCATTGTGCGACTTCGTTTCCCGTGTTCGTTTTTGATTGATTCTTGTGATCTTTTGCCAATTCCTCAATATCCGTACCTAAAAATACACAAGTAACAAACACGAGCATATATTTGGCATGTTTTATGATATTTTATGCATTTTAAGTCCGTTTTGGACGATGAGACCATGTATAAAAGCAGTCTCATCAATGATGAAAAGAAACTTGATCAAATGTAAATAAAGATTAAAGCAAAAAAATTAAAAACACTTACTTGGAATTAAAGGTATTAAAAGTGCAAGAGAAGTATTTAAATTAACATATATTTAAAGAGCAAGAAATTAAAAGGGTGGAAGACTAATTGTCACCTTAGCCAACAAAACTAATGAAATGAAAATGATGGGTATTTATAGGAGATTAGGAGGATGGTTAGAGGAAGCTTCGTCCCCTCCTTCATTTCTTCTTAATTGCACCATTAAGTCCTTCCCTTCTTAATCTTTTGTTAATCTTGAACTTTAATGACTTATGGCTCGGGAATTCTTTAAACTCGTCTTTTAATTCTTCAATAAATAAAACTCGAGGTTCTTCAGCTTTAAGTAAAATTCCGTGTTTTGACTTTTTCTTCGATAAATCTTTAGAATAGGTCTTGGAATTCCGTTCTTTTCGCACTCTTGACTTCTTGACCTCATCTTTCATCTTTTTCTTCAATAAAAGGCCCGTAAATGCCGTGTTTTCTCCACTTTTCACAATTTCGTCCTAAATCACAACAAAAACACAAACCACGCATAATTCCGACATAAAAGACATAAAATACACGTTTTGGCTCGGTTATTATTGTAATTAAGTGGTAAAAAGGATGGATGTTTACACACCTATCAATGTTAAGGCGCCAAGATTAATTAAGTAAATAATCTGGTGAGTGGAAGGTGACATGGCAAAATGGTGGAGTGTGATTGGTTGAAGTGGTGAGTGGGGTTAGGTGGAAGTATGTGGTTGGTTAAGTTAAGAATCATGTCTGGCCAATATTAGTCCTTCAGTTCCTTCCCTTTTGTCATTTCAGTTATAAACCCTCTCAACGCCAATTTAAGCTTTATCAACTTTTCATTTTTCATACTTTTGCCCCAAAAACATTTGTAAAATGATTTTAGGGGTATTTCTTGCCATTTTTGAATTCTTGAAGGACTGATTTGGCATTTTGATGATGGATAATGGTCTTGAATTGTATGTTGAGCATTTTGGAGGACTGAAATTGTCAAGTCTTGTTTGATGAGGGACCATCCTTGCCAAATGTTGAAAGTCAAGGTTCCTTTTGGTTATTTTGGGATTTTCAAAGGACCAAACTTGTAATTTCTTATACTTTGAAGGACTTCATGATATATTTGACTTTGTGGAGGATAATGGTTGACAATTTAGCTTTGTTGAGGGCTAAACTTGCCAATTCTTCAAAGTGGAGGGCCCTTTTTGCAATTTTGACAAACTTTAGGGACCAATCTTGTAATTATGAAGATACAAGGGTATAAAGTGTCAATTCTTCCATATTGGAGGACCCTTCTTCATAATTCTTCTAATCTTCAAGGGTAAATCTTGGGAAAGTCTTCATTAGGGCTTGGTTCATTGTGCGGCTTTGTTTCCCGTGTTCGTTTTGTATGATTCTTGTGATCTTTTGTCATTTTCTCAATATCCGTACCTAAAATACACAAGCAACAAACACAAGCATATATATGGGTATTTTGATGATATTTAATGCATTTTAAGCCCTATTTGGACAATGAGACTATGTATAAAAGCAGTCTCATCACTCCCCCATACTAAACCATTGCCGTGCCCTTACGCAATGCTAGAATAAAGTATCGTAGCATCTCTAAAATTCATTTTATTCACTTTATTGAACGATAAACTAGCTACACTACTACTGTTGCTACTACTACTTGCGTTTTAGACATAATGTATGATTTTCATCGCAAAATGGGACGTTTAGGTTAATAGAATAAGAACACGTGAATGCTTCGTTAGAAATAATTTCATCGTCCTCGATTTTCACCCCAATTCCGTGCCAAGCATACAACGAGATCATTGTCATTATGAGTTAGTAATGCTAACACTACTCATATGCCCTAATCACGTACTTATCCTCCCATTATTCCTAAGTTGTATCTCTTATATTTTATATTGTCTTGAATGTTTCACGAGGATACATTGTTTGACTTATGCGATAATAGAGATTTAGGTCTAAAAATAGAGTCCTAACGGTGTAACCAAGACCATCAAATCAATAACCCCTCCTAATAGACAACGATGTCAAAAAATTAAGTTGACAAGAAGAATCGATAAACACGGTTTTATAACGGTTTTGAACATGAGACTTATTACCAAGACTTTTATACGCCCCCTAACGGAAGGGCCTTATTATCTTTGGTTTACCTCCATCTTTTATAACTTCGCCATGAAGCTTTTATTATGACTTTGGTCTTGCCTTGCCTTTTATTATCCACCTCATCGGTAGTTTTATTAGCCAAAGACGTATATCCTCACGCTAAGGCGAATTTTGGATCTTTAAAGCTTCGAAGATTAAGGCTTGATTCACTTTCAATTTTGCATAGATTTTTCGGCCTTGTGGGGCTTCAAATTGTTTGCTTGATTTAGGTGAGCACTTGAAATCTTATTATTGGGTGAAGCTTTTGATTATTAGGGTGGCAATACTTCAAAACCGTGACGCTGGCGATACCTTAATGTCTTCCAAATTTATTTACACGGAAGCTACTAGAAAAGACTAGAAACCCAACAATCCCAACTAAACCGCTAAGTCAATATTTATTAAGCAAAAAATATTTACATGCGAAGGGAGAATAAGCAAACAACGAGAACACATGAGTTTTTGAAAGAATACGAGTACTCTACGTTTAGCATAGTAACTTATAATTAACCCTATCATTTCTTGTCCTCATTTAAGAGACTTAGCCTAAAAAGTTAAGGAATCAAAGCTAAGTGCTCAACACGCACGGTCGAGTCAAAAATTACTCTTATTCTTGCCATCGGAAAATCTACGTTCGTGTCTTCAAACACTTATAAAACATGAGAAAAAATTTAAAATTTGGCCATTTTAGCCTTATTTTGCAACAAAACGATAAACAAAAAGATAAACTTTGGAAAGCGTGAAGGTTTGGAAAGGCCAGTATCTATTCACCCCCCCATACTAAAGTTAAACATTGTCCTTAATGTTTTGAGTCTAGGGGTGCAAACAACCCCATACTAGAGACGTAGTCGAATGCCTAATCTAGCATGGAAAGGGTGTAACCAATAAATTAATAGCCGTTTATGAAGTGTGCTATAAACCTAAGGTTAGAACATCAAAGGATATATCATGGATATTGAGAAAGTCTTCAAAGCAAACGATCGAGTGCTCCCATAAAACGAACACGAGAGGTTCCAATCGTGAAGATCATGATTATCTAATGTTCACAATTCACAAACAACCACGGAACAAAGGTTGGAAGGGCACAAATCCCCACACGTTAACTACATTAGAAAGCGATAATATGTACATAGGATAAGCATGGGACTCCCCCACGAGGCACCTCGTTTTTGATTACCGAGTCATGAGCTCGACTCGATCCCCTCAATACTAATTATCATTGGGGAAGGTAACTTGGTCGAGGTAGTTCAAGGATGGAACTTCCCCGCCAAAGTAGTGCTTCAACCTATGTCCATTCACCTTGAAGTTAGGACCATCATCTTGAGCTAGCTCGATGGTCCCATACGGAAACACTTGAGTCACGGTGAATGGACCGGACCAACGGGATTTCAACTTACCGGAAAAGATTTTCAAGCGAGAATTAAAAAGCAAAACTTGATCCCCAATGTTAAAAACCCGGTTTTTAATTATAGAATCATGCAACTTTTTAGTTTTTTCTTTGTAAATAAATGAATTTTCATAAGCAATGTCCCTCAATTCATCTAATTCATTCAATTGCATTTTCTTGTGTTTTCCCGCGGTCTCCATATTATCATTACAATGATTTAGGGCCCAATAAGCCTTGTGTTCTAACTCGATAGGCAAATGACAATTCTTTCCATACACAAGATTATAGGGAGTGCACCCAATGGGCGTCTTATGAGCGGTCCTAAAGCCCCATAAAGCATCGTCCAACTTATCCGACCATGATTGTCGGTTTTCCCCAACGGATCTCTCCAAGATCCTCTTTAAAGCTCGGTTTGAAACCTCGACTTGCCCACTCGTTTGTGGGTGATAAGCCGTAGAAAGCCGATGTGTAACTCCATATTTCCTTAGGAACCTTTCGAATTGGTCGTTACAAAATGGGTTCCACGATCGCTTATGATCGCACGAGGGGTTCCAAACCGAGAAAACAAGCTTTTCAAAAACTTGACTACCACACGAGCATCATTGGTGGGCAAAGCCTTAGCCTCCACCCACTTAGATAGGTAGTCAACCGCAACGAGAATGTACTTATTACCACGAGATGATGGGAACGGCCCCACAAAGTGTATACCCCAAACGTCAAAGATCTCACACACTTGGATGATGTTTTGTGGCATTTCATCTTTTTGTGAGGCTTTTCCTTGTCGTTGGCATGAATCACATGACTTCACAAGATCTTGTGCATCTCGGTAAATAGTAGGCCAAAAGAAGCCGGCATCAAACACCTTCTTAGCCGTGAGATTTGCACCATGGTTACCACCCGCGGGTCCCTCATGGCAAGCTCTAAGGATATAAGAAGCTTCGGTGCCAAATACACAACGTCGGATGATTTGATCCACACAAGTTCGAAACAAGTAAGGGTCGTTCCAAAAGTAGAACTTGACGTCACGAAAGAATTTTCGTTTTTCTTGAGTCGTCATACCCTTGATGATGAAGTTACCCGCATGGTAATTTGAAAAATCCGCAAACCATGGGGTGGAAGAATCAAGCTTAGAATTCACTACACCAAGTGTTTCAAGCGGAAATGTTTCGGTGATTTCCTTGGGCTCGTAAACACTTTGGTGAGGATCTTCCAAACGAGAAAGATTATCGGCCGCTAGGTTCTCGGCTCCTTTTTTGTCAACGATGGTGTGATCAAATTCTTGAAGGAGGAGAATCCAACGAAGTAATCTAGGCTTAGCATATTGCTTTGCCATGAGATACTTGATAGCCGAATGATCCGTATACACTATGCATTTAGCTAAGACGAGATAAGGTCGGAACTTCTCAAATGCATACAACACGGCAAGGAACTCCTTTTCCGTTGTAGTGTATTTTAGTTGAGCCTCGATCATCGTCTTGCTAGCATAGTGAATAGGAAATAAGTGCTTATCATGACGTTGCCCCAAAACGGCCCCAATAGCGTAATCACTAGCATCACACATAAGCTCAAAGGGGAGGTTCCAATTGGGAGCAACAAGAATGGGAGCTTCGGTAAGTTTCCTCTTAAGGATTTCAAAGGCTCGTACATAATCTTCGTCAAAGACAAAACGTGCCTCTTTTTCAAGAAGATGTGTAATGGGTCGAGAAATCTTTGAAAAATCCTTGATGAGTCGACGATAAAAGCCCGCGTGGCCTAGGAAACTCCTAACTCCCTTAACGGTTTTGGGATGAGGTAATTTGGCGATGACGTCTACCTTAGCTTGATCTACCTTAATCCCCGCTTTCGAGACCTTGTGCCCTAAGACGAATCCACTCTTAACCATAAAATGACACTTTTCCCAATTGAGCACAAGGTTGGTTTCCTCACAACGTTTCAACATTCTCTCAAGGTTTGACAAACACGAAGTGAACGAATTACCAAACACGAAAAAGTCATCCATGAAGACTTCCATCGTCTTCTCGATCATGTCATGAGAAATAGCCATCATGCACCTTTGAAAGGTTCCCGGTGCATTACAAAGTCCGAATGGCATTCTACGATAGGCAAACGTTCCATATGGACACGTAAACGTAGTTTTTTCTTGATCACGAGGATCGATGGGAATTTGGAAGTAACCTGAAAAACCATCTAAAAAGCAATAGAAATCATTTCCCGCAAGACGCTCCAACATTTGGTCCATGAAGGGCAAGGGAAAATTGTCTTTTCGAGTGGCTTCTTTCAACTTACGATAGTCAATGCACACTCTACATCCGGTCACAAGTCTAGTGGGAATCAACTCGTTGGCATCGTTTGGCACAACGGTCATCCCTCCCTTCTTAGGGACACAATGAATAGGACTCACCCAAGGGCTATCGGTAATAGGGTAAATCATTCTCGCGTCAAGGAGTTTAAGGACCTCCTTTTTGATGACGTCGTGAATTTTGGGGTTCACCCTCCTTTGACTTTGGATTGCGGGCTTGTAATCCTCCTCCATTAAGATTTTGTGGGTACAAAACTTGGGATCGATCCCCTTAATGTCGGATAACTTTCACGCAATTTCCCCTTTGTGATCCTTTAGAACATCGACAAGTGCAGTTTTTTCATCATTCGAAAGTTCCTTCGCAATAATAACCGTCAACTTGTCGTCCTCCTCCAAATATACATATTCGAGATGAGGAGGTAAATCTTTCAACTCAAGGATAGGTGGTTCCTCAAGTGAAAATTTGGGCTCGATACTCATAACCTCCTCGGGTGGAGGAAATGGGAAATCGTTAAGAAAATCCTTGATAATCGAGAAGTCCTCATCGTTGTCGAGGTCTTCGTTGCAAGTACGTGGAACATCGAATTCTTAAAACGTAAAACCACCACCTTCAAATGGAGTGAAGGTTGGTGTCGAATTATCAAGAATTGGATCTAACATAGTAGGATTGCCACTAGTTTCTTCATCACCAAAACCTAGAACTTCTTGTGAAAATTCCTAGCAAACCACGTCGATCATATCAACGAGGTTTATGGTTGCAACGGAATAAACATGAGAAATTTGAGAGTTTTGAGTTGCGTTTGTAACAAGTTCCTCGTCGTTGAAACGTAAAGTGATATTTCTAGCATGAACATCGATCAAAGCCATAGACGTATCTAAAAACGAACGACCTAAAATGAGAGGAACTTGAGGATCCGTGGGGATATCAACAACGATAAAGTCTACGGGATAGTAGAACTTCCCCACTTTCACAAAAACGTCTTCCGCCAAACCACATGCGGGAATCGTGGAATGGTCGGCCAACTCGATAGACATTACTGAAGGAGTAAGATTACGAAGATTGAGCGACTTGAAGATTGCAAGTGGCATCAAGTTAATGCTAGCACCAAGATCGGCCAAGGAAAAGCATTCCTCCATATCTTGAATTGCACAAGGGATCAAAAATTTACCGGGATCACCGACTTTTTGAGGTATACGATTAAGATAAACCGACGAACAACTAGACAATTTGTTGTCCCAAATATGTGATGATTATATAATACGAATTAAGGTAGAAAGAAAGGAAGAAATGAGAAGAATTCTAGAGAGAGAAACTAGAGAGAGAAAAGAGAGAGAAGGAGAGGATTAACTTGTGAATATTAGATTAAGGAATAGGGTGGTATATATAGTCCACCCACATGCGGGCTTCTTTATGGACTATATGGTTTGGGCCGGGCTTTCCTTTTGGGCTTTAGTTACTTATTAATGAACTTTAGCCTAAAGTTAAGCCCGTATAACACGACTAATATACTACCTATTACAACGTTCTATAATACGATACATAATAAACATATGACCGAGCATTCTTGTTTGGCTCAATATTTTGAGGCTAACAATCTCCCCCAATGAGAGGTCATAAACCTTGGTCATTTAGGAAATTTGTAGAGATTACTAATCTCGCCATAAATGAGTCTTGAACGTGTAATTGTAGTCTTGTTCCTTCATGCTGTGATCTTTGAGCCTTTGTCGTTGTCTTTCGACTTTGTCTTTAAGCTTGAGATCTTCAAATCATCCTTGACTTGTCTTTGCCATCTTGCGATCTTGTGTCTTCATCCACATGCTCACACTGTTAATTGTTGAATATGTCTTTAGGCATGAGTATGTGGTTTCTGAATCATTGACTTTGCTGTGTACACCGTGACGCCACCTTCTCGAGACAAAACATAGACACGGACTGAATGGCTTTGACATTCGTCCTAAATCGGTAGCGTTTTACCTCCGGTCGGTGAAGACCGTTATACGATATTAAATATCGTACCTGTGATCAGGTAGATTCAATTAAGAATCTCCTTGACAGGGTTTCGCGGCTGTACTAGCCGTTCTCTTTACTCGACCGTCTCAAAGCAAGACTGCGAACATAAAGAGTGAATCAATTGGATAGATATCCGCTTGATTAAAGTCGTCAATTCAAATCCCTGGAACAAGTTTGATTCATTAAGAATCTTACCATTGTTGCTTTCCAGTTGACACAAGCTTGATTCGTAAGAATCTCGCAAGTTACCTACCGTAGCGCTGTTTGATGTTGACGCTAGAAGGATTTCCATTCGTCACTGTGAATATTAATGAATATCACTCTGAATGTTCTGGCAAGACCATAAAGATATTGCGTAGAAACCTGAAACGAGTTTGAATCAATTCAGAATCAAACCACCATTGCTTTTCAGTTTTACATATGTTCAATTCATAAAGAATCTTGCATATCACCTACCACAGTTCTGTTTGATGTTAACACTGGAAGGATTTCCACTCATCATTGCGAATACTAAGTAGTATCACTCTGAGTGTTCTAGCAATATCACAAGGATATAGCGTAGGACTCTCTTGATCTTCATCCGTGTGTCCTAACGAGATTTGATTGATCTCTTGGCTCTAGACTCGATTTGTGCACTTTTAGTGGTCGGAGGCTGGAGCAGATGCCACCTATTCAATATCAACTATCTCGGAGTGAGAAAGTCAATAGAAGTCGTGTTGATCTCCGTGACAATAAAACAAACTTCTTTTGAGAGAAGCCTGAGTAGCTAGGAAAGGGTTGTGCTTCACATCACTGGGTCCATGATGAGTTTGTCTTCATGATGAGTTGACCCGGTTTCTGCCTAAGTTGTATGGAGGGCTTCTTTCTTTAGACCCTTTATCCTTACATTTCTTTTTCATTCTTCAACCCCTTTAATGCTTACTAGAACCTTGTTGTGATTGTTCCAGTGCTAGCATCAGTACTTAGTCGGCATTCAGCTACGTTCACATTCTACTCCATCTTTCCTAAGGACTTCTAATAATCTATTGGATTGTCCCTGGGAAGATCCCTCCGGTTCTGGTTGGATCATAGGACTTAAACCTAACCACCCTTTTGACACCAATAACGTCGTGAATTAAAGATGTTGTGGGTATTTGATCGTAACCATGAAAACCACTTTAAATTCTAACAAAGTGTTTGAAAAAAAAACATTTAACACCTTGCTAGTTTTGTCGTTTCAGAAATGCTCCCCCTTCACATGTGCATCGATAATCGAAAGTGTTTCGCACATGTAGGTAAGAGTTAAAGTGCTTGAGTCTTATATTAGATCACATTTTAATCACATTTTCTCCCCCTATCTCTAATATATAAAATCTTTTGATATTAGAGATACCAAATTTGATTAAAATATATTTTGAAAAATAGTCTTGAAATCTCCGGGAGAAAGATGTGTTAATCTTTTGCATGAAGTTAAAATGCTCCCCCTCAAAAATTGATCCAATTGAATCGTCATTGTGAGGATATGATCCACATTTCGCTTTTTGAGGATGGGAGTTGTTGACCACACAATGTTTGAAAGATTTTGAATATCATTGAAAAATTCTTGAAAAAATTGTGTTCAACGCTTTTTGAAAAATCCTATTTCTTTTTGTCGAAGAGGTTTTTCTGAAGCATAAACTTGAGTTCATAGACTTTGAATGTCTTGACAAATCCACTCAAGTGTAAGAAGATTTCTCTTCTTTTGCTGAGGGTAAGGGCACGAAATCGTACACTCCCCCGTGAATATAGTTCCAGGTTGCAATCTGAAAGTAATTACAAGCCATTGTGTTGAGCTTAAAACGTTGAATGTTTTGTGACAAGCTCAACCCGTGATAGATTGCTCTACCCGTTGTTTGGAAATATTTGTCCAAAATAGACAATTTCCTTTATTAAAAGAAGAAATGACATGTTTTGAAAAATATTTACAACTTTAATTCGAGCTTTATGTACACACCCGTGTCGTTATTGAGCGACATTTCTAGGCACGTCCATATTATCGATACTGAAAGACATGTCGAGAAGAATATTTTTGGATTTTGAAAGATTTTTAATTTTGTGTTTTGCTTTTATGTGTTTTATATTTTTGTATTTTGCTTTTTCAAAGATATTTACAAGTTGATGTTTGATAGATAAATCAAGCAGGCACCTTTGCCAGAATCTCCAGGTCTGCTGGAGTCAAACATCTCATACCAATTGGTGCAATTTCTCCTTGTTTTTCAACATACTCTTAAAGTTAGCGGCAAATCAAGGCATCATGACCAAAGCATCGGCGAAACTCACATTAAAGTGCAAATCACGAAACATTTTAATAAAAATCTCAAATTGATAATTGTCACGCTCTTGTCGTTTCTCCTTCCTAAGTCTCGATGGATAGGGCAAAGGTGGTGTGGGTTGAGGCATAGTAGGCATAGCCTTTGGAATCTCGGGTTCCAATGATGGTAATGGGTCAACCGTAGGTGTGGCATGAGCGGTACTTCGTGGGATTGGAACATGCTCCTTTTGGACCACCACCTCGGGTTCTTCCTCAATTGCTTCTTCCGTAGGAGCAATTGGTTGAGGAGTCGGTTCCTTAAGTGTCTTACCACTACGTGTGGTAATCACTTTCATCTCACCCTTAGGGTTAGATACGGTGTTGCTAGGAAGACTACTCGAAGACGGTTTACACATTATTGCCTCAAACATAGACGAGATTTTATCTTCAAACATGGATTGCCTCTTCTCGGCCTTAATCATCTCTTGTTTAATCTCATGTTGCCCTTGTTCCATTTTTTGTTGGTTTTGTCGTAACCTAGTGACATTTCCTTCCATTTTTTTGGTGTGGATCTTAAGTTCATTAGCTAACTCATTTTTCAACTCTTTCTTTAAGTCGTTCTTAAACTCGGATCTCAGGCTAATGATATCTCTTTGAATATTGTCAAACCTAACATCATTCCCATTAGCGTATTCAACAAATTCATTTGGAAGATCTTTCAACGTTTGAAAACCTTTGTTGTTTTGAAAATCATTTTGATTCTTGTTTGAAGTTTCCCTTGTTGAAATTGTTTTTGAAACCAACTTGATTGTTGCGATAGTTGTTGTTAGCATTTTGATTTGAACCAAAACCTGGTGGAGTCAAATGATTAGAGCGGGAAACTTGACCGTTTTGGTTGTAATTTCCCGTGGCCGCGAAGGCACTCGAAGTGTTACCACCGTTGGTAATGCACTCGGAGAAATCATGACCTCCACCACAATACATGCAAGAAACCTCAACCGCTTTAGCCGTAGCGGAGCACTTTGTTCACCAACTTTAAACTCAATCAAAAGTCCTTTTAGCTTATCAAAAATCTTGTTTTCCAAGTTCGCCTCAATTTGGCAGGCATCGATGGTAGTAGACAAAGAAGGTGAAGCCGAAGACGAAGCCTTAGGAACACTAGACGTGCTACGAGGACTATACACCTTAGATCTATTCTCAATTATTGTAGATTTGCTAAATATGGATCCGGTGGTCTTACATGGTGGAAATAGGTGGTTGTAGCCATTGTTGGTTTAGAGAGAGAGAGAAGAGAGGTTGAATGTGAAGATGTAAAATGTATTGAAATGAACAAATGACAAGCAACACCCCTCCTTGGAAGCAAAGGAGGGGTATATATAGCCACACACACAACATAAACTATACAACGAACCTAGTCTAGTCTAAATGTGTGTGACTATGATAACTAATGGGAATTCTTAAATGTCGTCACATAAAGTGAGTTTCCAACAATCTTCCCCCATGGGACGACGTGTAGAATTCCTTACAATATTCTTCCTAACAAGTACAAAATGATTAAGAACAAGAGCTTTCATGAAGCATCCAATGCTGATGAAGTCTTCTGAGGCCTTCGTCTTCAAAACGACTCATCTTTAAAGTAACTTGTAGAAGAAATACTGTAACGGCACGAGCTAAGTAACCCATACACTTCTGGTTAAGGAGAAGCTTCTGAATTAGCTTCCCCCTAATTCATGCCACATAAACTTGATGTAGAAGCTTTTAAATAGCTTCCCCCTAAATCGACAATCCTCATAAGCAACTTCAAAGCTTTCAATAAAGCTTAGAATGATTAAGCGCACAGCGGAATCTAACAAGCAAATCCCATCATATAACATGATAATGTTGCTAAGAGGGATTGAAAGTTTGGGGTACACCAAGTAGATCAACAACTTTTCTTCTCACGCTTGAATAATTCTTCGGAATTTTTCTTCCCCCTGAGAGTTCAAGTTATGCATACCAGAAAGAATCAAGACATTTCTTCCCCCATATAGTTGAAGAAGGTAAATCAATCCCAATTATGAAGCTCAAATACTGAAGTGGACACTTTATCCCATTCATGAAGTTGACATCGTAACACCAGAGTCAAGTAAGTACCGAAAATGCACATATCTTCTTCCGGAGATGCACCAGAGTCAATTAAGTCCCGGGAATGCATATAGGATAATGATGATGTTCAATTGCAACAATCAAACAATTAAACCACGAATCAGTAGTGTACCGTTTAGAGATTGATAACGCCACGAGTTAAAACACTGATTTTCTCTGCGGCTATGACAAATGTCATCTCGGAATATCTTCAAATCAAAAGAAGGTATGAAGTTCATCACGTGTACTCGTTGTGCGTTCAATGTGTCCTCTTCTTACCCCTTGACGGTTTCGAAATTCGGAACCATCAACAAATCGTACGCACATAAACCTGAAATCTCGTGAGAATAGTAAATAAGCTGAATTATTTATTTTGTGAGAATCAGCTGTTGATCGAAAATCTCTTCTCATAAACTCTCCATGACCACCTTTACCAACCCACGTGAAAGCAATTTGAAGTGACCACTGAAAGAATGAACCGGATACATCAAACGAGAAATTGAATAAGAATCCTTCGATCTTGTGACTTAAGCTTGCACTATTGTTGAATGAAGAACGGTGGAGAAATCTCTAAGTACTCAATGCATCACTAAAGAAGTCTATAAGCACAACACCTCTTGAAATTATCCACGTCGACTAAGCGCGTGACACTGAGTACAACAATGTAACCCCATTAAGTGATAGTTATCCGAGTCATCAACCATCCACCCCGAACCCGGAAACCAGATAACCAAGTCGTCATTCTAAGATTAAGCACGAGCAAGTTATCTATGAAAGATAAAATAAGTACACGCCTTCAAAAAATCCGTCTTCAACTTTACGTAATTAATACCCGATCAAACGAAATATGTAGTCACTAAAAATCGCCCATTTTATCTTGGTCTCGTCTCAAATAAATTCTCGTCACATTTGTCTCGTCATGTTACTTTGTCATGTCACTTTTTTCCTCAACCCGATGACGACCGAAGTATAACTTAATACACAAAAAATTTATTTAAAAATTTGTTAAAAAAATTGTGTGTATAGAAGTAAAGTTACACAGTCCATGCAACCCATAATCCATATATATGTCATATTAGAATTTTCGGATCTAAGCCCAAACATCACGACCCCATAAAATAATAACCAAAACTGAGCCCCACCCCACGTATAGCATAAAGTCGGCTAAATTTACCAATACAAACCTCAAATGGCATCATAATTTAGATTGCCATGAATTAGGCCCACTTATTTAGTAAGAAATCTGGTCCAGTCAAAACTGAGAGATGGATAAAAAGGGTTAGTTCCCCTAATTTTTCTCATAGTAACCCTAATCATCTCTTAGTTTTGTCCGCCCCCATCTCCTTCTATCCAACGTAACCCCCCCCCCCAAAAAAAAAAAAAAACTCCTCACAACATATAATTTAGATCTATCTTCATATCATTTTAATCAAATGATGAACCATTCATTCTGAATATCAGAAATATAAACGTAACCACTCCTCTTTTCTTAACATTCGGATAATGGAGAGGGAGCATCCCAAATGCACACATCTTGGCCCTCTGATCTAATCAATACAATCTCAATAGAATATCAAAAGAATCATCCTCTTTCAATGAAGAAAATAAAGATTTCCGTCTTCAAGATCCGTAAACGGGTCTCGGGTAGGTTACTTTCTTATTTGAGGTTCTGAATCGAAACAAAAGAAGGACTATAACAGATTTGTTATTAGTTCTCTTTTAATTTCGAATATAAAAGGGTAAGCCCTACATAGATCTATGATGAGATCAATTTCATGGCTTTAGATCTTCAAAGATCTTGGCATGCATGTGGACTACGAATTGTATCTGAGATCCATTAATGGTATTAATTTATTTTAGTTATTTCGAGTCTAGAAATGAATGTGACGATGGGATTAGGTAGGATCTGGATTGGTTGGTATTGTGAAGGTAACAGGGGAATGATTGAGTTGGTATCGGTAAATTCTAGTTTGGTCATTATGTCGCAATGTCTATTGAAACCACACCCACTATAATGTTTTAGAAACCATCTCAATGTTTTCAGAAAAAATTGCACCATCGAATGTGTTTCCATCGTAATGTTCACTGTATCAAAACACCCCATCGTAAGTAATATATATGAACTCCATCGCAATGGTTCCAAAGCATCCATCGCAATGAGTTCATAATCTCCCATCACAATGTTTTAAAAAATCTGGCAGCATAACGACATAGATGCCATTGCGATGAGTCAAACCACCATCGTAATGTGTCCCATCAGAATGGGTCCCATCGCAATGAGTCAGTCGACCCATCGTAATGTGTCAAAAAGAAACCCCATCGGAATAATCCGAAAAAGAAGAATCCATCGTAGTCTAGTTGAACCCCCATCGCAATCCGAGTGTACTTTTCCCGTGTTTTCTGGATCTAAGTTTTCTGGGTCATCTTCATCATGTGAATACAGAAAATTACCAGAAAAAATGAAACTTTATCAAAACCAGTCACCAAAGCCACCAGATTTAAGTAAATATGGCAGTTTTGACTTCTTGTAACCAGGAAAAGTGTGATAGATTATGAAAACCAGATGTGGACAGATACAACAAGACCTTTGACCAGCAACTTGACCATGATAAGTGAAACAAGTGAACCATTTTGACTGATGACATACTTTGGACCCAAACCAATGAGACAATGAGACTGTGAACAATAATAACAAGACAGTGACAAAAACTTGTGATCATTGAAAGAAAAAACACAAGTCGTGACAAAATAAATAAACAAACGGACCAAAAAAAAAAATTATAGACCACCAAAACGAAACCAATAAACAATCCAAGGATGAAACCTAGGCTCTGATGCCAAATGTAGATTTTCTAAATATGGATCCGGTGGTCTTACATGGTGGAAATAGGTGGTGGTAGCCATTGTTGGTTTAGAGAGAGTGTTGTTCCCATTTAATCCATAACACAAGATTCTTAGAAAGAGAAAGAGAAGAAAAGTAGAAAGAGAAAGTAGAGAGAGAAATGGAAGGTTTACACTAAAACTATGTGTTTAATGAAATGAACCAACACCCTCTTCCACATGTGGAAGAGGGTTATATATGCCACGGCCTATGGCCTTTGTGGGCTTCATCTTAGGCCGGGCTTGGCTTTGTTTTGGGCTTACGCCCCTAACTTATACAATATTAGCTTAAAGTCCAAGCCCGGTTTTCCCGACTAACCTATTACAATACAAGACCATTTAACGACTGAGATGACCTATTACATTCTTGTTCGACTATATAAAATATAGGGCTAACAATCTCCCCCAATGTATCGGTCATCTTAAAAAGCTTAACAAGCATAAGATGATTGAGAGAATACATTCTTGTAGAGGAGATCTTCCTGCTTTGGTCTTGTATCTTGGTCTTGATCTTGTTTGTAACATCTTTGTTCCTTCATGCTTTCGTGATCTTTATCTTGAGCCTTTGTCATTTGAATTTGAGTGCTTGAGATCTTCATCTGTACTCCTTGTGACTAAGATGACCTATTACATTCTTACATTCTTAGGTATCTTGATTATCGCCATCTTGTGCTCTTGTGACTTCTGAATCGACATCGGTTACACAGCTACGCCACCTTCTTGATATGCAGCAACATATATAGACACGGATGAAATGGCTTTGAACATTTCACCCTAACTCGGTAGCGTTTTACCTCCGGTCGGTGAAGACCGTTAAACGGTATTAAATACCGTACCTGTGATCAGATAGATTCGATTAAGAACCTCCTTGACAGGGTTTCCCGGCGGTAGTAGCCAGTTCTCTTTACTCGACCGTCTCAAAGCAGACTGCGAACGTAAAGAGTGAATCATAAGGATAAATTATCCGTCTGATTAGAGTCGTCAATTCAGATTTCCTGGAACAAGTTTGATTCTAAAAGAATCGCACCATTGTTGCTTTCCAGTTTGTCACAAGCTTGATTCATAGAGAATCTTGCGAGTTACCTACCGCAGTGCTGTTTGATGTTGACACTGGAAGGATTTCCATTCGTCACTGTGAACACTAATGAGTGTCACTCTGAATGTTCTGGCAAGATCACATAGATTTTGCGAAGAAACCTGGAATCAAGTTTGAATCAATTAAGAATCGAAACTTAGTTGCTTTCCAGTTCTCACAAGTTTGATTCGTGTAGAATCGCACAAGTTACCTACCATGAGCTTGTTTGATGCTGGCTCAAGCAGGATTTCCATCTTCATTGTGAATCGTATCACTCAGATGTTCTGGCAATATCACAAGGATAATGCGTAGGACTCGATTGTGTCCTAATGAGATGATAGATAGATCTCGATTGGCTCTAGACTCAATAAGTGCATTTTGGTAATCGGAGGCTGGAGCAGACTGCCACCTTTTCAATATTAACTGACTCGGAGTGAGAAAGTCAATAGATACGTGTTGATCTCCGTCACAATGAGACTAGTTTCTTTTGAGAGAAACTCGAATGGCTGGGAAGGGTTGTGCATCGCATCACTGGGTCCATGACACTTGTCTTCAAAAGATGTGTTAACACGGTTTCTACCTAAGTTGCACAGAATATTCAACTCCTTCAATGCTTACCAATACGTCATCATTAGCACCTTGTTGTGATTGTTCTAGTGCTAACTTAAGTAATTGGTCCGCATTCAGCTTCATTTCACTCCATCTTTCTTAAGGACAACTATTTCTAGCTATGGAATGTCCTTGGGTAGATCCCTCCGGTTCTGGTTGGATCATAGGACTTAGTTTCCTATCCTAAACCACCTTTTGACTCCATCGTTCCGTCGTGGATAGTAGGTTGTTTTGGGTAAAGATCGTAACCATAAAACCATTGAAAACCATTCAAAGTGCTTGATAAAAATCAAAACTTTTAACACTTTGAATGTTTTATCTTTTCGAAAAGCTCCCCCTACACACATGCATCGATATACGAAATAGTTTGGCATGTGAAGGAAAGAGTTGCACTTGAGTCTTTAAGATCACTTGTTGCGATATATTACATTTTAATCACATTTTCTCCCCCTATCTCTAATATAAAAACATCATATTAGAGATACTAATTGATTAAAATATGACAATTTCTGAAAACCGATTGGGAGATAAACATGTGTGCACGAATGAAGCATGGAACATTTTCAGTCGGGTCGCTCCCCCTCAACAATATATGTGTGTCTTGAGACAAAATTTGACAAAATTTTAGAAAAACGACACCACAAAATATGTTGAGGTACGGAGTTGAGATGCCTTTTCCGATATAATATATTACATTTGACAATTTCATATCATTTTCGGAATGTGTTGGATACATAAAATATGACATTTTAGAGATGTACCCAACAACATTAAAAGGCTTGATTTTAAAACGCTCCCCCTCAAAAATTGATCAAAATAACATATGACAATTTTGAGATATAAAAACCACTTATGAGGAAGGGAGTGTTGAACACACAATTTTGAAAGATTTAGAAAAACCTTTTGAGAAATTCTTGAAAAATTGTGTTCAACGGTTTTAAAATAATCAGGATAGAAGACTTCTCTTCTATTGATTAGGGAAAGCGCACTGAAACGTACACTCCCCTTTCGGGTCCGTTTTTCATGAGCTCAAAACTTTGATTGTTTTGTGACTAGCTCATGACCGAGAAATATAAATTTCTCGTTGTGAAGGATAAGTTATCATCCGTGATAAACTTTCCTTAAGTTGAAGTTCGAGTTCTAAGCTGACATTTACTTAGAAATCGTTTTTCATGAACTTAAAAACTTTGAATGTTTTTATGAGAAGCTCATGACCGAGAAAGATGAATTTCTCCTTGAGAAGGATAAGTTATCGTCCGAGATAAACTTTCCTTAGTTGAGGTCCGAGTTCTAAGCTGTGATGCGCCTAGAAGTCATTTACACGAGCTTAAAACTTTCGAATAGTTTTAATAGAAGCTCGTATCTGAGAAAATCGTATTTCTCGTTTTGAGGATAAGTCATACTCGGGATGAACTTTCCTGTCTTGTGAGCCCGGGTTACAGTCTGTAATTTGACTATAAGCCTCGTACACGAGCTAAAAACTATTGAATAGTTTTAAGAGAAGCTTGTGTCCAAGAAATATTAATTTCTCGTTTTGAGGGTAACTTATCGTTGAAGAGATAAAGTTCCCTTTCTTTAACAGTCGAGTTACAGTCTGATATGTGACTGTAAGTCGTCTTGAATCTTACTTGTGAAACCCTTGAGACACGTATTTCTCTGATATCTGCTTCTTCAGCAACCAAACTCTGAGAGTGTCTTTTGTTGAACGGTATGAATATGGAAAACCTTTGTGTTCTTGTTGAACCTTATTTTAATACCTGCACTTTTATCAGTAGTTTGTATGCTTGCTTGTGGGTTAGTGATATCTTTGTGAGAACCGTGTTGGGTTCACCTAGAACCTTTTTTGTGCTAGAGGGAAATATCTTTCCTGTAGGAACCCACCTAAGACCAATTGTTTTAAAGGTTCTACCCGTTGGTATCCACCTAAGACAAGATCTAGGAGTCATAGGTTTCTCATGCACAGCGGAAGACTTAGTTGGAGAAAACCTATTTCCTTTAGGGTTCCATCTTTGAGGTGCTCTAGCTTTTTCGTTCACCTTGTTCAGGACTTTAGTGATACAATCATCATGAATGGCATTAAACACGCATTTGTTACATTTCGTGCAAACAAAGTGCTTAGCATCAGAGAAGGCTCTAGAGTTCCTAGGGTTGGCAGAATTGTGCACATCATAGAAGGGTCTAGAATTCCTAGATGTGTGAACAACGCTCCTAGGTTGTGGTTTGGTCCTATCTCTTGCTTGTGTCTTGTTTTTAGCATCCTCTAGATAGCCTTTATGACCCGTGCCATTTGATCTACGCCTAGGCATGTTCTTGGAGCTAGATCTAAAGTTGCTTGAAGCATTCATGTGATTGGGTTTTGCAGAAGCAGTTTGTCTTAAGGTCGGTCTATATTGTGGAGTGACTGGTTTAGGCAACTTGCTACGCACGTCAACTTGGGATGCAAACCTCGGATTCGACGTTTTGAGTCGTTCAGATTTAAACGCATTCGGTTGTCTAGCAACTGAGCGATTTCTGAATGATTGAGAAGGAGGTTTCCCCAAGACTGACTGTTTTGGTAACATAGTATCCACACTATTTCCTTTTATCTTCCTTAATTCGTTTTTCACCGCTGTCAGTGCAAAAACCTTTTCCTGAATCTGAGCCTTTAATTGCTCATTTTGTAGAAGTAATTGAGCAACGCGTTGTTCTAACTTAATGTTCATATTATCAAATATGGCGTTATCAGCATTCGTATCATTACTTTCTACAGTGTCGATAGGTTGCACAAATAATTCAGTTAATGAAGCAGGCGGAGGACTTGGATTTTGAGAAGCCAACTTTGATTCTAACAAATTTATTTGTTTCACAAAATGTTTTTTTTCCGCGTTGAAATCTTGAATCTTACGATCCAATTTTTGTTCAAGGACAACATTTGCTTTTTCAAGTTTTTCAAAATAAGCTTCAAATTTTTCATTTTTCTTTGAAAATTCGAGTTTGGCATCCTCAAAATCTTTTGTCGTTTGAGCTAAGAGAGTTTCGAGCTCGTGAGTCTTAGAATCAGTATTTAATGGTACCTCAGCCATTGGCTCATTGTCACATGTGGGTCTGATAGCTGTAATAACCACTTCTGTATCTTTCCCTGAGCTTGTGCTGGTATGATGAGTTTCTGATTCTGACCTGCTGCTTTCTGTATCAACCGAAGAAGCATCCAATGCTTGATCTTTATCGACAGTGCTCTCTTTCGTCTGCATCAGTCTTTGAATCACCCTTCTTTCCAATTGCCTTAGATGGCGTGTTCTTTCAGCAACTGACTTCTGTATATTACTCATGTGTTGAAGAAGTGTCTCTTTGAACGCTTGAAGATCTACGAGAGTATATTTGGTAAAGTATGTGCTTGTGAACTCTCGATCGTTTTTGGATAAGCCACTTGAGTCAATGAATTGCTGGAACTGAAGGTTGAGGGATAAAAGGATGTCCATTGATAGAGTCTCGTGAAGATCATCTTTGTTAAGTTCAAGTTGAAGATGGTCCATATTAAATAGCAACGTTTTGATGAATGTCTCAACATCTTGACCAAATAGTAGAAAGAATACCCTTTTGAATCCAATTTCAAGACGAGTGCCTTTTAGGTCTTCTCTTGAAAGAACCTGAAGGTGTGATTGAAGCAACTTTATGTGTTCCATGCATCTTTCTTTTGATTTCGACATCTTGTATTTGATTGCATGAACGATTTTTGTGGTAGAATCCTTGTTAGAGGGTTTACTGATTGGAGTCTCAGTATTTGTCTGAACCTCTGGATTCTGCATCTTCTCTTTATTCATCTCAGTCATGGACGTTGTTGTTGTTGAATCCACGAAGATGTCCATTGAACGGATGTCTCGAAGAAGATATGATGTGTATGGATTACGGATCTTAGTGGATGTGTTGTGATTTGATTGTGGTTGAAATTCCGAAAATTCTAATTTTTTCTCAGTCCGACAATAAATTCCTCAGTCCGACAAAACGGTAAGCCGAAAAATTTTTGAATCACCAAATTTTGAAATCGAGTTAGAAATAGCCAAAAACTAGTAGGGAAAAAATTTGAAAAATGAAAAATTTTGACAAAAAATAAAACCTAAAATGGCCTAAAAATTTGAATTTTGGTCCGAAAATTCGAATTTTTGATCGAAAAATTTTTCGCATCGCCAAAAAATAATTTTTTATTTTTTTTTAAATCTTCGTGTAAACTACGTTCCGAGACTAGTCTAAATAGTGGCTAAGTCTAAAAAATACTCAAACAAAATACCCATCGGAATGTCCATCGGAATACTTATCGGAAAGTCCAGATCGGAATGTCCAGATCGGAATGCTCAGATCGCAATGCTCAGATCGGAATGCTCAGATCGGAATGCTCAGATCGCAATGCTCAGATCGGAATGCTCAGATCGGAATGCTCAAATCGCAATGCTCAGATCGCAATGCTCAGATCGGAATGTGCTGTCGCAATGTTAGATCGGAATGTGGCTGAGACAATTTGGACAGAGTAACGACTTAAAAAAACCCTTAAAACCCGTCGGAATCCCAGATCGCAATGCACGATCGGAATATCCAGATCGGAATAAGGTATCGCAATACAGTGATCGCAAAGTAGAATCCTAAGATTATTGCGATCAAATCCCCCACAATTGTACTTTCCGATGGTGACACTTGCTTGAATTTCGGAATGAAGAAAAACAAGAAATTTCGCAACTTTTGGTCCAAAAAATTTGTGTTTTAGCCAAAACCAAGATACCCAAATCACTACTACTAGTATGTATATGATTTGTATAAAGAAAAGACCATAAAAACACAAAAAGAAAGATGGGACGTGAGATATGGATCAAAGAAGCCACGAAAAATCAAGAACACCACACACGAATCTTCAATCACCTATCCACTATAGGCTCTTGATACCAAATGTTGTTCCCATTTAATCCATAACACAAGATTCTTAGAGAGAGAAAGAGAAGAAAAGTAGAAAGAGAAAGTAGAGAGAGAAATGGAAGGTTTACACTAAAACTATGTGTTTAATGAAATGAACCAACACCCTCTTCCACATGTGGAAGAGGGTTATATATGCCACGGCCTATGGCCTTTGTGGGCTTCATCTTAGGCCGGGCTTGGCTTTGTTTTGGGCTTACGCCCCTAACTTATACAATATTAGCTTAAAGTCCAAGCCCGGTTTTCCCGACTAACCTATTACAATACAAGACCATTTAACGACTGAGATGACCTATTACATTCTTGTTCGACTATATAAAATATAGGGCTAACAGAGAGAGAGAAGAGAGGTTGAATGTGAAGATGTAAAATGTATTGAAATGAACAAATGACAAGAAACACCCCTCCTTGGAAGCAAAGGAGGGGTATATATAGCCACACACACAACATAAACTATACAACGAACCTAGTCTAGTCTAAATGTGTGTGACTATGATAACTAATGGGAAGTCTTAAATGTCGTCACTTAAAGTGAGTTTCCAACAATTGTTGGAAATACGTTTTACGTATTAGAAAGGATCAGTCACTCCAACAATAGTCCATGTTATAGCTCGTAGTTTAGTTATTTACATTTATTAAACAAAGCCCAAAACCGAGCCCATGATATGTATGGGTCGGCGGCCTAATTTAAACCCAAGCCCATCTCATGGGCTTGGGTATATAAACCCTCTCCTTTGATGGAGAGGGTGGTGTGGTTTCATAATTTACATATAGTTCTTTCTAGTTTCTCTCTCTAGCTTTGTGTGAAATCCACCATCTCTCTATCTCTTTCTCTCTCTAAAAACATAAGCATAGATTTATGATGTTGAGTAAAACTACACCTTTAGGAAAAGGATGCAATAAATAGGGCAAGTGAGCACGACGATTTAGGAAAACCGTGTGTGAATGACCCAATTAAGTTCGTTCTCAAGGAGGCTAGTGTGTTATGTGTGTAATGATTTGGATTAATTTGTGATTATATTTGAAAAGAAGAATAGAAAGGGGATTAGAAGAGAGTGACGGTTATGAAGACGGATTTAACTAAGTCTAAAAAGGCGTACACGTAAAGTCGTAAAAACCACCAAAATTAAAATTAATACCTAAAAATCCCTAAAAATCACCAAAAATCCTTAATAATATTCTAAGAGTTTACAAAAAATCAAAACTTGCAAAAACCTTTTAATTAATTAGATAATGACTTTTCAATGCTAATTAAAGCCCTAAAAATCAAAATTAATTATTAAAAAGCCCTAAACAAGATTTTCAATTTTGTAAACCTCAAAAATACTCTAATTAAGCTAAAAACTATTTTTCAAAATTTTAAAACCAATTAAAACTATTTTTAAATAATTAAAAACTCCTAAAATCAATTAAATCTTAAATTAATTATAACAAATAGATAAAAGACCTAAAAAATATTTGGAAAGTTGCAAAAATCCTAATTAAGTATATAGAACCTAGGAAAAATATAAAAACCTAGAAAATCAGACTTTTAATTTTTAATAATAAAATAATATTAAAATAATATTAAAAATCCAAAAATTCTAAAAAATTCTAAAAACTTGCAAAGTAGCTTAATTTAACCTAAATAACTCAGAAATGAAATTGAAATTACCTAAATACCCCTATTGGGCCTAGAAAATGGGCCAAACCCTAAACAGTCCCTTATTGGGCTTAATTAAAGCCCAATAAGAAAAAGTGCTCAAAATAAGCTCAAAAAGCACAGGTTGACTCAAAATTTGATTTTAAACAACTTTTTCCAAAGGCCCAAAAGCTGAAAATGTGAAATAAGCTAACTTATAATAAGCAGCTTATTCTTAATGGGCTTTTTGGCCCATTAAGCTATAAGCTGATGCCATAAGCTAAAATTTAACACACAACCTTCTTTTGACCTAACAAAGACTTCTGTAAAAAGTAATTTCAAATAAGACCACTCAATAAGCCAGAAACAAGTCAACAACTTATTCACAAAACGACAAAATAGTCGTTTTTATGATCTAGACCACCTCAGAAGATGATTCAAGTTGCAAAATGTTTCTTTTGACAAAACTAAGCTTAAAAACCAAAGAACTTTCAAATAAGCACACTCAATAAGCTGGAAAATCAAATAAGCACTTATCTTAAAAGTCAAACAAGTTGGTTTTCTAGTGAAAAGTCAAAGTCAAAGTCTGATAAGCTCCAGTTCACTTAAATGGGTAAAATAATGAAGATCTATTACAAAAAATAAGTTGTTGCAAGTCAGAATAAGCTAGAATAGCTTATTGATAAGCTGATGATAAAATTGCACTAGCAGGGGCTAGTTTTGGATGTTGAGCAGTGGGAACTTTTCCCACTGCTTGACTATTTTGACTTGTTGTCTTTAGTGACTTTTTCTTGGATTCAGTTTTCACAAAGGCACCCAATTGATCTTTGGATCAAAAGGAGTCAATAACAAGCAAAATAACACAATCACAAACAGCCAATTGATACAGTTTAATCAATTAATCACCAGACATTGCACAGACATGAACAATAAGCAGTTTAGCATTCAAGAACAGTTTTAGCACAAATAAGCCAACCAAATTCAACCAAATGCACACACAAGCTATAATAAACTCCAATAAGCAAGTCTAAACAGGTTTCATGCACTGGTTCAAAGAATTAAGCAAGATCCAAGCTATGAAAGTTACTGATGAACACTACACATGCAGATTTTAACTTTTGCTGATGTATTTGACACACAAGCCAATTTCAACACCTCAAATCTTTCAAACAGGTTATGTTAACTTTGTTTAAACCAATTTTATCCCTAAGCATGCATACACACTAAGTGTTCCCAAAATCCTAGGTCAAAACAAGCAGAAACAAGGTCTATATAGCAGATTGATCAATTCAAGTGTTCAAACCCAAAAACTTGCAGTAAAACACTCTCAAACAAAGGTATAACAGATACAAAGCATGAACAACACTTTCCCTTAACACAAAATTAGATTACAAGCATAAACCAGTAGACCCAAACACCCCTTTAACTTTTTCAAATCAAGATTTTCAAAAGCAAAACAAGATTTCAGGCCAACCAAGCATCAATTAACACTAAAACAAGTCTAATAAACAGATTCAAGCAAGAACAAGCCACAAAATTCACAAGAACAACAGTTTCATACAAATATCACCAAAAATCACAATTTATGCAGATTTGGAGATTAAGTAAGCAAACCTCATGGATGTACATCCACACCCACGAATTTTGAGCTTATGTGCTAGCAAGAACAAGCACAAGCTTCCACAAAAGCCTGCTAAGATTCAACAAGGGTTAAGCACAATAACATGAAAAATCAGAAACTTGGAAAAATCTTGATTGATGCAAACTTGTTACCCCACACTTGATTATCCCCAAGTTATAAGCCTCACCACACCTTAACCAACTCAGTTAGGATGCTATGATCAGCCCTATAGCCCAAGAATTCCAAGATTGGAACAAGACTTAGCAAAATATCAAGAAAATGAGGAAAATATGCAAACTTGTGCACACTCCTCTTTTGAAAACAGGTTTTGAACTTTAAGAACTACAAAGCATATAACAAATGAAAGCAGTAACAAGAGTGGCCAATGACTTTTCTTCAAGATTTCAAACTCAATTTCATTAAACTTGAAAAAGGATTTACAGAAACTTGAACCAAGGAAAAATCAAAAGCAAACGTCTAATGAAGCACCCTAAGGCCTTTATATAGGCATACAAATGACTAAGGAACAGCTAAAAACTTAAAACCCTAGTGCTTGATCTTCCAAATTTGCCCTTGAGAACTTTGTCTTCTTCTTGAATCATGTGACTTGTTTTGGAGTTATGTAAGAGCTGGCAAGTGTTAAGTTGATCCAAGGGTGTGTATGAAGCTTAAAAAGTAAGCACAAGTCTCAAACGTTGGATTGCTGGTTAGTTTTTTGTTTGGACGTGAGAAGTGGGGCAGGGGAAGGTTGGCATTATCACATGCATGAGAGTGATGGGAGTTTAGGGGTTGGGTTATGATTAGAGGGCCATTAATCATCATTCTGGAAATTATTAGGGCTTAATTACAAGAAATTAAGAAATCCCTAATTGTGTTCTTGAGGTGAATAGTGCAAGTTTTAATCTGTTTTGGGAGGTGATTAAGGTTTAAATTGTGTTAATGGCGCCAAGTTTAAAAAATAATAAACCGGGTTAGTGGATTGGTGAGGTGGAAAAAGGGTGAGATCTGATTGGAGGAGAGAGTGAGTGGGGTGAGGTGGCAAAAGGTGATTGGTCTAGGTGTCTTAGGTTGTCTGCCCATTTTAACCCCCTTTCTTTCAGAAACTTGCCACTTTGTAAATATTTAGCCAAAAACTCGTTTCCTTTGTATTTGAAGTTTCAAACTTCACACTTTTGCCCCATAAAGTTTCATAAAGTAAATTCAGGGGTATTTCTTGCCATATTTGAATTCTTCAAGGGCTGGTTTGGTAATTTCTTCAAAGGTAATGGTCTTAACTTGTATAATTGTCATCTTGGAGGACTGAAATTGCCAAGTCTTGATAAATGAGGGACCATTTTTGCCAATTGTTGAAAGTTGAGGGTCCTTTTTGTAATTTTGAGATTTTCAAAGGACCAAACTTGTCATTTCTTATACTTTGAAGGACTTCATGATATATTTGACTTTGTGGATGATATTGGTTGAAAATTTAGCTTTGTTGAGGGGCTAAACTTGCCAATTCTTCAAAGTTAAGGGCCCTTTTGGTAATTTTGACAAACTTTAGGGACCAAACTTGTAATTATGAGGATACAAGGGTATAAAGTGTCAATTCTTCATAATTGGAGGACCCTTCTTCATAATTCTTCAAATCTTCAAGGGTTGATCTTGGGAAAGTCTTCACTAGGGCTTGGTTCATTGTGCGGCTTCGTTTCCCGTGTTCGTTTTTGCATGATTCTTGTGATCTTTTGTCATTATCTCAATATCCGTACCTAAAATACACAAGCAACAAACACAAGCATATATTTGGGTATTTTGATGATATTTAATGCATTTTAAGCCCTATTTGGAAGATGAGACTATGTATAAAAGCAGTCTCATCACTCCCCCATACTAAACCATTGCCGTGCCCTCACGCAATGCTAGAATAAAGTATCAAAGTATCCAAAATTCATTTTATTCACTTTATTGGAATGATAAACTAGCTACATTACTACTATTACTACTACTTGTGTTATAGACATAATGTATGATTTTCATTGCAAAATGGGACGTTTAGGTTCATAGAATAAGAACACGTGAATGCTTCGTTAGAAATAATTTTGTCATCCTCGATTTTCACTCCAATTCCATGCTAAGCGTGCAACGAGATCATTGTCATTATAAGTTAGTAATGCTAACACTACTCATATGCCCTAATCACGTACTTATCCTCCCATTATTCCTAAGTTGTATCTCTTATATTTTATGATGTCTTGAATGTTTCACGAGGATACATTGTTTGACTTATGCGATAATAGAGATTTAGGTCTAAAAATAGAGTCCTAACGGTGTAACTAAGACCATCAAATCAATAACCCCTCCTAATAGACGACGATGTTAAAAAATTAAGTTGACAAGAAGAATCGATAAACACGGTTTTATAACGGTTTTGAACATGAGACTTATTACCAAGACTTTTATACGCCCCCTAACGGAAGGGCCTTATTATCTTTGGTTTACCTCCATCTTTTATTCAACTTTGCCATGAAGCTTTTATTATGACTTCGGTCTTGCCTTGCCTTTTATTATCCGCCTCATCGGTGGTTTTATTAGCCAAAGACGTATATCCTCACGCTAAGGCGAATTTTGGATCTTTAAAGCTTCGAAGATTAAGGCTTGATTCACTTTCAATTTTTGCATAGATTTTTCGGCCTTGTGGGGCTTCAAATTGTTTGCTTGATTTAGGTGAGCACTTGAAATCTTATTATTGGGTGAAGCTTTCGATTATTGGGGTGCCAATACTTCAAAACCGTGACGCTGGCGATACCTTAATGTCTTCCCAATTTAATTACACGGAAGCTACTAGAAAAGACTAGAAACCCAACAATCCCAACTAAACCGCTAAATCAATATTTATTAAGCAAAAAATATTTACAAGCGAAGGGAGAATAAGCAAACAACGAGAACACATGAGTTTTTGAAAGAATACGAGTACTCTACGTTTAGCATAGTAACTTATAATAAACTCTATCATTTCTCGTCCTCATTTAAGAGACTTAGCCTAATGTGTAGTTAAGGAATCAAAGCTAAGTGCTCAACACGCACGGTCGAGTAAAAAATTACTCTTATTCTCGCCATCGGAAAACCTACATTCGTGTCTTTAAGCACTTATAAAACATAAGAAAAATTTTTAATTTGGCCATTTTTAGCCTTATTTTTCAAGAAAACGATAAACAAAAACGATAAACTTTGGAAAGCGTGAAGGTTTGGCAAGGCAAGTATCTATTCACCACCCATACTAAAGTTAAACATTGTCCTCAATGTTTCGAGTCTAGGGGTGCAAACACCCCCATACTAGAGATGTAGTCGAATGCCTAATCTAGCATGGAAAGGGTGTAACCATTAAGTAATAGCCGTTTATGAAGTGTGCTAAAAACCTAAGGTTAGAACATCAAAGGATACATCATGGATATTGAGAAATGTCTCCAAAGCAAACGATCGAGTGCTCCCTTAGAACGAACACCAGAGGCTCCAATCGTAGAGATCATGATCTAAAAACCACATATCACAAACAACCACGGAACAAAGGTTGGAAGGGCACAAATCCCCACATGTAAGCTACTTTAGACTAAGAAAGCGATAATATATACATAGGATAAGCATGGGACTCCCCCACGAGGCTCCTCGTTTTTTATTACCGAGTCATGAGCTCGACTCGATCCCCTCAACACTAATTATCATTGGGGAAGGTGACTTGGTCGAGGTAGTTCAAGGATGGAACTTCCCCACCAAAGTAGTGCTTCAACCTATGTCCATTCACCTTGAAGTTAGGACCATCATCTTGAGCTAGCTCGATGGTCCCATACGGAAACACTTGAGTCACGGTGAATGGACCGGACCAACGGGATTTCAATTTACCGGAAAATATTTTCAATCTTGAATTAAAAAGCAATACTTGATCCCCAATGTTAAAAACCCGGTTTTTAATTTTTGAATCATGCAACTTTTTAGTTTTCTCTTTGTAAATCAATGAATTTTCATAAGCAATGTCTCTTAATTCATCCAATTCATTTAATTGCATTTTCCGGTGTTTTCCCGCGGTCTCCATATCATCATTACAATGCTTTAGGGCCCAATAAGCCTTGTGTTCTAACTCGATAGGCAAATGACAATTCTTTCCATACACAAGCTTATAGGGAGTGCACCCAATGGGTGTCTTATGAGCGGTCCTAAAGGCCCATAAAGCATCGTCTAACTTATCCGACCAAGATTGTCGGTTTTCCCCCACGGATCTCTCCAAGATCCTCTTCAATGCTCGGTTTGAAACCTCGACTTGCCCACTCGTTTGTGGGTGATAAGCCGTGGAAAGACGATGTGTAACCCCATATTTCCTTAGAACTCTTTCGAATTGGTCATTACAAAAATGGGTTCCACGATCGCTTATGATCGCACGAGGGGTTCCAAACCTAGCAAACAAACTTTTCAAGAACTTAACTACCACACGAGCATCATTAGTGGGCAAGGCCTTCGCCTCCACCCACTTAGATAGGTAGCCAACCGCAACAAGGATGTACTTATTACCACGAGATGATGGGAACGGCCCCATAAATTCTATACCCCAAACGTCAAAGATCTCACATACTTGAATGATATTTTGTGGCATTTCATCTTTTTGTGAGGCTTTTCCTTGTCGTTGGCATGAATCACAAGACTTCACAAGGATTTGTGCATCTCGGTAAATAGTAGGCCAAAAGAAGCCGGCATCGAACACCTTCTTAGCCGTGAGATTAGCACCGTGGTGACCACCCGTGGGTCCCTCATGGCAAGCTCTAAGAATATTAGAAGCTTCGGTGCCAAATACACAACGACGGATGATTTGATCCGCACAAGTTCGAAACAAGTAAGGGACGTTCCAAAAGTAGAACTTGACATCACGAAAGAATTTTCGTTTTTCTTGAGTTGTCATACCCTTAACGATGAAGTTACCCGCATGGTAATTTGCAAAATCCGCAAACCATGGGGTAGAAGAATCAAGCTTAGAATTCACTACACCAAGTGTCTCGAGCGGAAATGTTTCGGTGATTTCCTTGGGCTCGTAAACACTTTGGTGAGGATCTTCCAAACGAGAGAGATGATCGGCCGCTAGATTCTCGGCTCCTTTTTTGTCAACAATGGTGTGATCAAATTCTTGAAGGAGGAGAATCCAACGAAGTAATCTCGGCTTTGCATCTTGTTTAGCCATGAGATACTTGATAGCCGAATGGTCCGTATACACTATGCATTTCGTCAAGACGAGATAAGGTCGGAATTTCTCAAATGCATACACCACGGCAAGGAACTCCTTTTCCGTTGTAGTGTATTTAAGTTGAGCCTCGGTCATCGTCTTACTAGCATAGTGGATAGGCAAGAAGTGCTTTTCATGACGTTGCCCCAAAACAGCCCCAATAGCGTAATCACTTGCATCACACATAAGTTCAAAGGGGAGGTTCCAATTTGGAGCAACAAGAATGGGAGCTTCGGTAAGTTTCCTCTTAAGGATCTCAAAGGCTCGTACACAATCTTCGTCAAAGACAAAACGTGCCTCTTTTTCAAGAAGATGTGTAATGGGTCGAGAAATCTTCGAGAAATCCTTGATGAATCGTCGATAAAAGCCCGTGTGGCCTAGGAAACACCTAACTCCCTTGACGGTTTTGGGATGAGGTAATTTGGCGATGACGTCTACCTTAGCTTGATCTACCTCAATCCCCGCTTTCGAGACCTTGTGCCCTAAGACGATTCCACTCTTAACCATAAAATGACACTTTTCCCAATTGAGCACAAGGTTGGTTTCCTCACAACGTTTTAACATTCTCTCAAGGTTCGACAAACACGAAGTAAAGGAATCACCAAACACGGAAAAGTCATCCATGAAGACTTCCATCGTCTTCTCGATCATATCATGAAAAATAGCCATCATGCATCGTTGAAAAGTTCCCGGTGCATTGCAAAGTCCGAATGGCATTCTACGATAGGCAAACGTTCCATATGGACACGTAAACGTAGTTTTTTCTTGATCACGAGGATCGATGGGAATTTGGAAGTAACCGGAAAAACCATCTAAAAAGCAATAGAAATCGTTTCCCGCAAGACGCTCCAACATTTGGTCCATGAAGGGCAAGGGAAAATGGTCTTTTCGAGTGGCTTCATTCAACTTTCGATAGTCAATGCACACTCTCCATCCGGTCACGAGTCTCGTGGGAATTAACTCGTTGGCATCGTTTGGCACAACGGTCATCCCTCCCTTTTTAGGGACACAATGAATAGGACTCACCCAAGGGCTATCGGAAATAGGGTAAATCATTCCCGCGTCAAGGAGTTTAAGGACCTCCTTTTTGATGACGTCGTGAATTTTGGGGTTCACCCTCCTTTGGCTTTGGATTGTTGGCTTGAAATCCTCCTCCATTAAGATTTTGTGGGTACAAAACTTGGGATCGATCCCCTTAATGTCGGATAACTTCCACGCAATCGCCCCTTTGTGAGCCTTAAGAACATCGACAAGTGCGGTTTTTTCATCATTCGAAAGTTCCTTCGCAATAATAACCGGCAACTTGTCATTCTCCTCCAAATAGACATACTCGAGGTGAGGAGGTAAATCTTTCAACTCGAGAATAGGTGGTTCCTCAAGTGAAGATTTGGGCTCGATACTCATAACCTCCTCGGGTGGAGGAAATGGGAAATCGTTAAGAAAATCCTTGATAATCGAGAAGTCCTCATCGTTGTCGAGGTCTTCGTCACAAGTACGTGGAACATTGCATTCCTCCAACGTAAAACCACCACCTTCAAAAGGAGTGAAGGTTGGTGTCGAGTTATCAAGAATTGGATCCAACATAGTGGGATTGCCACTAGTTTCTTCATCACCAAAACCTAGAACTTCTTGTGAAAATTCCTCGCAAACCACGTCAATCATATCAACGAGGTTTATGGTTGCAACGGAATAAACATGAGAAATTTGAGAGTTTTGAGTTGCGTTTATAACAAGTTCCTCGTCGTTGAAACGTAAGGTGATCTTTCTAGCATGCACATCAATCAAAGCCATAGACGTATCTAAAAATGAACGACCTAAAATAAGAGGAACTTGAGGATCCGTGGGGATGTCAACAACAATGAAGTCTACGGGATAGTAGAACTTCCCCACTTTCACAAAAACGTCTTCCGCCAAACCACATGCGGGAATTGTGGAATGGTCGGCCAACTCGATAGACATTAGTGAAGGAGTAAGATTAGGAAGATTGAGCGACTTGAAGATTGCAAGTGGCATCAAGTTAATGCTAGCACCAAGATCGGCCAAGGCGAAGCATTCTTCCATGTCTTGGATTGCACAAGGGATCAAAAATTTACCGGGATCACCGACTTTTTGAGGTATGCGATTAAGATAAACCGACGAACAACTAGACAATTGGTGCAATTTTTCCTTGTTGTTCAACATACTCTTAAAGTTAGCGGCAAATCGAGGCATCATGACCAAGGCATCGGCGAAACTCACATTAAGGTGCAAATCACGAAACATTTTCATAAAAAGCTCAAATTGGTAATTGTCGCGCTCTTGACGTTTCTCCTTCCTAAGTCTCGATGGATAGGGCAAAGGTGGTGTGGGTTGAGGCATAGTAGGCATAGCCTTTGGAATCTCGGGTTCCAATGATGGTAATGGGTCAACCGTAGGTGTGGTATGAGCGGTACTTCGTGGGATTGGGACATGCTCCTTTTGGACCACCACCTCGGGTTCTTCCTCAATTGCTTCCTCCGTAGGAGCAATTGGTTGAGGAATCGGCTCCTTAAGTGTCTTACCACTACGTGTGGTAATCACTTTCATCTCACCCTTAGGGTTGGATATTGTGTTACTAGGAAGACCACTTGACGACGGTTTACACATTATTGCCTCAAACATAGACGAGATTTTATCTTCAAAATTAGATTGCCTCAATACGGCTTCGGTTTGCCTTTTCTCGGCCTTAAGCATCTCTTGTTTAATCTCATGTTGCCCTTGTTCCATCTTTTGTTGGTTTTGTTGCAACCTAGTGACATTTCCTTCCATCTTGTTGGTGTGGATTTTAAGCTCATTAGCTAACTCATTTTTCAACTCTTTCTTCAAGTCGTTTTTGAACTCGGATCTTAGGCTAATTATTTCTCTTTGAATGTTGTCAAACCTAGCATCATTACCACTAGCATATTCAACAAACTCACTTGGAAGATCTTTCAATGTTTGCAAACTTTTGTTGTTATTTTGAAAATCATTTTTGTTTGAAACTTGATTATTAGCCCCTTGATTCCCATAATTTCCTTTGTTATAATTGTTCTTAAAACCAACTTGATTGTTGCGATAGTTGTTAGCATTTTGATTTGATCCAAAACCCGGTGGAGTCATTTGATTAGAGCGGGAAACTTGACCGTTTTGGTTGTAATTTCCCGTGGCCGCAAAGGCACTCGAAGTGTTACCACCGTTGGTAATGCACTCGGAGAAATCATGACCTCCACCACAATACATGCAAGAAACCTCAACCGCTTTAACCGTAGCGGGAGCACTTGGTTCACCAACTTTAAACTCAATCAAAAGTCCTTTCAACTTATCAAAAATCTTGTTTTCCAAGTTCGCCTCAATTTGGCAAGCATCGATGGTATTAGACAAAGAAGGTGAAGCCGAAGACGAAGCCTTACGAACACTAGACGTGCTACGAGGACTATACACCTTAGATCTATTTTCAATAATCACCAAAGCTTCCTCAACCGTTTTACACAAAAAATTACCACCCGCGGCGGCATTCAAATAATCCCTTTCATGATCATTAAGTCCATTGTAAAACGTGTCAATTTGATGCAAATCGGAAAAACCGTGATGAGGACATTCATGTAACATTTCCTTAAACCTATTCCAAGCCGTTGAAAAACTTTCATTAAATTCTTGTGAAAACTTTGAAATCTCGTTTTTCAAGTGCGTAGTCTTAGAGGGCGGAAAAAATTGGTTCACAAACTTAGACACGAGATCCTTCCACGTCAATATAGAATTGGGTGGCTCTTTCTCTAACCAAATTTTTGCGGGCCCCGCTAAGGAATACGGAAAAAGCATCATCTTAATCGAGTCGTTAGATACATCCTTAAACTTGCAAGTAGCGGTAAGACGATTGAATTGGCGGATATGGTTGTGTGGATTGTCCTTCTCATCACCACGGAATTTGTTGTTTTGAATCATGGACAACAAACCCGTCTTAACCTCAAAATTCTCCGCAAGGATAGCGGGAATCACAATAGCCTCTCCATAACCCTCGGTGGGTGCTTGAAGTAACTCCATCATAGTTCGATTCGCCATGGTTGGTGCTTCTCTTACAATGGGTTCGTCAATAGGAGACTCCTCACTAGAATTGTTTGGAGTGATAGATTTGTTCTTTCGTTTACGAGCACGTCTTGCTTGATTTCGAGTTAGCATAAACGTCACGTACAACGAGGGGATGAGCAAAGAAGATTCTTTTTGGTGTTTTGTATTTTTTTAATTTTTTTTGTGGTTTTTGATTGTATTAACCTTTTTTGGAACTTGGTGAAATGTATTAAGTAGACAATGAGTCCACAAATCTCCTCACTAATCAAATCTCTTGATTAACGAAGCCTCAAGGAATGAAAACGAACACGTGGAGTGAACGCCTTCGATGACTTTAGAACGATGGTGGAACACCAAATCGTTCAAGAGGGTTTAATCAAATTGAAACCAAGAAAATATATATATACTTAGTAATAATTTGGGCGGCAAAACCCTCGATTCACTCTCACAATCAAATACTCACAAGCAAGCGGGGAAACGAGGCGGCGCGAAGCACTTAAGAGCCTTTTTCCTTAGGATATATTTTATAATATCCGCCTTATACCCACCTTATAGTTTGTATTTTCAAGATTAAGCTTCACGAAAGTAATTATCTATTTTTTCCTTTTTCTTTGGTTTGAGATTCGAATACAATGATTGGGTAATGACCTCCCAAGTCAAGGTTGTGATTTCTCACGTATTTGGAGTACTTGTGTATTTATTGTTCTACGTATACAATATAGTAATAATATTCACACAAAAACCGAAAAACGATAATACGTATTAGTAGAGTGCTACTAATACAAATACTAATTATGGTTAGTATAAAAACAACAATGCCAAATCAAAACACAACACGCCTCCCCGGCAGCGGCGCCAAAATGATGTTGAGTAAAACTACACCTTTAGGAAAAGGATGCAATAAATAGGGCAAGTGAGCACGACGATTTAGGAAAACCGTGTGTGAATGACCCAATTAAGTTCGTTCTCAAGGAGGCTAGTGTGATATGTGTGTAATGATTTGGATTAATTTGTGATTATATTTGAAAAGAAGAATAGAAAGGGGATTAGAAGAGAGTGACGGTTATGAAGACGGATTTAACTAAGTCTAAAAAGGCGTACACGTAAAGTCGTAAAAACCACCAAAATTAAAATTAATACCTAAAAATCCCTAAAAATCACCAAAAATCCTTAATAATATTCTAAGAGTTTACAAAAAATCAAAACTTGCAAAAACCTTTTAATTAATTAGATAATGACTTTTCAATGCTAATTAAAGCCCTAAAAATCAAAATTAATTATTAAAAAGCCCTAAACAAGATTTTCAATTTTGTAAACCTAAAAAATACTCTAATTAAGCTAAAAACTATTTTTCAAAATTTTAAAACCAATTAAAACTATTTTTAAATAATTAAAAACTCCTAAAATCAATTAAATTCTAAATTAATTATAACAAATAATTAAAAGACCTAAAAAATATTTGGAAAGTTGCAAAAATCCTAATTAAGTATATAGAACCTAGGAAAAATATAAAAACCTAGAAAATCAGACTTTTAATTTTTAATAATAAAATAATATTAAAATAATAATAAAAATCCAAAAATTATAAAAAAATCTAAAAACTTGCAAACTAGCTTAATTTAACCTAAATAACTCAGAAATGAAAGTGAAATTACCTAAATACCCCTATTGGGCCTAGAAAATGGGCCAAACCCTAAACAGTCCCTTATTGGGCTTAATTAAAGCCCAATAAGAAAAAGTGCTCAAAATAAGCTCAAAAAGCACAGGTTGACTAAAAATTTGATTTTAAACAACTTTTTCCAAAGGCCCAAAAGCTGAAAATGTGAAATAAGCTAACTTATAATAAGCAGCTTATTCTTAATGGGCTTTTTGGCCCATTAAGCTATAAGCTGATGCCATAAGCTAAAATTTAACACACAACCTTCTTTTGACCTAACAAAGACTTCTGTAAAAAGAAATTTCAAATAAGACCACTCAATAAGCCAGAAACAAGTCAACAACTTATTCACAAAACGACAAAATAGTCGTTTTTATGATCTAGACCACCTCAGAAGCTGATTCAAGTTGCAAAATGTTTCTTTTGACAAAACTAAGCTTAAAAACCAAAGAACTTTCAGATAAGCACACTCAATAAGCTGGAAAATCAAATAAGCACTTATCTTAAAAGTCAAACAAGTTGGTTTTCTAGTGAAAAGTCAAAGTCAAAGTCTGATAAGCTCCAGTTCACTTAAATGGGTCAAATAATGAAGATCTATTACAAAAAATAAGTTGTTGCAAGTCAGAATAAGCTAGAATAGCTTATTGATAAGCTGATGATAAAATTGCACTAGCAAGGGCTAGTTTTGGATGTTGAGCAGTGGGAACTTTTCCCACTGCTTGACTATTTTGACTTGTTGTCTTTAGTGACTTTTTCTTCGATTCAGTTTTCACAAAGGCACCCAATTGATCTTTGGATCAAAAGGAGTCAATAACAAGCAAAATAACACAATCACAAACAGCCAATTGATACAGTTTAATCAATTAATCACCAGACATTGCACATACATGAACAATAAGCAGTTTAGCATTCAAGAGCAGTTTTAGCACAAATAAGCCAACCAAATTCAACCAAATGCACACACAAGCTATAATAAACTCCAATAAGCAAGTCTAAACAGGTTTCATGCACTGGTTCAAAAAATTAAGCAAGATCCAAGCTATGAAAGTTACTGATGAACACTACACATGCAGATTTTAACTTTTGCTGATGTATTTGACACACAAGCCAATTTCAACACCTCAAATCTTTCAAACAGGTTATGTTAACTTTGTTTAAACCAATTTTATCCCTAAGCATGCATACACACTAAGTGTTCCCAAAATCCTAGGTCAAAACAAGCAGAAACAAAGTCTATATAGCAGATTGATCAATTCAAGTGTTCAAACCCAAAAACTTGCAGTAAAACACTCTCAAACAAAGGTATAACAGATACAAAGCATGAACAACACTTTCCCTTAACACAAAATCAGATTACAAGCATAAACCAGTAGACCCAAACACCCCTTTAACTTTTTCAAATCAAGATTTTCAAAAGCAAAACAAGATTTAAGGCCAACCAAGCATCAATTAACACTAAAACAAGTCTAATAAACAGATTCAAGCAAGAACAAGCCACAAAATTCACAAGAACAACAGTTTCATACAAATATCACCAAAAATCACAATTTATGCAGATTTGGAGATTAAGTAAGCAAACCTCATGGATGTACATCCACACCCACGAATTTTGAGCTTATGTGCTAGCAAGAACAAGCACAAGCTTCCACAAAAGCCTGCTAAGATTCAACAAGGGTTAAGCACAATAACATGAAAAATCAGAAACTTGGAAAAATCTTGATTGATGCAAACTTGTTACCCCACACTTGATTATCCCCAAGTTATAAGCCTCACCACACCTTAACCAACTCAGTTAGGATGCTATGATCAGCCCTATAGCCCAAGAATTCCAAGATTGGAACAAGACTTAGCAAAATATCAAGAAAATGAGGAAAATATGCAAACTTGTGCACACTCCTCTTTTGAAAACAGGTTTTGAACTTTAAGAACTACAAAGCATATAACAAATGAAAGCAGTAACAAGAGTGGCCAATGACTTTTCTTCAAGATTTCAAACTCAATTTCATTAAACTTGAAAAAGGATTTACAGAAACTTGAACCAAGGAAAAATCAAAAGCAAACGTCTAATGAAGCACCCTAAGGCCTTTATATAGGCATACAAATGACTAAGGAACAGCTAAAAACTTAAAACCCTAGTGCTTGATCTTCCAAATTTGCCCTTGAGAACTTTGTCTTCTTCTTGAATCATGTGACTTGTTTTGGAGTTATGTAAGAGCTGGCAAGTGTTAAGTTGATCCAAGGGTGTGTATGAAGCTTAAAAAGTAAGCACAAGTCTCAAACGTTGGATTGCTGGTTAGTTTTTTGTTTGGACGTGAGAAGTGGGGCAGGGGAAGGTTGGCATTATCACATGCATGAGAGTGATGGGAGTTTAGGGGTTGGGTTATGATTAGAGGGCCATTAATCATCATTCTGGAAATTATTAGGGCTTAATTACAAGAAATTAAGAAATCCCTAATTGTGTTCTTGAGGTGAATAGTGCAAGTTTTAATCTGTTTTGGGAGGTGATTAAGGTTTAAATTGTGTTAATGGCGCCAAGATTAAAAAATAATAAACCGGGTTAGTGGATTGGTGAGGTGGAAAAAGGGTGAGATCTGATTGGAGGAGAGAGTGAGTGGGGTGAGGTGGCAAAAGGTGATTGGTCTAGGTGTCTTAGGTTGTCTGCCCATTTTAACCCCCTTTCTTTCAGAAACTTGCCACTTTGTAAATATTTAGCCAAAAACTCGTTTCCTTTGTATTTGAAGTTTCAAACTTCACACTTTTGCCCCATAAAGTTTCATAAAGTAAATTCAGGGGTATTTCTTGCCATATTTGAATTCTTCAAGGGCTGGTTTGGTAATTTCTTCAAAGGTAATGGTCTTAACTTTTATAATTGTCATCTTGGAGGACTGAAATTGCCAAGTCTTGATAAATGAGGGACCATTTTTGCCAATTGTTGAAAGTTGAGGGTCCTTTTTGTAATTTTGAGATTTTCAAAGGACCAAACTTGTCATTTCTTATACTTTGAAGGACTTCATGATATATTTGACTTTATGGATGATATTGGTTGACAATTTAGCTTTGTTGAGGGGCTAAACTTGCCAATTCTTCAAAGTTAAGGGCCCTTTTGGTAATTTTGACAAACTTTAGGGACCAAACTTGTAATTATGAGGATACAAGGGTATAAAGTGTCAGTTCTTCATAATTGGAGGACCCTTCTTCATAATTCTTCAAATCTTCAAGGGTTGATCTTGGGAAAGTCTTCACTAGGGCTTGGTTCATTGTGCGGCTTCGTTTCCCGTGTTCGTTTTTACATGATTCTTGTGATCTTTTGTCATTATCTCAATATCCGTACCTAAAATACACAAGCAACAAACACAAGCATATATTTGGGTATTTTGATGATATTTAATGCATTTTAAGCCCTATTTGGAAGATGAGACTATGTATAAAAGCAGTCTCATCAATTTACATTTCTACAAATGGTATCAAGAGCTTGGGATGAAATATAGGTTTGTTTTAGTGTTTCGTATGTTCTTATAAGCATTTCGTAGCTTTTTGAGTTCATATTGCCGAATCATCAAATTTTTTTTGTGTTTGATCGTGATTTTAAGAAGCATAACGTATTCAGTAGTATTGTAGTGTTTTTGGTGTCTTGATTTTGGTTAAAACATAATCTTTCTTTGATCAAAAGTGCAAAAAGGTATTGTGTTCATCTTTCCGAAATTCAAGCAGAAATCTCCATCGGAAAGTACAAATGCAAAGTGGGCTTCCATCGCAATAACCATCACCATCGGAAAGGGTTTGGTTCTACATTGCGATACTGAGGATTTCGATACTTATTCTGATCTGAACATTCCGATCGTTCTTTGCGATCTGGGATTCCGACGGATATAAGGAAGTTGTTTAATCGTTACTCTACCGAAATTTTGTCAGCTATATTGCGATCTGAATCTTTCCAATAGGTCATTGCGATATGAATCATTCCGATAGGTCATTGCGATCTGAATCTTTACGATATCTCATTGCGATCTGAATCATTCTGATAGGTCATTGCGATCTGAATCTTTCTGATAGGTCATTCCGATCTGGACATTAAGATAGTGTGACATTCCGATCTGGCATTCCGATCTGACATTCTTGACTTGGAATTTTTGGTTTATCAAGAACATATTTTAGGGGATTTTAACATTGTTTCTTGATTTTAACTCACAACAACACAAAAATACTTAACCTTATTTCATTGTTCGATCAACTTTGTAAATCTTAACTTATTGAAATGGAGTACACATCTCTTACGGATAAGTCCATCCTCTCGGGTACGGATAATCGTCCACCAATGTTGGTGAAGACTATGTATGAGGAATGGGCTTCCCGAATGGAACTTTTATGTTGAACAAGGAGAATGGACATCTAATTTGGGCATCGGTGCTCAATGGACCATTAGATTATGGTACTGTGACGGAAGGTACGACCACTCGTCCTCGCACAACGGGTGAGTTGACTGGAGATATGAAGATTCAAGATAAATGTGATAAGTATGCTACAAACATCATTCTCCAAGCTCTTCCTCCAGATGTCTACAAACTCGTCAGCAAACATAAAGTTGCCAAAGAGTTATGGGATAGAATTCGTGTTCTCATGCAAGGCACCTCGTTAACTAAACAAGAACGAGAGTGTAAGCTTTATGATACTTTTGATAAATTTGCCTATGTGCCAGGGGAGACTCTCAATGACTACTATCTGATATTTACCCTATTGTTGAATGAGCTCAATATCTATGGCATGGCAATTCCTACCTTTCAATTGAACACCAAGTATTTGAACACTCTTCCTCCAGAATGGAAAAAATACGTGACGGATGTTAAATTGGCTAAGGACTTGCATAACACCAATGTGGATCAACTTCAAGATTTTCTTCAACAACACGAATGCCATGTGATCGAGGCTCGGTTGTCTACACCTCAAGTTCATGATCCACTTGCAATGTATGCTTCTCAACAAAACATGGCTTATACTTATCAACAACCATCATACTTGCAACAGCCACCACCACACATCTATCAGCAACCACAGCAACCATCTTATCAACCACCAATGATGCCACTACAAGAATATCAACAAAGTGTTCATCAACAATCTTTTCAACAGCAACCATCATATCAAACATCACCATCACAATCCAACACTTCTCCATTGGGCTATACTCCTCAGCAAGGATATTTTCCTATAGAAGCACAACCAGCACAAGCCTTCTACTCTAATGAACTTCCACCAATCCAAGCACCGGTCTTTACTCTAAATGATACGCCAGCTGATGTTCTAAACCATCTCACCGCCTACTTGTCAAAACTTGTTGCAACTAGAGGATTTCCACCAACAAACAATCAGCTCCGCACCTCATCAAATCCTCGACAACAAGCCACTGTTCAAGATGGTCAAGTGACGGTGCAACCTATTCAGGGAAGGCAAAATTCATATGGACCTCCTACAAGGACTGGGAACAATCAAGCTGTGAATTCTCAAGCTAGTGGAAATGGGAGTCCTATTGGTCCTAAAAAGGTTGTGACTTGCTACAATTTCCAAGGACAAGGTCATATGGCTAGGGAATGCACTCAGACGAAAAGGAGAAGGGATGATGCATGGTTTCGTGAGAAGATGTATTTTGGTTGATGCTCAGTCTAAGGGGAAGATTTTTGATTCAGAGGAGTTAGCATTTCTTGCAGACCCAGGGGCAGCAGATACTGATGGCATTGCAGTTGTTTCCACTTCTAATGCAGCTTATCAAGCGGACGATCTTGACGCATATGATTCGGATTGTGATGACATTCACTCTGCCCAAGCTGCTCTCGTTGCTAATCTCTCTCACTACGGTTCTGATGTCATCAGTGAGGTACCAACCACATCTAATAATATTGATGATAACCAACATCAAGTTGGGCATGAAAATGACAACCTTGAACAGCATTCGGGCACTAGTAACTCAAATGATGTGGTACCCAATCCTACAAATTTGAGTGAACCTCAACCGAATGCTACGACGGGTATGGAATCTTATGCTCAACATGATTTGGTCATGGTACCTAAACATATTATTGATCAAATGCATATGGCCCTCAGACAGTCTGTAGATACGAATTCCACCCTAACTGCTGAGCTTGCGTTGCATAAAGAAAAGGTCAAAACTTTTGAAATGGTCCCTCAAGAAGAGAAAATAACATGTTCTGAATTTGACCAATTTCGTTTTGAAAAGATTGAACACTTGAAAGAAATAGAATCATTAAAAGCTAATCTTTCCAATGAATTAAAAGCAAAAGAGTCGGTTGTCAATGATTTTCAGAAACTTAAAATGGATTTCGAAACTCTCGAGTCTAAAAAGGTTGAATCGGAAATTAATGCTACCAAACTTCTTAAATTCAAAGAACAACAACTTTTAAAACAATACGCTTCCACAGAAAAGGTTCATCTTTTAACTAAATCATTTAAAGAATTCGAACTTAAGCGTCTTCAAGATTTACCACCTAATCCTGGTTATGCAAAACAAGCTCAGGAATATATTCCCGGTCTTTATGATATGACCATAATTGGAAAATCCAAAGAAGCACCTTTTGTTCGTAGTTCTGACGCGACACAGTCACTTGCGGATGAAACTCATTCTAAAATGCTTTCAAAATTCCATACAATTGATTATGATCAACATAACAAAGATCAATTTTCTAAAAAGACCCGCATTCGCTTACAAAAGGAATTAGCTAAATTGACAGTTCTTGTGCCCCAAAGTTTGTCAAATTAAAACCCTCCCAGTACGTCTCCTACACTTGTCAAAAAGGATTTAACGAAGTTAATTCCACCGGTAAGTAAGCCGTCCGTTAACTTAAATGCGGTACACCAACACTTAGCCGATTTTGACAAGGTCATTTTGGAACGTACGACGGCTTCGGCCATAACGGAAGGTAAATGGAACTTTGAGCACACTAGACCTGCGTTCCGAGACGAAATTATTCCGTTTGTAAAGAATGTTAAAGCTTGTCTTAATAATCTTGATCAAGATTTGTATTTGGAAATAGAAGAAGTTAAACGTGTTTTCAATGAAATGGATGATGCTTATGAAAAGAGTTTACTTGAAATAGAACGAGTTTCACGCCAAAATGATCAGCTTCTGAAGCAAGTGATGTCTCATGATATTGTTTCCGTCTGTGTGAATAAATGTGTTGATAATGATTCTATTGTGTATAATGTTGAATCTGTGGATAATTCGGTAGATAGTACTTGTCACGAATCTGAAGCTGAATTTTTAAAGCTTCAAGATTCATATTCTTCGCTTTCAAAACGTTTTGATGAGATTCAAACACATTGTATTTCTCTTGAATGCAAGCAACAATTTATTCAAGAAATCTTTGAAACGTCATTCGAAGGTGTTAATATCGATGATGCAAATTTTGAAAAGAATTTTCGATTGAATTTACAATCAAAACAGCGTCAGCCAAGTGACAAAGTTGCTAACTCTTTGCCGATAGAAATAGAGAAATCTAAGGAGCTTAACTGTGTGAACGTACTCGAGGCCGCTGAGAATTTTAGACTTGATCTAGATAATCGAGTTTCCAAGATTTTGTCCAAAGTTGATAACTTAAAACCGAAAATACACGACTCTTCGATTCAGTACAGCCCGCATGTGTTGATACCACTGCACATAATCAATCTTTGATTGAACAATTGAATCGAAAGTCGGTGGAAATATCTGATTTGAGGGAACAAATTTGTGATAAAAATCTGGTCTTGGCTGAGTTAAAGGAAACACTTCATACTCTAAAAGGTAAGAATGTTGTGGATAACGCAGCCACTGTCTCAGCAGCGTCCTCTAGTGCAATCAAAAGGAACCTAATAGCCGTCACACCACTTAACAAGGGCCCTAAGACTAAACCATCTCAAACTTTGGTCACTAAAGATAAGGCGGAATCAAAACCAGCTTCTAATATTCTCGTGTTGCCTTCTACAGGAGTAAGCACCACTACTAAGGCTCAAAGATCTAAGCTTAAAAGAAACAAGAAGAATGATAGGATCTTGCCCCCATCTAGTAGTCAAGTGAAGAAGAAAGTAGAAGCCCATCCTAGGAATGTTATTTCTGTTTTGAATAAAAAGAATCATGTAGCTAAACCTAAAGGCTCTGCGGTTGTGCAGTGTTCTAAGCCTACTTTGAATTCTAATTTGAAATGTTGTAATTGCAATGAATGTATGTTTTCTAGTCGTCATGATTCTTGCCTTATTGACCATGTGAATGAGATGCATGCCCGGAAAAATGGATTAGAATGGAAACCGACTGGGAAAGTGTTAACCCAAGTTGGTTGGATGTGGCGTCCCACTGGTAGAACTTTCACTATAGTAGGAAATATGTACCCTTTGACTAGGATCACTCCCACTAAAGCGAAGAAAGCGTGCCCTTTAACTAGGAGTACCAAGGCTACCAAAACACAAGCGTGTCCTTTAACTAGGAACACCAACACTACTGTAGGAACAAAGTGCCCTTTAACTAGGTCTACTCCCACTGTAGTGCCCGCGGATAATAAAAACCTAAGGAAGTTGGAACTGTAAAACCTGTTAGTACTAAAACTCACATTAGAAAACGCAGGAAATCTAAGGGTCACAAAAATGTTAGCAATTCTGATAATATTTTATTTGTATTTGCTAACACTCCGGAACCAATAGTTTTCAATGCATTGTCTACTGTTGTTATTGAAAACAGGTGGTCCAAATTGTTCTCTGGTATTTGGACTCTGGTTGCTCCAAGCATATGACCGGAGATCGCTCTCAGCTCAGAAATTTTGTCAGCAAGTTTCTTAGTACGGTTAGATTTGTAAATGATCATATTGCAAAGATAATGGGTTATGGTGAATATCATATTGGGAATGTTATAATTTCAAGAGTGTATTACGTGGAAGGTCTTGGTCACAACTTATTTTCTGTGGGACAATTTTGTGATGCAAACCTAGAAGTTGCTTTTCGTTAGCATACCTGCTTCATTCGTAATTTGGAAGGGGTTGATTTATTGAAAGGTACTCGAGGGAATAATTTGTATACTTTGTCTCTACAAGACATGATGGCCGCTTCTCCCGTATGTCTTCTCTCCAAAGCATAGAAGACTAAGTCTTGGTTATGGCATCGACGGTTATCTCATCTTAACTTTGACGCTATTAATCACTTGGCGAAAAACGAACTTGTTCATGGTCTTCCTAAACTTTCATTTCACAAGGATCATTTGTGTTCCGCGTGTACAATAGGGAAAAGCACTAAGAAATGTTACAAACCCAAGACGGAAGATACCAACCAAGAGAAACTTTATCTTTTGCATATGGATCTTTGTGGGCCAATGCGTGTTGAAAGTCTTAGTGGCAAAAAGTACATCCTCGTCATTGTCGATGATTACTCTCGGTTTACATGGGTGAAATTTCTTAAACAAAAAATGAGGCACCTAAATTCATCATCGGATTTCTCAAGATGATTCAAGTGTGTCTCAACACTACTGTCCGACGCATTCGTACAGATAATGGAACCGAATTTGTGAATCAAATTTTGCGTGATAATTATGAAGAAGTTGGCATTTCTCATGAAACATCTGTTGCTCTCACTCCACAACAAAACGTTGTCTTTGAAAGGCGAAATCGCACACTTATGGAAGCTGCTCGAACGATGTTAATTTATGCAAAGGCTCCATTGTTTTTATGGGCAGAAGCAGTATCTACAGCAGTGTACACCCAAAACCGGTCACTAATTCGTAAACGCCATGGTAAAACACCTTATGAGCTTCTCCATGGGAAGGTACCAGATTTATCATATCTTCATGTATTTGGTTCTCTTTGATATCCAAATAATGATGGTGACAATTTGGGAAAACTTCAACCAAAGGCTGATATTGGTATTTTCATTGTTTACGCCCCCGCAAAGAAGGCATACCGAATCTACAATCGTAACTCTCGCAAGATCCTCGAAACTATGAATGTTGATTTTGATGAGCTGACAGCAATGGCTTCTGAGCAAAGCAGCTCTGAACCCGCACTTCATGAAATGGGACCCAGTAATATTAGTTATGGTCTTGTCCCAAACAACCCTACTTCATCATTTATACCACCTACTAGGACTGAATGGGATACGTTGTTTCAACCATTCTTTGATGAATTCTTTACTCCTCCAACTATTGTTGCTCCAGAACCTGAGGTAATAGCTCCGGTAACCGAAGTTGTCGCTCCAGCAACCGTTGCACAATCAGATACGTCTGCACCTACAATTGGTCTAGATATACCATCAACAAGTAATTCTCAACCAACACCTGTTTCAACTACCCATGTCATGCCTATTTATGATGAAGAGGATGATGATGATCACGATTTGGAATTCGCTTAAATGTGTGAACTTCCATTCTTTGGTGTACATATTCCCGACCCTAATCAAGCCGGGTCGTCCACCTCAGAGGAAGCTCCTTCTACAGTTTACTCCAATCCATGGATTCGTGAACATGACAACAAGTGGACAAAGGATCATCCTATAGATTCTATTATTGGTGACCCTAATCGTCCGGTATCCACACGAAGTCAGTTACAAGAAAGTGCAATGTTTTGTCACTTTGATGCTTTTCTCACTAAAGTTGAACCTAAGACATGGCAACAAGCTTTTACTCAATCATGTTGGATAGAAGCTATACAAGAAGAACTTAATGAATTTATACGTCTTGAAGTATGGGAACTTGTCCCATGCCCGGATCAAGTGCAGTTACTCACTTTGAAATGGGTTTACAAGGTGAAACTCGATGAGTTAGGCGGAATATTGAAGAACAAAGCTCGTCTAGTAGCTCGTGGATACAAGCAATTATTGGGCATCGACTTTATGGAATCGTTTGCACCTGTTGCCCGTTTGGAAGCTATTCGACTATTCCTCGCTTATGCAGCCCATATGAATATGATCGTCTATCAGATGGATGTGAAGACGACATTTCTTAATGGTGAACTCAAGGAAGAGGTCTATGTTCAACAACCAGATGGTTTTGTGAATCCTAATTATCCTAATCATGTGTACAAGCTTAAGAAGGCTCTCTATGGGTTCAAGCAAGCTCCTCGCGCATGGTACGATCTATTGTCACAATTCCTCATTACACAAGGCTTCGCAAAAGGCAAGGTGGATCCCACGCTGTTCATTCTGAAACGAGGTAAAGATATGATTATGGTACAAATATATGTTGATGATATTATATTTGCAGCCTCAACCCAAACCTTATCGGATGAGTTTGGGACACTCATGTCTTCCAAGTTTAAGATGTCAATGATGGGCAAGGTATCATTCTTCTTAGGTCTTCCGATATCTCAGAGTCCCAGAGGCATCTTTATCAATCAATCCAAGAATGCCCTTGAATCGCTTAAGAAATACAAGATGGAATCTTGCGACCCCGTGGATACTCCAATGGTGGAACGAACTAAGCTTGATGCAGATCCTCATGGAGTTGTTGTTGATCCGACACTTTATCGTGGAATGATCGGTACTCTTCTGTATATCACAGCTAGTCGACCTGATCTTCAGTTTGCTATATGTATGTGTGCCAGGTATCAAACTAGGCCTACTGAGGTACACTTAGCTACTGTTAAAAGGATCTTTCGATATCTTAAAGGAACCATTAATCGGGGACTTTGGTACTCGAAGGACTATTCTATTGCACTAATGGCATATGCAGATGCGGATCACGCGGGTTGTCAAGATACATGGCGTAGCACGAGTGGAACTTTGCAACTACTAGGAGATCGACTAATCAGTTGGGCATCGAAAAGGCAGAAAAGAGCTGCAATTTCAAGTACGGAAGCATAATACATAGCTATGTCCGGTTGCTGTGCTCAAATTCTTTGGATGAGATCGCAATTAACCGACTATGGTCTAGGTTTCAACAAAATTCCGATGTACTGCGACAACAAGAGTGCAATTGCCTTATGCTGCGACAACATTCAATTCTCCCGGTCAAAGCATATTGACATTCGCTACCACTTCATCAAGGAGCAAGTGGAAAATGGAATAATCGAGCTTTACTTTGTCCGATCTGAGTATCAATTGGCGGATTTTCACGAAGGCTTTAGATCGCGCTCGAATTGAATTTTTGGTCGGCAAGCTAGGAATGAGAACCTTCTCGACTGAGACTCTAAAGGAACTAGCAGATGAAGCGAAATAATAGTCTTGGTAAAACTATTCTCCGTATCCTTGGTGATCATCTGTATATATTGTTTATATTTTTATCCACAAAAGCAAAATACAAAAATATAAAACCATATAAAAACCATAAAAATTGAAAAATTCATTAAAAATCCAAAAATATTTTTACTTTATTTTTCAAAGGCATGTCTTTTGGTACGATAATATTTACGGCCTTAGAAATGTCGATTAATATTGACACGGCGCCATAAATAGAGTTCGTACAAAAGTTGTAAATATTTCATAAAACATGCCTATATGGCTTGTAGTTATTTCTGACTGCAACCCGGTTTTCACATTAAAGTCAGGTATTTCTTATGAAAGCTTTGGCTAACAACGGGAATTAATTTTCTCGGGAAAGATTTACTTTAAAACCTTGTAAGGGATCAAGTTTACTTTATAACTTGGTCTAACACAAATCTATGTACGCCTCAGTGCATTTATTTGTCAAAACAAGAGAAGTCTTGTTTTATGAAGCTATCATCTCTACAACCATGCTATCTACAATTGGTAACTACATACTCGACGATGCGACTACTCAACCGACGACTACAGCTCTTTCAATAGAACACGGGTCAACAATTGAGGGGGAGCAATTGTCAAGCATTCAGAATCTTCGATGCCGAAAGTGCCAAGTTCACAAGTTGGTGTCAAGACAACAATACCAATCGTACATGTGGTGTCAAGAGATGACTTCAGACGTGACGAGGCGACCAACATATGCTGACAAGAACCATTTGATCTTATCATATGATGTTCTCATCTATCAGGTCCAACCTTGTCAATTCTTTTTTAATATGGTGAATATGTGATCATGCTACAAATCGATATCATATCTCATACGTTTGATATCATGAAGATAAAATGGACTTGCATTTTTCTTCCCAAAACCTTTGTTAAAACTTTGTTAAATCAATTGATATTAAAAACATCGATTGGGTTAATTTTTTTAATATGGGGGAGAAAATGTGATTTAATATGGGATATTATCACAAACGGTTTGACTTAATGTGTTGGCTCATCCCGACATGTGCGAAATGTTTTCGAATATCGTGGCATATGTTAAGGGGGAGCAAAACGGATTTGCATATCAAAATGGATTTTCATGGTGACATATACTTACCCAAACCTCATTTAATTCACGACGATGAAGATTGTGGTGACATAAGGATGGTAGGATAGGTTAAGTCCAATGATTCTTCCAGAACCGGAGGAATCTTCCCAAGGACATTCCATAGCTAGAAATAGTCGTCCTTAGGAAAGATGGAGAAAGATTGTGAACGTAGCTGAATGCCGACCAAGTACTTAAGCTAGCACTGGAACAATCACAACAAGGTGCTAGTTATGAAGTATTGGTAAGCATTGAAGGGGTTGAAGAATGAAAAAGAATTGTAAAGATAAAGGGTGTAAAGAAAGAAGCCCTCCTTACAACTTTAGGCAGAAACCGGGTAAACACATATGCTATTGAGATCACTTTAATGATTCTAGATATTGAAGACAGACATCATGGACCCAGTGATACAATGCACAACCCATCCCAGCTAACTCAGATATCTCTCAAAAGGTATTTGTTTTAATCACACGGAGACAACACATTATCTATTGATTTATTCACTCGGAATAAATTGGTATTGAAAAGGTGGCACTCCTCTCCATCCTCCGATCACTAAAATCCAAAATGCACGATCGAGTCTAGAGCCATTTGAGATCATCAAATATCTCATTAGGACACACTTTCATATTTCCTTGCTTCTTCACACACTGTGAAAAGTAAGAAAGATTTTAAGAGTCCTATGCAAAATCTTCTTGATCTTGCCTGAACATCCGAGTAATACCAAAGTATTTACAATGAAGATGAAAATCCTTCTTGAGAGAACAATAAAAATCTCATGGTAGGTGACTTGTGCGATTCTTTATGAATCAAACTTGTGATAACTGGAAAGCAACAGCTGTTTAATTCTTAACTGAATTTAAACACGTTCCAGGCCTCTACGCAATATCTTAGTGATCTTGCCAGAACACTCAGAGTGATACCTTAGTGTTCACGGTGATGAGTGGAAATCCTTCTAGTGTTAACCTCAAACAGCACTTGGTAGGTAACTTGCAAGATTCTATACGAATCAAGCTCGTGACAACTGGAAAGCAACGATGGTGCGGTTCTTAATTGAATTTCACTTGTTCCAGGAACATGAATTGACGGCTTCAAATCATGCGGATATTATTATCCAAATGATTCACTCTTTATGTTCGCAGTCAGCTTTGGAAGGTCGAATAAAGAGAACGGGTTTACCCGCGAAATCCTGTCAGGAAGTTACTTAATTGAAACTATCCGTCACGGGTACGATATCTAATATCGTCCAACAGTCTTCACCGACCGGAGGTAAAATGCTACCGATTTAGAATGAATTGTTCAAAGCAATTTCGTTCGTGTCTACTTATGTTGCGGTATTTGAAGACGGCGGCGTTGCGGAATCCAAGAAGAAGTCGTCCCCGCATGCTTATACTTTATGCACTTAATACATCATCGAATTCAAGAAAGCCTAAAAGTTAAGTTTTCCGCTGTATCGAACTCTGAAGCTTTCAAGAATTACAAAGGTATAAGTATGTGGGACATGGTGTCACGAGGAGGCGAAGATCACAAGTGATGGATGCACAAGATCAAGGCAAGAGATTAATACTCAAGATTGATATCACAGATCACATCAGCATGTTCACCAGAAAAGAAAAAGAAAAAGAAAGACGAAGACTACGAGCTCAAGACAAGCATAGTATGCTAGGTTTATTTTATCATTGTAACTTGGGTAACGCCCTTGTTTGGAGTGACCTCCCTTAGGGGGAGATTGTTGGAAATACGTTTTACGTATTAGAAAGGATCGGTCACTCCAACAATAGTCCATGTTATAGCTCGTAGTTTAGTTATTTACATTTATTAAACAAAGCCCAAAACCGAGCCCATGATATGTATGGGCCGGTGGCCTAATGTAAACCCATGCCCATCTCATAGGCTTGGGTATATAAACCCTCTCCTTTGATGGAGAGGGTGGTGTGGTTTCATAATTTACATATAGTTCTTTCTAGTTTCTCTCTCTAGCTTTGTATGAAATCCAACATCTCTCTATCTCTTTCTCTCTCTAAAAACATAAGCATAGATTTACATTTCTGCAGTTTTTAGGACCAACGCTAACCATATCTTCCTCAACCGTTTTACACAAAAAATTACCACCCGCGGAGGCATTCAAATAATCCCTTTCATGATCATTAAGTCCATTGTAAAACGTGTCAATTTGATGCAAGTCGGAAAAACCGTGATGAGGACATTCATGTAACATTTCTTTAAACCTATTCCAAGCCGTTGAAAAACTTTCATTAAACTCTTGTGAAAATTTTGAAATCTCATTTTTCAAGTGCGTATTCTTAGAGGGCGGAAAAAATTGGTTCACAAACATAGACACGAGATCCTTCCACGTCAATATAGAATTGGGTGGCTCTTTCTCTAACCAAATTTTAGCGGGCCCCGCTAAGGAATACAGAAAAAGCATCATCTTAATCGAGTCATTCGAGACATCCTTAAACTTGCAAGTGGCGGTAAGACGATTGAATTGGCGGATATGGTTGTGTGGATTGTCCTTCTCATCACCACGGAATTTGTTGTTTTGGATCATCGACAAAAAACCCGTTTTCACCTCAAAATTCTCCGCAAGGATAGCGGGAATCACAATAGCCTCTCCATAACCCTCGGTGGGTGCTTGAAGTAACTCCATCATAGTTCGATTCGCCATGGTTTGTGCTTCTCTTACAATGGGTTCGTCAATAGGAGACTCCTCACTAGAAAGATTGGGAGTGGGAGTTTTGTTCTTTCGTTTACGTGCACGTCTTGCTTGATTACGAGTTAGCATAAACGTCACGTACAACGAGGGGACGAGCAAAGAAGATTCTTTTTGGTGTTTTGTATTTTTCAATTTTTTTGTGGTTTTTGATTGTATTAACCTTTTTGGATCTTGGTGAATGTATTAAGTAGAAACAAATCTACAAATCTCCTCCTTAATCAAATCTCTCGATTAAAGAAGCCTCAAGGAATAAAAACGATCACGTGAAGTGAACGCCTTCGATGACTTTAGAACGTTGGTGGAACACCAAAATGTTCAAGAGGGTTTAATCAATGGAAACCAATAAAATATATATCATACTTAGTAATACTTTGGGCGACAAAACCCTCGATTAGCTCTCAAAATCAAATACTCACAAGCAAGCGGGGAAACGAGGCTGCGCGAAGCACTTAAGAGCCTTTTTCCTTAGGATATATTTTATAATATCCACCTTATACCCACCTTATAGTTTGTATTTTTCAAGATTGAGCCTCACGAAAGTATTTATCTATTTTTGCCTTTTTCTTTGGTTTGAGATTCGAATACAATGATTGGGTAATGACCTCCCAAGTCAAGGTTGTGATTTCTCACGTATTTGGAGTACTTGTGAATTTATTGTTCTACGTATACACTATAGTAATAGTATTCACACAAAAACCGAAAACTGATAATACGTATTAGTAGAGTGCTACTAATACAAATACTATTTATGGTTAGTATATAAAAACAACAATTCCAATCAAAACACAACACTCCTCCCCGGCAGCGGCGCCAAAATGATGTAGTTGTTTTTACTACTCTTTAGGAAAAGAGAGCAAAAGTGGCAAGTATTGAGCACGACGATTTAGGAATACCGTGTACAAATGACCCAAAGTGGGGATCGTTCTCAAGGAGGCTAGTGTGTTATGTGTGTAATGATTAGGATTAGATTTGTGATTATATTTTTGAGAAAGAAAAATAGAAATGAGATTAGAAGAGAATGACGGTTACGGAGACGGATTAAACTAAGTCGAAAAAGGTGTACACGTAAAACCGTAAAAAGCACTAAAATTAAAATTTTACCCTAAAAAATTCCTAAAAATTACCAAAAGTCTACAATAATATTCTAAGAGTTTACAAAAAATCCAAACTTGCCAAAACCTTTTAATTAATTAGATAATGACTTTTTAATGCTAATTAAAGCCCTAAAAATCACAATTAATTATTAAAAAGTCCCAAACAAGATTTTAAAGTTTGTAAACCTCAAAAATACTCTAATTAAGCTAAAAAGTAATTTTCAAAATTTTAAAACCACTAAAAACTATTTTTAAACAATTAAAAACTACTAAAATCAATTAAAACTTAAATTAATTCTAGAAATTAATTAAAAGACTCTAAAATATTTGGAAAATTGCAAAATTCCTAATTAAGTGTTTAGAACCTAGGAAAAATATAAAAACTTAGAAAATCAGACTTTTAATTTTTAACAATAAAATAATATTAAAAATCCAAAAATCATAAAAAATTCTAAAAACTTGCAAACTAGCTTAATTTAACCTAAATAACTCAGAAATGAAAGTGAAATTACCTAAATACCCTTAATGGGCTAAACCCAAAACAGTACCTTATTGGGCCAAATTTGTGCCCAATAATAAAAAGTGTTCAAAATAAGCCCAACAAGCACAGGTTGACTCAAAATTTGATTTTAAACAACTTTTTCCAAAGGCCCAAAAGCTTAAAGTGTGAAATAAGCTAGCTTATACCAAACAGCTTATTCTTAATGGGCTTTTTGGCCCATTAAGCTATAAGCAAATGCCATACGCTGAAATTAAACACACAAGCTTCTTTTGTCCTAAATAAGACTTCTGCAAAAATAAATTTGAAATAAGCCCAAGGAATAAGCCTGAAAATGCAATAAGCAATCTACAGAAAACGATAAAATAATCGTTTTTGAGTTCTAGGCCACCCCAAGTGCTGATTCAAGTTCCTATAGATTTTAAAAGACTTAATTAAGCAAAATCAACAAAGAGTTTTCAAATAAGCTGACTCAATAAGCTGGAAAAAGAAAATAAGCACTTATGTAAAAGTCAAATAAGTTGGTTTTCTAGCAAAAAGTCAAAGTCAAAGTCCAATAAGCTCCAGTCTACTCAAATGGGTCAAATAATGAAGACCTATCACAAAAAATAAGTTGTTGCAAGTCTGGATAAGCTAAAATAGCTTATTTATAAGCTTAGTTCAAAATAACACTAGCAGGGGCTAGTTTTGGGTGTTGAGCAGTGGAAACTTTTTCCACTGCTTGACTTGTTTGACTTTTTGTCTTTAGTGACTTTTTTGGAGATTCAGATTACACAAAGGCACCCAAATGATCTTTGGATCAAAAGGTGTCAAGAACAATCAAAATATCACAATCACAAACACCCAATTGATACAGTTTAATCAATAAAGCACCAGATATGATATAGACATGAACAAATAAGCAGTTGAGCACTTATAAGCAGTTTTAGCAATAATCAGCCAATCAAATTCAACCAAATGCATACACAAGCTATTATAAATTCTAATGAACAAGTTTAAACAGTTTTCATGCAATGGCTTAAAGCCTAAATCAAGATTCAAGCTTATGAATGTTACTGATGAACACTAACACATGCAGTTTTACACTTTGCTGATGTATTTGACCAATAAGCCAGATTCAACACTCAATATCTATCAAATAAGTTATAATAATGATGTTTTAACAACTTTCAACCCTAAGCATGCACAAATACTAGATTTCACCAAAATCTTAGGTAAAAAACAGTTAAATTCACCAAGTTATAGCATATTGTTTGATTTGAAGCTTCAAACCCAAAAACTTGCAGCAAAACACTCTCAACAAGGCATATATCATATACCAAGCACAAACAATACCTTCTAACAACACAATATCAAGATGCAATCACAAACAGGTAGACCCAAACACCCCTTTATCTTTTCAAAATCAAATTTTTCAAAGGAAAGTGAGATTTAAGACCCCCCAAGCATCAATTAACACAATAACAAGTAAGATTAACATATTCAAGCAAGTATAAGCCACAAATTACACAAGAACAAAAGCAACACTCAAATATCACAAAAATCCAAAGTATTATCAGATTTTGGGATTAAGGGTGTGTACCTCATGGATGTACATCCACACCCACGGATTTTAAGCTTATGTGCTAGCAAGAACAAGCACAAGCTTCCACAACAAACACTGCTAAGAATCAACAAGGTTAGAAGCAAAAGTATAAAATCAGAAACTTGAAAAATCCTTGATTGATGCAACTCTTGTCCTCCACACTTGATTATCCCCAAGTTATAAGCCTCACCACACCTTAATCAACACAATTAGGATGCTATGATCAGCCCTATAACCCAAGAATTCCAAGATAGACCAAGAACTTAGCAAAATATCAAGAAAATGAAGAAAATGTGCAAACTTTTGCACACTCCTCTTTTGAAAATAGATTTTTGATTCCAATTCAGTTAACTAAGAACATAAACAAGCAATAATAAGATGGCACTTGGTCTTTCTTCAACACACTTAACTCAAATTTCATAAAACTGAAAAAGGGATTTACAAGTGCTTGAACAAGGAAAAACCAAAAGCAAACATAAATGTTAAGACCTAATGCCTTTATATAGGCTACAATGAGACTAAGGAAGCTGAAAAATAACAAAAACCCTAGTTGTGAAGTCCCAAAAATGCCCTTGGAAAATTTGAATATCTTGGAGTCTTGTGAGGAATTCTTGGCTGTTTGAGGGGATAGCTGGCAAGAAAATGTGATCAAAGGGTTTGTATGATGCTTAGAAAGTAAGCACAATTGTAGGACGTTGGATGACTTTATCTTCTTGTCTTCTTCCTCAAACGTGTAGCAGGGGATGTCCCATGTGGACACGTGAATGATGTGATGATAAATATTAAGGTTGAGTTGTGTTAACATGATCATTAATCACTAATCTGCACCATTTTAAGGTTTAATTACAAGTAATTAAGAAAACCCCAAATTGTGTTCTTGGTGAATAGTTAAGTGTTTGATCCGGATTAGTGTGGGATTTATTTAAATTTGATGTTAAGGCGCCAAGATTAATTAAGTAATTAATCTGGTGAGTGGAAGGTGACATGGCAAAATGGTGGAGTGTGATTGGTTGAAGTGGTGAGTGGGGTGAGGTGGCAGTATGTGGTTGGTTAAGGTAAGAATCATGTCTGGCCAATATTAGTCCTTCACTTCCTTCCCTTTTGTCATTTCAGTTATAAACCCTCTCAACGCCCATTTAAGCTTTATCAACTTTTCATTTTTCATACTTTTGCCCCAAAAAGTTTTGTAAATTGATTTCAGGGGTATTTCTTGTCATTTTTGAATTCTTGAAGGAATGATTTGGCATTTTGATGATGGATAATGGTCTTGACTTGTATGTTGAGCATTTTGGAGGACTGAAATTGCGAAGTCTTGTTTGATGAGGGACCATTCTTGCCAAATGTTGAAAGTCAAGGGTCCTTTTTGTTATTTTGGGATTTTCAAAGGACCAAACTTGTAATTTATTGTACTTTGAAGGACTTCATGATATATTTGACTTTGTGGAGGATAATGGTTGACAATTTAGCTTTGTTGAGGGGCTAAACTTGCCAATTCTTCAAAGTGGAGGGCCCTTTTTGCAATTTTGACAAACTTTAGGGACCAATCTTGTATTTATGAAGATACAAGGGTATATAGTGTCAATTCTTCCATATTGGAGGACCCTTCTTCATAATTCTTCAAATCTTCAAGTGTAAATCTTGGGAAAGTCTTCATTAGGGCTTGGTTCATTGTGCGGCTTTGTTTCCCGTGTTCGTTTTTGTATGATTCTTGTGATCTTTTGTCATTTTCTCAATATCCGTACCTAAAATACACAAGCAACAAACACAAGCATATATATGGGTATTTTGATGATATTTAATGCATTTTAATCCTTATTTGGACGATGAGACTATGTATAAAAGCAGTCTCATCAGCCAGCGTCACGGTTTTGAAGTATTGGCACCCGAATAATCGAAAGCTTCACCTAATAATAAGATTTCAAGTGCTCACCTAAATTAAGAAAAAATTTGAAGCTCACAAGGCCAAAAAATCTATGCCCAAATTGAAAGTGAATTAAGCCTTAATCTTTGAAGCTTTAAAGATCCAAAATTCGCTTTAGCGTGAGGATATACGTCTTTGGCTAATAAAACCACCGATGAGGCGGATAATAAAAGGCAAGGCAAGACCGAAGTCATAATAAAAGCTTCATGGCGAAGTTGAATAAAAGATGGAGGTAAACCTATGATAATAAGGCCCTTCCGTTAGGGGGCGTATAAAAGTCTTGGTAATAAGTCTCATGTTCAAAACCGTTATAAAACCGTGTTTATCGATCCTTCTTGTTGACTTAATTTTTTGACATCGTTGTCTATTAGGATGAATTATTAATTCGATGATTTTGGTTACACCGTTAAAACTCTATTTTTAGACTTAATCTCTATTCACGCATAAGTCAATGATGTATCCTCGTGATCATTAAGACAAAAATAAAATATAAGAGATACCAAGTAGGAATAAGGGAGTTTAGGTTCGTAATTAACACTCATGAGATATGATTGTGTTGCTAACTCATAATAACAATGAGCTCATTACACACTTAGCATGGAATTGGGTGAAAATCGAGGATGAAGAAATTATTTCTAACGAAGCATTCACGTGTTCTTGTTCTATGATCCCAAAAGTCACTTAATCGTGATGAAAACAATACATTATGTCTAAAACGCGTGTAGTAGTTTATTTAAGTTTATGTCTTCAATAAATGTCATCATAAAATGAATTTTGGAAGTGCTATGATACTTAATTCTAGCATTGCGTGGGGACACGATAATGGTTTAGTATGGGGGAGTGATGAGACTGTAATTATACATAGTCTCATCGTCCAAATCGGGCTTAAAATGCTAAAAATATCATCAAAATACCAAAATATATGCTTGTGTTTGCTCATTGTGTATTTTAGGTACGTATATCGTGAAATCAACAAAAGATCACAAGAATCAAGCAAAAACGAACACATGAAAGAAGCCGCACAAGGAACCGGACCCGAATCATGAATTTCCTTTGAAGTCCTTGAAGTTTGAAGAAATGGCAAGAATGGTCCCTCAAGAATGGAAGACTTGTCATATTATACCCTTGTAAAACTCAATTATTGCATTAGGGTCCCTAATATTTCAAGATATTACATTATTAGTCCTTGAAGAATATCAAAATAACAAGAAAAACCCTTGGAATATGTTTGGTTAAATTATTGTGGCCAAAATGGGAAAGTTGAAAGTTTATTACAAAGGGAATTGCAAGTTGATAGCTATTAAAAAAAATTGACAAAGCTTTGGGAGTCCAGGGACCTAATCTGCCAAGACACAAAACCCTCCTTCACCAATCACCATCTACCATGTCAACTCCTCTCCAATCATCTCCCACCACCTCATCACTCTTACCCACGTCACCCCATAACCATTATTTAAACTGGTCAAAAAAAGTCAAATCCCCACTTATTTTATAAACTCGTTTTTAGTTATTAAAACTGGTGGGAAACAACTTATGTTCACCATCTTCCCCTAATCACTTCTAATCCGAAACACAAACCCTAATCCTAATCTAGCACAAAACAAAGGGTTATTATGTAATCAAGTCCAGATTGGTAATTCACTTTAACCTCAACCCAAACCCACTCAAAGATTCCAACCCAACACACCCATGTGTTGGGTAGGACCCTCCCCTGCACCCATCACTTTCCCTCAACCCCCAAAAATCGTCAAAATAAATGGTTGGATGAATTTCCTTGGAGCGAAAGTCATCACCAACGATGGAGATTAATTCTACAGCTGTCAATCACGAGATGTCCATTTGACCATTTTCAAATCAGTCAAGATCAAGGGCAAGACTAGAAAAGCACGAATTAGGGTTTAGGGTTTTATACCCATTGTATTATTTTATTCAGCTTCTAGTATTTTCGGTAGGGTATTATAAAATGGGTGGTTTGTACCCATTTTCCTTCTTGTTCCAGATTTATCATTGCAACTTTCTTTTATATAATGGAATATTTAGAGTAATTTTTAAAAACCATTGCAGTGATATTCTGAGTTACACTTTCATTTATTGTTCTAGTGTAATGATTTCACAATAGCAAGTTTAGCTTAACTTATCAAAACTCTTCTTGTTCAAAAGATTTTGGCAAAAGTTATTTTGAGATCCGAATTCAAGCTTTGAAGTGTGTTTATTAATACAAGAGATTTTGTATGTAAAAAGTTATCGTCACAGTCTCTTCGAATTGAAAAATGGATTAACTAGATGACTCAGTTGTCTTTGGTGAAACAAATAGTTGTGTCGTTGTAGTAATTAAAAAGTGCAAAACTTTAAAGTAAAAGCAAGTAATTTAAATCTAAATCTAATTTAAAATAAATGACGAGAAATTAAAGCGTGACGAAAGTTAAAATTTGACAAAGTATTAAAATGTAAACTTAAAAATTAAACAGAACAAAATACTAAAAGCAAACATGTCGTCAGAATCCGATTGGAATCCCAATCGGAATGTACCTTACCTTCCCTATCGGAATGTGATGTGGTCGGAATGAGGTATAATCGGAATGTGATCGGAATACTTTTAACCCCAAGCTGTCGGAATATCAACACAAACACCCCTAATCGGAATGATGATCAGAATCCCCGATCGGAACCAAGATCGGAATCCTGGTCACTAACCCCTAATCGAAATACCAAACAAAACCCTTTGATCGGAATGTCACTTTGGAATCCCAGTCGGAATATCAAAACCCCTTTCCGACCCAGCAAGAGGAATGCTGGTCGGAATGTGCAATCGGAAAAGGGTTTCCCCTTTCACTTGGTGGTGATCGTAATACCGTAGGCAAGAGTAAATAAGCAAGATCAAATAAGCTATTAACCAAATAAGCACTCAACTTAAAATTTAACATAAACACGTATAAGAAAAACCTAATAAGCTAAAATTTAAAGACTTTTGAAAACACTAAATGAAAAAGATATACGAAAACAAACTTTATATAAAAATAACTTTTATAAAAACTTAAGAAACTTAAAGATAAACATAAATAAGCTATAAAATCAATAATCCAAAACAATCAATAACATAAAAAAACGTGACACTCAATCAAATAAACATATCAATAAGCTCATAAACATAAAGATCAAGCAAAACAAGAAAGGTAGAATGAGAGATTAAAAATAAGAACTTGATTAAAAGAAGATATTCGAAAATTAAAAGACTTACTTGAATTAAAAGGCAAGAATTTAAGGTGCAAGAAAGTTAATTAAATGACATGTAATTAAAGAACAAGTAATTAAAATGGAAGAGCTTAGTTTGTCAAACTAGCCAACAACATGAAAATGAAATTGTGACAATCCGTCAATTTATGGTTGATATTTTATTCTTGAATATTATTTAAAAAACATTATTTTAATGTTACAATATGAACTCACATATTTTTGGGAAGAAATTTGGATTTATGTCTTGGAGTAGCATCGACTACGTCTAAACCGGAGGATTCAACGTTACGTGCTTACATTTACATACACCGTCTTTGGTGACAGTCCGACATTTCAGAAAATAAATTTGTCCATGAATATTATTTTGGAGTTTTAAATTTGTGTTGGTTCATAAACTCACAAATTTACGAGAAAAGATTAGGACTTACGATTTTATTTTAACGTCCTTTACGACTAAACCGGAAACCTTAGGATTACGTATTTACGTTTTCGAACTCCGTTTTTGATGAAACAATTTTTATTGGATTCGTTTTGTGACGTTGATTCATAATTTATAAAAACGTTCTTCGTAAAACGACCCGAGGGCACGCAAATCGAGGAAACTAGAATCGAGAAATACCCGTAAACTAGTGAGATGGGACAAAACACATTGTCCCACCCCACTAGCTTAGGTTGGACGGCAACAATGTACAACACACCACATTTGGTGCCATCTTTATTTAACTAGATGGACACTTGTCCTAGTAAGCTTAGCTTTTAAGCTAAGCCTTTCCACTTTGAAACAAAACCATCAAACCTTTTTCATTTCCACCATTTCACCATGCAAAACAACTCAAACTTTCTCTCATCCTCTCTATTTGGCCGTCCCAAATGCTCCACAAAACACCACATTCATACAATTTTAAACCACAAACATATGTTATAATTAACATATGTTAATCTCCGCTCTATAAGATGAAGATTGGTGCAACTTATAACATCCAAGGAGGATTATTCATGGTGTCTTGGGGCTGATTTTCCACAAGGTGATCATAAAGATTGATGGTCTTGAAGATGGTGTTGGCTAAGCACAAGTTTCTCCATCAAAAATCCATGTTTTGATCAACCTACATCATCATGGTGGTATAAAGATTGTCCTCCTCATCTTCTTGTTATTTTAATTATGTAAACATGTATTTTATTTCCTATTGTATATGTATATGATTATTATATGATGATAAAAATGTTATGTGGGGATTTGTTGTTGATAAACATGATTAAAAAGGTGAAAAACCATAAGAAACAAGGTTAAAATCTTGGTTAAATTTGATGGCTGTATAAAACAGTAAAGAACCATATGGTAAACTGATAAAATGATGAAGTAAAATGGATTTACAGTAAGCTATGGGTCTTGTACACATGTGAGAGTTGGCCATGCAATGGAATCATTGTAATGAGTGAGATATGATCAAAACAAGTTTAAGGTATAAATCTGAGTTCACTGTTTTGGACGATTTTTAGAAAATATTTAGAAGATTATTCAACAGTAGCTATAGAAGACTTAAATGTAGCACATATCATGTAGTTTATGTGATAAAAAGTTGAGCTTCTATCTCCATGTAGAACTCAAGATATGGCAGTTTTAGTGAAAGTGAAGATAAAAATCAGATTTTTGGAAAAATAAAGTATAATACTATTATATAAGCACTCAAAATTATATTGTATAAAATGTAAAGTTAAAACCCACTAACTCATGAATTTTATTTATATAAATATGTTAAAGGTTAAATAAGTGGACATTTTAAAAAAATGGTAACTTGTTATGTTTTATAAGATATAAAACTATAAACATGATTTTTACGACTTTTTCGGCTAATACCGTAAAATTAACGTTTTAGTTAAATAAAACTTAGATGGTTGGACCCGTCTAATGAAAACTTTATAAAACTTATATACTGATAAATAGACATGTATAACAAGTAAAAACCGATAAAACCCGAACTATAGGGCATACGGACATTAACGAGCTAAGTAAACATATTGGACTAATACTTGGGCTAATAATTGGACTAAATAAGATAAAACCCATAAAAAAAACTTATTGGGCTTAACCCATTTGGGCCCAACTTGAAAGTGTATGTACTGATAATATAAGTACACAAAGGATTACTACAAGTTAAGAACTTATAATAGGCTTATTGGACTTAAAACACGTAAATAGGTAAAACGAGAAAACTAGTATAAAAATTATCAACACATAACTCTAAAATGAGTAAACGAGAATATGTAAACCCACTCGATCATCATATATATATAATCATCATAAGTATACATAATTGATATTTTTATAAAGTCATTGGACAAACGTCTAAGACCGAGTATTATTTGTCTAGGTTTCCGTGATTGAAGCACGTACCGTACGTCCGAATTGCCGATAACCCGCCTTCCCACATCAACGTGAGTTCATAGCCTCGCACTCTTTTAAATGTTTTTATAAATGTTTTATAAACCCTCGAGGGAGATAACATGTTAGTTTTTATAAAATTAGGACACCATTTGTCCCGATTGTTTGTTTATTGATTTTGGACCCGAATGATTGAATGACCCGATTGTATGACCCGATAAATGATTAAAGGACCCGATAGATGAAATCAAATGGATTATTAAAGTTAGGTTATGTCACTAAAAGTCCCATTAGCATGAATTGTGAACTACCGGGAGTTGGTAGACGCTTATGCATTTAATAGTACTATTTGGGGACGATCACACCAGTTCGCGCCTTGACGGCTGATCCCCGTCGTGCCACATTGATTGGTAAGCGAATTTATGTATGAGAAGATTTCCATAGCGTGACCTTTGTGACGACACGCTACTTTAGATGGGCAAAATTTGTATCGGGTTAGCTACCCGTTGTTGGTTTAGTAAGGTAACAATGTCATGCGGCTTATAATAATCCAAAATTAACGAAATACTTATAGACGCTCCGAATTACGATGTATTGCCTGACTAGCAATACAGTGTCATACTATTGATATTATGTTTGTGTTTTGGTTTTCATAACCATATTCATATTACGGTTTTTGTTTTCATACAACGTCATAAGACGTATTGTATGATGTTTTTTACGACATTGGCTCGTATAATGATTTTTAAGGCAAATGCCTATATTATGATTTTCGATAAGGATTCGTATAAAATGACTTTGGCTATTTTATGGCCTATTACAAAGATTTGTATAAAATGATTTTGGCTATTCTACGGCCTATTACAATGATTTGTACGAATTGATTTTTGGTACTAATTTTATACCAAAGTTATATTGATGGAATTTATTAAACTCTATGAATTCACTCGGCGTTATCGCTGAACTTTTCTTTTAACATGTTTTATCTCAGGTACTTGAAGGTAATTCTCGGGAAGACGACAAGAATTCATGGCCCGCACTTAAACAATATTTTCCATTCAAATACTTTGTAAAATTTTGTATGAAATATAATGACTTGGGACCGATGTAACTTTGATGTTTATGAATGGAAATGCTTTTATTATAAAACGACGTGATTCTTATGCGTTGTCTATGATGTGAGTAATGTGCTATCCCGTAACACCAACTAGTCTTCCGCTTTACTGAGTTGTATAAATTTGGGGGTGTTACAGTTTGGTACCAGATCTCTCGTTATAGAGAACGAAAGATTTTTAAAAACTAAGGTTTTGATTAAAACTTTTCAAAATCTTTTAACTATAAACATTTTTCTAAAAATGTCTAAAAATATTTTGACTATAACGGTGCCGAAGAATTCCCGAGTTACCGACAAGACCAAGACTAAGAAGTGTTATTTTAATATATATATATAACTTGTATTATATATATATATATATATATGATGTAATTTTATTACATGATTGTTTGATGATTAATTTGATTTTTATACGAGGTATTTATACGACGTAGATTGTCACAATGTGCCATAAATCCCCTAGTAAATTAATCGAAGCTATTCTCGTAGGAATTCTAGCTATCCTAGATCTAAACCAAGTTGTGGATATTTATGATCCCAACAAATGGTTGATACTCATAGGAATGTAGATATTAGTTTATTGTGATATCGAAGAAGAATTGGCGAGATTAAATATGATATCAATGTCATGACGATCTTTCCTTATAGAGTGGAGTTTGACAAAACATTACCACCTAGAAAGATGTCATCTGATTCGTTGTCATCCAATCCTTAAATTTGAAATCGAAAGGGTGAATGTTGCACTTGAGGCTGTCATTGGAACCATTACCCAAAAGCCTCATGCCACTAATACCTTTCCGAGAAGTCTAATTGAATGTATGAGTCATTTCATACTAGAGACTTATTTGATAATTGTTGTTGTAAGAGCTAATAGGATTGGAAATTAAGTGTTGATCATATCGAGCTTTTATTGCCCTTTCAAGGTATAAGAATAATAATTGAAAGTATTGGAGAACGAGGTAGGATATCAAATTGAGTATAAGTTGATTGAAAACTTGAATAAAGTAAAATTTAACCCATATGGAATAATAAATTGTTAAGAGGAAGTCGTTAAGTTTTGTGATTGAATTATAAGGTTTTAATTGATTGTTGATTCGTATTAAGGGTTGTTCCAAGGCCATTGTCCACTAACGAGGACGCCCAGTGTCCAAGAAATAAATTGAAGAAATCTTCTTCTGAATAGAGACCGATGGATCTTCCAGGACATGTGGAACACCTAGTGACTCTTGTAGATTAGTATTCATTGTGGTATCTTTTAAAAATAATCCCTAACTTAACTGAGATATCAGTTGGTAGGATGAGTTCTGAGAATTGTATGACATAGTGACACGTAATGTGTTACGGTACAATTTTGACTTGTTTGCGATTAATGACAAAGACTACCTTTGATTACTAAATCTTACATGTATCGATGTTATCTATCTTTTATTGCTTCATCCTAATGATTGAATTAGTGATGCAACCATTGAACAAGTACTCATCTTGATTTGAGTTACGTTGTGGATTATTCTTCGTGAGTGCCATCGAGGTCATGAACCTCATAATTAATTGGCTAAGCTCATTTCCTATTATATCATAGTTAATTCTTGGTGAACAACTTTTCATCACTCTTTTGCAGATCATACATTGTTTTTATAAAGTTAAAACGGTATCCTTTGAGAAAATTTAATTTTCATCACAATAAGGATTATTCAAAGTGAGATTTAAAAGTGATTGATATCAAAATGAAGTTGTTTATGAAACACTTTGGAAACTTAACTGTTTTCATAACAAGGAAAATCTTTGTAAATTTATTTTGATTCTTATTTAAGAATTAAGCATGAAAATGTTTTTACTACAAACATGGATGATAAAATTTTGACGAACTGAGTATTGCATAGTTAATCTTGAAATTGTATATAGTTGCGCGCCTACATACAATTTGGAATGGACCATGCAAGACTGATTAGTAGTCACCATAAAATTGATTGATAAACACTACATTTTCGTTGAAGTTGTGAAAGATTAAATTTTAATGAGATCTGCAAGAAGTGAAAAATAAAGACATAATGTTAGAGACATCTACATATGTGCCTGTAGCATCTATCCTTCTGAGTCGAATTTACTCATCTGTGGAAATTGTCTTATTTGACAATTGACAATTCTTTCTTGTCCAATTCTCCCGTAGTGAGATTCTTAGGAAAAGTATCAAATTACCGAGTGTTGATAACCGACTGGATGTATTGACGTTCTTATCATTTCTTATGATTTGATTTTATTTTAATGACCTGGGTAACGATCCGAGGAGCTTTCGAATGCGTACTCAAATTATGAAAACATGGGATATATTCATATTCGTTAAATGTTTTCGTCTACATCTGATTTGAAACTCTATCGCGTAGATTATGCGTTGACCTTACTCTTTAATGGTAGTTGTGTCTCCATATATCCTTGAATTTGTGAAGGATTATGAATTATTTTTTGAGAAGTTCGCATCTTATCGACGGCAATAAAACTAACAAGTTGATAATGCCAGTAGAATGGATTGATTGATTATGACATGACGACATTGTCTTAATTGATGGGAACTCGAATAGAATTCCCTAAAATGATAAGATGTTGATTATCGAAAGTGATCTAAATAAATTCTTGATGGATGACGATATCCTGTATTCAGACTTGAAATTATACCATGAATGGTTGTGAATTAGTCATAGATATTATAATCTAGAAAGAACCTAATATGAATTTATTAAAAGATGTTTCTGTTATCTAAAACTTTAGGAGGTACTTGCTGGTGAATTACCTAGACTTTCGCCATTAAGGCAAGTTGAAATTGATATTGATTATATTCCCAGTGCTGCACCTGTGGCTTGTGCACTGTGCGTCAGCACCATCTAAATTAAAGGAATTACCGTACAACTGAGGGAGTTGTCAGAGAAAGATTTTATTATACCAAGCCTGTCATCCTGAAGAGCTATGGTGTTATCATTCCTTATATTTATAGATTACTGTGACTGAGTAAATTGACACGTATAAGAAAAACCTAATAAGCTAAAATTTAAAGACTTTTGAAAACACTAAATGAAAAAGATATACGAAAACAAACTTTATATAAAAATAACTTTTATAAAAACTTAAGAAACTTAAAGATAAACATAAATAAGCTATAAAATCAATAATCCAAAACAATCAATAACATAAAAAAACATGACACTCAATCAAATAAACATACCAATAAGCTCATAAACATAAAGATCAAGCAAAACAAGAAAGGTAGAATGAGAGATTAAAAATAAGAACTTGATTAAAAGAAGATATTCGAAAATTAAAAGACTTACTTGAATTAAAAGGCAAGAATTTAAGGTGCAAGAAAGTTAATTAAATGACATGTAATTAAAGAACAAGTAATTAAAATGGAAGAGCTTAGTTTGTCAAACTAGCCAACAACATGAAAATGAAATTGTGACAATCCGTCAATTTATGGTTGATATTTTATTCTTGAATATTATTTAAAAAACATTATTTTAATGTTACAATATGAACTCACATATTTTTGGGAAGAAATTTGGATTTACGTCTTGGAGTAGCATCGACTACGTCTAAACCGGAGGATTCAACGTTACGTGCTTACGTTTACATAAACCGTCTTTGGTGACAGTCCGACATTTCAGAAAATAAATTTGTCCATGAATATTATTTTGGAGTTTTAAATTTGTGTTGGTTCATAAACTCACAAATTTACGAGAAAAGATTAGGACTTACGATTTTATTTTAACGTCCTTTACGACTAAACCGGAAACCTTAGGATTACGTATTTACGTTTTCGAACTCCGTGTTTGATGAAACAATTTTTATTGGATTCGTTTTGTGACGTTGATTCATAATTTATAAAAACGTTCTTCGTAAAACGACCCGAGGGCACGCAAATCGAGGAAACTAGAATCGAGAAATACCCGTAAACTAGTGAGATGGGACAAAACACATTGGCCCACCCCACTAGCTTAGGTTGGACGGCAACAATGTACAACACACCACATTTGGTGCCATCTTTATTTAACTAGATGGACACTTGTCCTAGTAAGCTTAGCTTTTAAGCTAAGCCTTTCCACTTTGAAACAAAACCATCAAACCTTTTTCATTTCCACCATTTCACCATGCAAAACAACTCAAACTTTCTCTCATCCTCTCTATTTGGCCGTCCCAAATGCTCCACAAAACACCACATTCATACAATTTTAAACCACAAACATATGTTATAATTAACATATGTTAATCTCCGCTCTATAAGATGAAGATTGGTGCAACTTATAATATCCAAGGAGGATTATTCATGGTGTCTTGGGGCTGATTTTCCACAAGGTGATCATAAAGATTGATGGTCTTGAAGATGGTGTTGGCTAAGCACAAGTTTCTCCATCAAAAATCCATGTTTTGATCAACCTACATCATCATGGTGGTATAAAGATTGTCCTCCTCATCTTCTTGTTATTTTGATTATGTAAACATGTATTTTATTTCCTATTTTATATGTATATGATGATTATATGATGATAAAAATGTTATGTGGGGATTTGTTGTTGATAAACATGATTAAAAAGGTGAAAAACCATAAGAAACAAGGTTAAAATCTTGGTTAAATTTGATGGCTGTATAAAACAGTAAAGAACCATATGGTAAACTGATAAAATGATGATGTAAAATGGATTTACAGTAAGCTATGGGTCTTGTACACATGTGAGAGTTGGACATGCAATGGAAACATTGTAATGAGTGAGATATGATCAAAACAAGTTTAAGGTATAAATCTGAGTTCACTGTTTTGGACGATTTTTAGAAAATATTTAGAAGATGATTCAACAGTAGCTATAGAAGAGTTAAATGTAGCACATATCATGTAGTTTATGTGATAAAAATTTGAGCTTCTATCTCCATGTAGAACTCAAGATATGGCAGTTTTAGTGAAAGTGAAGATAAAAATCAGATTTTTGGAAAAATAAAGTATAATACTATTATATAAGCACTCAAAATTATATTGTATAAAATGTAAAGTTAAAACCCACTAACTCATGAATTTTATTTATATAAATATGTTAAAGGTTAAATAAGTGGACATTTTAAAAAAAATGGTAACTTGTTATGTTTTATAAGATATAAAACTATAAACATGATTTTTACGACTTTTTCGGCTAATACCGTAAAATTAACGTTTTTGTTAAATAAAACTTAGATGGTTGGACCCGTCTAATGAAAACTTTATAAAACTTATATATTGATATATAGACATGTATAACAAGTAAAAACCGATAAAACCCGAACTATAGGGCATACGGACATTAACGAGCTAAGTAAACATATTGGACTAATACTTGGGCTAATAATTGGACTAAATAAGATAAAACCCATAAAAAGAACTTATTGGGCTTAACCCATTTGGGCCCAACTTGAAAGTGTATGTACTGATAATATAAGTACACAAAGAATTAATACAAGTTAAGAACTTATAATAGGCTTATTGGACTTAAAACACGTAAATAGGTAAAACGAGAAAACTAGTATAAAAATTATCAACACATAACTCTAAAATGAGTAAACGAGAATATGTAAACCCACTTGATCATCATATATATATAATCATCATAAGTATACATAATTGATATTTTTATAAAGTCATTGGACAAACGTCTAAGACCGAGTATTATTTGTCTAGGTTTCCGTGATTGAAGCACGTACCGTACGTCCGAATTGCCGATAACCCGCCTTCCCATATCAACGTGAGTTCATAGCCTCGCAATCTTTTAAATGTTTTTATAAATGTTTTATAAACCCTCGAGGGAGATAACATGTTAGTTTTTATAAAATTAGGACACCATTTGTCCCGATTGTTTGTTTATTGATTTTGGACCCGAATGATTGAATGACCCGATTGTATGACCCGATAAATGATTAAAGGACCCGATAGATGAAATCAAATGGATTATTAAAGTTAGGTTATGTCACTAAAAGTCCCATTAGCATGAATTGTGAACTACCGGGAGTTGGTAGACGCTTATGCATTTAATAGTACTATTTGAGGACGATCACCCCAGTTCGCGCCTTGACGGCTGATCCCCGTCGTGCCACATTGATTGGTAAGCGAATTTATGTATGAGAAGATTTCCATAGCGTGACCTTTGTGACGACACGCTACTTTAGATGGGCAAAATTTGTATCGGGTTAGCTACCCGTTGTTGGTTTAGTAAGGTAACAATGTCATGCGGCTTATAATAATCCAAAATTAACGAAATACTTATACACGCTCCGAATTACGATGTATTGCCTGACTAGCAATACAGGGTCATACTATTGATATTATGTTTGTGTTTTGGTTTTCATAACCATATTCATATTACGGTTTTTGTTTTCATACAACGTCATAAGACGTATTGTATGATGTTTTTTACGACATTGGCTCGTATAATGATTTTTAAGGCAAATGCCTATATTATGATTTTCGATAAGGATTCGTATAAAATGACTTTGGCTATTTTATGGCCTATTACAAAGATTTGTATAAAATGATTTTGGCTATTTTACGGCCTATTACAATGATTTGTACGAATTGATTTTTGGTACTAATTTTATACCAAAGTTATATTGATGGAATTTATTAAACTCTATGAATTCACTCGGCGTTATCGCTGAACTTTTCTTTTAACATGTTTTATCTCAGGTACTTGAAGGTAATTCTCGGGAAGACGACAAGAATTCATGGCCCGCACTTAAACAATATTTTCCATTCAAATACTTTGTAAAATTTTGTATGAAATATAATGACTTGGGACCGATGTAACTTTGATGTTTATGAATGGAAATGCTTTTATTATAAAACGACGCGATTCTTATGCGTTGTCTATGATGTGAGTAATGTGCTATCCCGTAACACCAACTAGTCTTCCGCTTTACTGAGTTGTATAAATTTGGGGGTGTTACAGTTTGGTACCAGAGCTCTCGTTATAGAGAACGAAAGATTTTTAAAAACTAAGGTTTTGATTAAAACTTTTCAAAATCTTTTAACTATAAACATTTTTCTAAAAATGTCTAAAAATCTTTTGACTATAACGGTGCCGAAGAATTCCCGAGTTACCGACAAGACCAAGACTGAGAAGTGTTATTTTAATATATATATATATAACTTGTATTATATATATATATATATGATGTAATTTTATTACATGATTGTTTGATGATTAATTTGATTTTTATACGAGGTATTTATACGACGTAGATTGTCACAATGTGCCCTAAATCCCCTAGTAAATTAATCGAAGCTATTCTCGTAGGAATTCTAGCTATCCTAGATCTAAACCAAGTTGTGGATATTTATGATCCCAACAAATGGTTGATACTCATAGGAATGTAGATATTAGTTGATTGTGATATCGAAGAAGAATTGGCGAGATTAAATATGATATCAATGTCATGACGATCTTTCCTTATAGAGTGGAGTTTGACAAAACATTACCACCTAGAAAGATGTCATCTGATTCGTTGTCATCCAATCCTTAAATTTGAAATCGAAAGGGTGAATGTTGCACTTGAGGCTGTCATTGGAACCATTACCCAAAAGCCTCATGCCACTAATACCTTTCCGAGAAGTCTAATTGAATGTATGAGTCATTTCATACTAGAGACTTATTTGATAATTGTTGTTGTAAGAGCTAATAGGATTGGAAATTAAGTGTTGATCATATCGAGCTTTTATTGCCCTTTCAAGGTATAAGAATAATAATTGAAAGTATTGGAGAACGAGGTAGGATATCGAATTGAGTATAAGTTGATTGAAAACTTGAATAAAGTAAAATTTAACCCATATGGAATAATAAATTGTTAAGAGGAAGTCGTTAAGTTTTGTGATTAAATTATAAGGTTTTAATTGATTGTTGATTCGTATTAAGGGTTGTTCCTAGGCCATTGTCCACTAACGAGGACGCCCAGTGTCCAAGAAATAAATTGAAGAAATCTTCTTCTGAATAGAAACCGATGGATCTTCCAGGACATGTGGAACACCTAGTGACTCTTGTAGATTAGTATTCATTTTGGTATCTTTTAAAAATAATCCCTAACTTAACTGAGATATCAGTTGGTAGGATGAGTTCTGAGAATTGTATGACATAGTGACACGTAATGTGTTACGGTACAATTTTGATTTGTTTGCGATTAATGAAAAAGACTACCTTTGATTACTAAATCTTACATGTATCGATGTTATCTATCTTTTATTGCTTCATCCTAATGATTGAATTAGTGATGCAACCATTGAACAAGTACTCATCTTGATTTGAGTTACGTTGTGGATTATTCTTCGTGAGTGCCATCGAGGTCATGAACCTCATAATTAATTGGCTAAGCTCATTTCCTATTATATCATAGTTAATTCTTGGTGAACAACTTTTCATCACTCTTTTGCAGATCATACATTGTTTTTATAAAGTTAAAACGGTATCCTTTGAGAAAATTTAATTTTCATCACAATAAGGATTATTCAAAGCGAGATTTAAAAGTGATTGATATCAAAATGAAGTTGTTTATGAAACACTTTGGAAACTTAACTGTTTTCATAACAAGGAAAATCTTTGTAAATTTATTTTGATTCTTATTTAAGAATTAAGCATGAAAATGTTTTTACTACAAACATGGATGATAAAATTTTGACGAACTGAGTATTGCATCGTTAATCTTGAAATTGTATATAGTTGCGCGCCTACATACAATTTGGAATGGACCATGCAAGACTGATTAGTAGTCACCATAAAATTGATTGATAAACACTACATTTTCGTTGAAGTTGTGAAAGATTAAATTTTAATGAGATCTGCAAGAAGTGAAAAATAAAGACATAATGTTAGAGACATCTACATATGTGCCTGTAGCATCTATCCTTCTGAGTCGAATTTACTCATCTGTGGAAATTGTCTTATTTGACAATTGACAATTCTTTCTTGTCCAATTCTCCCGTAGTGAGATTCTTAGGAAAAGTATCAAATTACCGAGTGTTGATAACCGACTGGATGTATTGACGTTCTTATCATTTCTTATGATTTGATTTTATTTGAATGACCTGGGTAACGATCCGAGGAGCTTTCGAATGCGTACTCAAATTATGAAAACATGGGATATATTCATATTCGTTAAATGTTTTCGTCTGCATCTGATTTGAAACTCTATCGCGTAGATTATGCGTTGACCTTACTCTTTAATGGTAGTTGTGTCTCCATATATCCTTGAATTTGTGAAGGATTATGAATTATTATTAGTCTTTTGAGAAGTTCGCATCTTATCGACGGCAATAAAACTAACAAGTTGATAATGCCAGTAGAATGGATTGATTGATTATGACATGACGACATTGTCTTAATTGATGGGAACTCGAATAGAATTCCCTAAAATGATAAGATGTTGATTATCGAAAGTGATTTAAATAATTCTTGATGGATGACGATATCCTGTATTCAGACTTGAAATTATACCATGAATGGTTGTGAATTAGTCATAGATATTATAATCTAGAAAGAACCTAATATGAATTTATTAAAAGATGTTTCTGTTATCTAAAACTTTAGGAGGTACTTGCTGGTGAATTACCTAGACTTTCGCCATTAAGGCAAGTTGAAATTGATATTGATTATATTCCCAGTGCTGCACCTGTGGCTTGTGCACTGTGCGTCAGCACCATCTAAATTAAAGGAATTACCGTACAACTAAGGGAGTTTTCAGAGAAAGATTTTATTATACCAAGCCTGTCATCCTGAAGAGCTATGGTGTTATCATTCCTTATATTTATAGATTACTGTGACTGAGTAAATTGACAATCGAAAACGATATCCATAACTCGAAATGGAAGATTTGTTCGATCATTTACAAGGTTTTAGCGTATGTTTTAAAGATTTGATCCACGGCATGGTTATCATCAACTTCGCATCTGCGAAAAATATTATGTATTCCAATCACTACATCTGGTACTTATAATGAACATTATGAGTTCTATGTGATGTCGTTTGGATTGATCGATGCACATGTAGCATTCATAAATTTGGTAAATCACGTGTGTAGGCTGTAATTCGATAAATTCATGCTTGTGATCATTAAGGATCATTTGTCTGTTTATAAAAATAAGAATGAAGTTGATAATTATTTATAGATTGCCCTGAATTGGCCGAACGATAAAAACCTGAACCTTGAATAATTAAAACATGATTAAAGACTTGAACCTTTACATGATTTAACCGTGTAATTAATAGATAATGGAAGCTATATTGACTTTTCAAAGATTAGAACCACTAACGCTTAGGGATTAAAAACTTAATCCTTTACATAAAATGACAGTTGGATTAATAATGGTAAGATGTATGCATATAGACTCTTCAAAAATTAAGAGCCCTTTTATGACTTTTGATTTTATCAAAAAGAAAGTGCAAATATGGTTTGACAAATGTTTTAACAAAGGATTCTTAAGGGATTATTCCCTTATACACAAACCATTTAACTAAACTTCTGTTTAGGGGTAAATGTTTGTGTATACTTCTAGACAACTTAAGAAGAATTGAGGAAACTATATAATTTATGACTTGAAATTTGAAACGACAATTTTTTCTTTTGAACTAAGAAAACTTTGACCAAAATATAAACAAAGATTTCTCGAACATTTTCGGATCTTATTAATTATTTTAATTATTTTCGATAAATCAACAAAAGTCTTGTTAATTAAGTTCAAATTCATTTTGAACATTTTATATAATTGGTCGAACTAAGAAATTTAAATCTTTATGTTTACATTTCATAAGAACTGAAAATTTATTATTTAATTAGTTGTAATAATTATCGACGCTTTAAACGTCGGATGGGGTAAAACGGATAAAAAAATAATAGTAAAGACGAAACTAAAACATAGAAGATATGAAGAAAGAATTTTGAATAAGTACGGTTGTGATATTTATTTCATCAGGAAAATGAACGTAATTGCTGACACATAATATAGAAAGAATATCTGAGTGAATTGTGGACATGATAATTACATCATCATGAGAATAATATAGATACTGACATATTATATAAAAAGGATAAAGAAACAATTAGGACATGTTCCTTAATAATGAAGGTGCAAAATAAATTGCCGAACGATATAAAAATAAACGATGTTTGTAAGAAGGATAATATAAATAATAAAAAGGGGTTCGCGGATAATGTGAACCATTAAAATTAAGAAGCCTATAGCGTTAAATGTTTTAAAGGCCACTTGTGATTGTCTAAATATGGAGGATTGTAAGATATAGTTATATTGGAATTTGTAAGTATAAGTATTCTATTTATGTCATTTATGACTAAAAGTATCTTTGTCTGAAGAAGTTGTACCGATGGCAATTATGAAGGCAGACATCGCCTCATACATTAGTAAACGTCTAGCTATTTCAAAGGTCATCATCTGAATTTGATTCGATTTGGGTCATCGTCGACAGACTGACCAAATCTGCTAATACCATTCCCGTTAATGATAAATGCAAAAGAGTTATGTAAACATAGTATGCCTGTATCGAACATCTTTATCAAGATCCTCGCTTCGCATCGAATTTCTAGATATTTGCTTAGAAATCATTGAGAACGAACCCTGATGAGAGTACTATGTACCACCCCAATCGAAGGGACGAGGTAAAGTAACGATACAAAGTAATATAAGTGTTGTTCTATGTTTGAATGATTGACCTTTGGCAATGAACTGTATAATCGTTTTCCTTTGGAAGGATTATCATTGATAATCATCATATTAGGATTGAGATCAAATCTTGTTAGGATCTAAATATTAGAGCATCTGTAAGCAGGAGTTGAGATAAAGACCCCCGACATACACCCACTGTGAGTTGGACATGTCTTTTAGGTTTAAGGTTTTCTATGATGGCGAGCCTAACCTTGCAAAATACCCGACCCGCGAGATCTGAAATGATTTTTGAAATTAGGATCTGATTATTGACTGCCGGTAGTGGGCAAGAGGTTATGTAAATGTGAAATGTAGATCTTGAAGTGCCAAATGTGTAGCGAAGTTATGCCACAAATTTTAACCTTGGAAAAATGAATTCATGATCTAACAAATCATGGGATATAAGTCCCCGTTGTATGGGACCATTGAGATGATGTAAAAGTTGGGATTGAGAGGCATATAAGCTGTATCTACCCTAGGACTTCAAAGACTGCGTGAATGATGTTTCGTATATCGAACTTGATGGAATATCTATCAAGTGAGAATCTGATTATTCTTAGTAGAGCTTAGATCGGCGAAAAGTTGCATTCATCAGAAACCCGTGAACATCATGGATAGAGAAAGTAAGTCAACATTTAGCCTGATCTTATTCCCGTAGTTATGTTTGATGAAACTCGCATATTATAATGGATTACACTTGTGAGAAAAGACCGAATGTGGAGGAAATACCCACATGGCTTTAACTCTATAAGAAGCGAGTAGTAAGATGATCTTTGAGGACAAAGATCCTGTTTAGGGGTAAATGCTGTGACAATCCGTCAATTTATGGTTGATATTTTATTCTTGAATATTATTTAAAAAACATTATTTTAATGTTACAATATGAACTCACATATTTTTGGGAAGAAATTTGGATTTACGTCTTGGAGTAGCATCGACTACGTCTAAACCGGAGGATTCAACGTTACGTGCTTACGTTTACATACACCGTCTTTGGTGACAGTCCGACATTTCAGAAAATAAATTTGTCCATGAATATTATTTTGGAGTTTAAATTTGTGTTGGTTCATAAACTCACAAATTTACGAGAAAAGATTAGGACTTACGATTTTATTTTAACGTCCTTTACGACTAAACCGGAAACCTTAGGATTACGTATTTATGTTTTCGAACTTCGTTTTTGATGAAACAATTTTTATTGGATTCGTTTTGTGACGTTGATTCATAATTAATAAAAACGTTTTTCGTAAAACGACCCGAGGGCACGCAAATCGAGGAAACTAGAATCGAAAAATACCCGTAAACTAGTGAGATGGGACAAAACACATTGTCCCACCCCACTAGCTTAGGTTGGATGACAACAATGTACAACACACCACATTTGGTGCCATCTTTATTTAACTAGATGGACACTTGTCCTAGTAAGCTTAGCTTTTAAGCTAAGCCTTTCCACTTTGAAACAAAACCATCAAACCTTTTTCATTTCCACCATTTCACCATGCAAAACAACTCAAACTTTCTCTCATCCTCTCTATTTGGCCGTCCCAAATGCTCCACAAAACACCACATACATACAATTTTAAACCAAAAACATATGTTAATCTCCACTCTATAAGATGAAGATTGGTGCAACTTATAACATCCAAGGAGGAGTATTCATGGTGTCTTGGGGCTGATTTTCCACAAGGTGATCATAAAGATTGATGGTCTTGAAGATGGTGTTGGCTAAGCACAAGTTTCTCCATCAAAAATCCATGTTTTGATCAACCTACATCATCATGGTGGTATAAAGATTGTCCTCCTCATCTTCTTGTTATTTTGATTATGTAAACATGTATTTTATTTCCTATTGTATATGTATATGATGATTATATGATGATAAAAATGTTATGTGGGGATTTGTTGTTGATAAACATGATTAAAAGGTGAAAAACCATAAGAAACAAGGTTAAAATCTAGGTTAAATTTGATGGTTGTATAAAACAGTAAAGAACCATATGGTAAACTGATAAAATGATGAAGTAGAATGGATTTACAGTAAGCTATGGGTCTTGTACATATGTGAGAGTTGGCCATGCAATGGAATCATTGTAATGAGTGAGATATGATCAAAACAAGTTTAAGGTATAAATCTGAGTTCACTGTTTTGGAAGATTTTTAGAAAATATTTAGAAGATGATTCAACAGTAGCTATAGAGTTAAATGTAGCACATATAATGTAGTTTATGTGATAAAAATTTGAGCTTCTATCTCCATGTAGAACTCAAGATATGGCAGTTTTGGTGAAAGTGAAGATAAAAATCAGATTTTTGGAAAAATAAAGTATAATACTATTATATAAGCACTCAAAATTATATTGTATAAAATGTAAAGTTAAAACCCACTAACTCATGAATTTTATTTATATAAATATGTTAAAGGTTAAATAAGTGGACATTTAAAAAAAAATGGTAACTTGTTATGTTTTTTAAGATATAAAACTATAAACATGATTTTTACGACTTTTTCGGCTAATACCGTAAAATTAACGTTTTTGTTAAATAAAACTTAGATGGTTGGACCCGTCTAATGAAAACTTTATAAAACTTATATACTGATATATAGACATGTATAACAAGTAAAAACCGATAAAACCTAAACTATAGGGCATACGGACATTAACGAGCTAAGTAAACATATTGGACTAATACTTGGGCTAATAATTGGACTAAATAAGATAAACACCCATAAAAAGAACTTATTGGGCTTAACCCATTTGGGCCCAACTTGAAAGTGTATGTACTGATAATATAAGTATACAAAGGATTAATACAAGTTAAGAACTTATAATAGGCTTATTGGACTTAAAGCACGTAAATAGGTAAAACGAGAAAACTAGTATAAAAATTATCAACACATAACTCTAAAATGAGTAAACGAGAATATGTAAACCCACTTGATCATCATATATATATAATCATCATATGTATACATAATTGATATTTTTATAAAGTCATTGGACAAACGTCTAAGACCGAGTATTATTTGTCTAGGTTTCCGTGATTGAAGCACGTACCGTACGTCCGAATTGCCGATAACCCGCCTTCCCACATCAACGTGAGTTCATAGCCTCGCACTCTTTTAAATGTTTTTATAAATGTTTTATAAACCCGCGAGGGAGATAACATGTTAGTTTTTATAAAATTAGGACACCATTTGTCCCGATTGTTTGTTTATTGATTTTGGACCCGAATGATTGAATGACCCGATTATATGACCCGATAAATGATTAAAGGACCCGATAGATGAAATCAAATGGATTATTAAAGTTAGGTTATGTCACTAAAAGTCCCATTAGCATGAATTGTGAACTACCGGGAGTTGGTAGACGCTTATGCATTTAATAGTACTATTTGGGGACGATCATCCCAGTTCGCGCCTTGACGGTTGATCCCCGTCGTGCCACATTGATTGGTAAGCGAATTTATGTATGAGAAGATTTCCATAGCGTGAACTTTGTGACGACACGCTACTTTAGATGGGCAAAATTTGTATCGGGTTAGCTACCCGTTGTTGGTTTAGTAAGGTAACAATGTCATGCGGCTTATAATAATCCAAAATTAACGAAATACTTATAGACGCTCCGAATTACGATGTATTGCCTGACTAGCAATACAGGGTCATACTATTGATATTATGTTTGTGTTTTGGTTTTCATAACCATATTCATTTAACGGTTTTTGTTTTCATACAACGTCATAAGACGTATTGTATGATGTTTTTACGACATTGGCTCGTATAATGATTTTTAAGGCAAATGCCTATATTATGATTTTCGATAAGGATTCGTATAAAATGACTTTGGCTATTTTATGGCCTATTACAAGGATTTGTATAAAATGATTTTGGCTATTTTACGGCCTATTACAATGATTTGTACGAATTGATTTTTGGTACTATTTTTATACCAAAGTTATATTGATGGAATTTATTAAACTCTATGAATTCACTCGGCGTTATCGCTGACCTTTTCTTTTAACATGTTTTATCTCAGGTACTTGAAGGTAATTCTCGGGAAGACGACAAGAATTCATGGCCCGCACTTAAACAATATTTTCCATTCAAATACTTTGTAAAATTTTGTATGAAATATAATGACTTGGGACCGATGTAACTTTGATGTTTATGAATGGAAATGCTTTTATTATAAAACGACGCGATTCTTATGCGTTGTCTATGATGTGAGTAATGTGCTATCCCGTAACACCAACTAGTCTTCCGCTGTACTGATTTGTATAAATTTGGGGGTGTTACAGAAATCCTAATCATCTATTTATAAGAGGATTAGGGAGGTGCTTAGGAAGCTTCCTCCCCTCTTTCTTCTTTCTTTAATTGCATCATTAAGTCCTTAATCTTCTTAGTTCTTCGACATTAATGACTTTGTCTCTGGATTTATTTAAACTCGTCTTGTAATTCTTCAATAATTTAGACTTGAGTTCTTCGGCTTTTAGTAAACTTCTGTCTTTTGACTTTTTCTTCGATAAATCTTCAGAATTGGTCTTGGACTTCCGTTCTTTTTGCACTCTTGATTTCTTGACTTCGTCTTTTGTCTTTTTCTTCGATAAAAGCCCGTGAATGACCGTGTTTTCTCCCCTTTTAACAATTTCATCCTAAATCACAACAAAAACACAAACCACGCATAATTCCGACATTTATGACATAAAATACACGTTTTGATCCGGTTATTATTGTAGTTAAGTGATAAAAAGGATGGGTGGTTACACACCTATCAAATCCCCTACACTTGACCATTGCAATGTCCTCATGTAATGCATTAGTTACAAAGCACGATTACACTTTTCATCACAATCAATCTACCTTGGCCCTTATTAAAGAGATAGAAAATTATAAACATTCAAAGTAAAGAAATCATAAACATACCTTCGGGTTTTGAAAATGTCATGAATGATCATCATCCTCAAGTTTTCACTTTCTCCAAACCAAGCTTAAAAACGAGATCATTGTTATTATAAGTTTGCAAACTAACACGAACTCATGCGGGCCAATTATTTACTTAAACTCCCTTATTCCTAGGTGTATCTCTTATATTTTATTGTTGTCTTGAATGATCACGAGGATGCATTGTTGACTTATTTCGATAGTTTATTAGGCTAAAAATAAAGTAGGACGATTTAATCAATAGTTAGCTAAAGGACAAAATCTTTTAAAACTGCTTCTCAGGACCTCATAAAGTTCATATCTTGGCATAACTCGCTTCGCGATTTGAGACCTTTCTCGGACCGATATTTGGCAGCGACTTCATACTTCAAATCTTGAGAGACGTTCATGAAATAATGGTCTTCTCTTCATAATAGGAATTTCTTCACTTGATGTTTTGAGAGATTCTTCATACTTTGACCACGACTTCTTCATTTTTCTCCAATCATTATTTTGGACTTTGATATACAACGATCTGCCTCCTTTTTAGACTTGGATGTATTTATCCTCATACCTTGTTAGGGCCTTTTTGGATAGACTTCTCCATGATCTTTACGGGAGTATTTGCTTTTCGTCGTGTGTCTCGATCCTTCATATTGATTTTTGATAAATGATTCTTCACATCACTTTGGATCTATAGCAACAAAATGTAGCCCTCATGCCTTGTTAGGGCCTTTTCGGACTCGCCAATCTTCGCATCCCGCTTCAATAAGTTATGCCTTGGCTATGAACTCTAATCATTACCGAGCAACTATTAAACGATCTTGGGGGCTAGAAGCTAAGTAACTTTTCAAATCGTACAACCATATTTATTGCAGATAATTTTATTAGCAAGCGATGGGAGAATAGGCTTATAATTTACTCACATAAATTCACGAAAGAATACCAAACTTATAATTGACTCTATCATCTCTCGTTCTCCGCAATTTAAAATCTCAAGGAATGAGACTCGTGGATGCTTAGCCTATTAAATCAAAGTTTTTGGTTTTCGAGTCATCTATAGGATCTTGCAAACTCTTAGACTTTTTCAAGTTTAGAAATCGCATTTTAAAGTTCCCTTGATAAACGACTCTCCAGGATCAATTATAGGAACTAGCAAAAAGTTCTTGTTCTTAACCCGTGAGAGTTAAGACTTTCGCGTTTTATAGCTCCCTATATAAAAGCCTAGCAAAACTTAACTTAAACACATTAAGGATACTAGCTAGAGTAAAGTTAGATAAGTAAACTCGGGTTGAGTCAAAAGATTCACAACGTTCGAAAATTAAAACCACTTTATTAAAAATTATGCTAGTAAAGAAAGAAAATAACTATACAAAGGAAAAAACTAATAGGCCAAAATACATCAAAAATTTTGAAAAATGTCGAAAAATTGATTTTCCGGTTAAAATGCGGACAAATACAAGGAAAAGGCCACTTAACTTCGATAGAAGTCCCCCCTACACTTAATATAAACATTGTCCTCAATGTTTAAGCATGTGGGAGTAAACTCCCCTACACTTATGACATTGTGCACGTTGTTTAAATCTTGCTAAGGAAAAGACAACTAACGAGATTCCTATTTTAATATTGGAAAATATAAAATAGTGAATCGAAAAGAGTTTAGGATAGAACCGGGAAGACGGAAACAACGGAATCACGGGTCGTCAAAAATCATCAAAAGTGGATCATTGAGCGCTCGAATCCCTGAATATGAGAAGAGAGGAGATAGCAAACACCAACGGGTCTCCCCTACGCTTAGGATACAAATAGATAAAAGATAGATACATGGGTTGCCTCCCAAGAAGCGCTTGATTTTTGTTCACCGAGTCGTGAGCCTGACTCGACCTTGATTAGCATAGGGAGAAGCAAGAAACATATCCACCGGGATCAAAGACATAGTTTTAATCCCTCAAATAGCACAAGCTTAAGGCGAACAAGGCAAGACAAAGAAGAGTAGGCAAGGTTCCCTTAAGCAAAGATGGAGCACGGTGGGAGCAAGGGTGAAGAGGTGCAAGCATATCTTCAAAACTTCCAAAGATCTTTCCTTTTATTTCATCAGATGGATACTGAGATGGCTGAAGAATATCGATACCGGGGTCGAACACCTTTTCCTTTAGGGGAAAACAGCACTCAGGCTCAGCAGAATGTGAAGATGATCCGCGAAGAAGATGCACAACCTCGTCCTCAGAAGGTGGACAAAGAGGTGTCAAAACATACGTGCTACGGATGTTGGTGTCGTCTGGTTGCTTCTCCTTTGAAAGAATTTTCTTCAAATCTAAAGTAGGATCAAGACCATAATCATCAAAGTCTAAAGGAGGAGCATCACTCTCATGAGGGAAGTATGTATTGAGAAAAGTAGAGAAGTCTTCCTCAAATGAGTAGTCATCCAAAGTAGGATTAAGCATGGTTGGCGGAGGATCTTCATAATGAGAATAATCGCTCGAAAGAGTATCGGCCTCATCAAAATCATCATAAGTGGGCATGTCGGGATACTCGGAAGTAAAATCATCATAATCTACTCCATCGGAACTAGAATCGTCATCATAAGCATCAAAGATCGATGGAGAATCATATATGGGTGAAGGTTCCAAATTGGAGAGAGAATCATCCACATCATCTTGAAAAAGTGGATTATCATTGCAAGACTCGAATAGAGGATTGTTGTAGACGACAAAATCATCAAGAACATTAATAATATTCGCTGTTTCTCGTCCATAGGATTTGTTCGTGATCTTCCCCATTTTGAACACTTGTTGTTCATTCCCGACCCTTAAAATTAGCTCACCTTTGGCAACATCAACTAGAGCTCTTCCGGTTCTCAAGAATGTCCGACCAAGTATTAAAGGAATACGAGGGTCCATTTCATAATCAACAACAACAAAGTCGACCGGAAAAGTGAAGGTGCCAACTTTAATGAACACATCTTCGGCAATACCAACGGGGTAAGCGAGAGTGCGATTTGCAAGCTCAAGAGTCATCTTCGTTGGTGTAAGGTCGGGTAATGATAGTGCTGTCCAAACACTTAAAGGCATCAGATTTATACTGGCTCCGAGATCAGCTAGGGCAGTAAATTCTTTGGTTTTTGTTAAAAATGCAAGGCAACACCAAACGACCGGGATCTCAAAGTTTTTCCGGAAGTTCTTTAAGAATAACTGCAGAACAGTTTTCATTTAAGCGTGTGTTGGCGAGCTCAACCACCTTCTCCTTCTTGTTAAGCAATTCCTTGAATGCTTTGACAAATTTTGGCATGTGGACAAGTGCTTCAACAAGTCTAATGTTGAAATTCATTTGAGAGATCATCTTCAAATAATTCGACACTTGAGTGTCATCCTTAGTGAGCAAGTTAGGCTTGTCCAAGCGAGAAGGATATGGGATGTTGGATTTATAGGTGGAAGGTGGGGTTGGTGAAGGGTTCTTCTTCTTGGGTACATCAGTAAGAGGTGAAGACGGTAATGGTGAACTAATACTAGGTGTGGGAGTAGTAGGGATAAATGGTGGTGGAGGAGGTGTAGATGATGGGGGCGGGATAGGTGGTCCTACTAAAGTAATTCCACTACGGGTAGTAATAGCACACACATTTGCTCTCGGATTGGTGACGGTGTTTGAAGGTAGAGAACTCGAAGAAGAGGGTTAAGTGGTGGGCAAGAAACTAGCCAACATATTCTTCAAATCATTCGTTTGATTGCTGAAGGAGGATTGTATATTATCTCGAAGCTCGGATCTAATGTCATTCCCTTGCTTGGTGATATCCCCTTTCAAATTGATAATTTGGCTTTGTAGATTCTTGATTTGCTCACCTTGGGTTCTCATTAAAGCTTCGACATCTTGATTGATGGGTGGGGCTTGTTGAGCGAGTGGGTGATAAGGATTAGAAGCTCTAGGTGGGATTTGGTTGCTTCTATTTTAGTTTATGTTGGGATTTTGGTTTTGAGGAGAAAAACCGGGTGAAAGGTAGTTGTTAGACCGGTAACTCAGCAAATTTCGATCCCCTTGCGGTCCGGCTTGGTAATTTTCCATTGAATAATTACCATAAGCTGCATACACGTTTTCCGGATTTCCTTGAGTAGAAAGAAAATCAGTGTATGAGTGAGGACCACCGCATGTCTCGCAAGGATTGGCTACTGCTTTAACTTGTTGTTGGTTTTTAGCGAGAAGCAAGATATTTTTTATCATTTCGGCCATCATGCGGGTGAATTCGGTCATATCGGGGTTTGCTGAAGTAGAAGAAACATTGACTCTCGGGTTGTTCCTTGAAGAAGCGGAGGAATCCCAGTTTTTGTGATGAGTAGTCATGTTCTCAATAAGCTCTCTACACTCCTCGGGTCTTCTTTTCAAAAATGTGCCACCGGCGGCTGCATTAATCGTATCACGATCTCGAAAAGTAAAACCGTTGTATAAAGTATCAATTAAGGTCACAGGGAGCATGTTGTGGTTTGGACAACCATCGATCAAGACATTATATCTTTCCCAAGCATCAAAGACAGATTCATCGGGGTCTTGCATGAAACCGCTGATTTGATTGCGAAGGCTCGTGACCATGGATGGTGGAAAGTAGCGCGAAAAAAAGTGTTGAGTCATGTCATCCCAAGTATAAATGGAAATCTTCGGGAGACGATCAAACCATTTCTCGGCGTGGTGTGATAAAGTATGTGGAAAGAGTTGAAGGCGAAGGACATCCATTGTGGCACCGGGCAACTTCATGCTTTGAGTGATAGTAATGAACTTGTCGAGGTGTTTGTTAGCATCATCATCAGGCATTCTGTCGAATGGATTAGTTTGTACTTGCTGGATCATGTGATGCTTCAATGAAAACTCCGGAGCCGTGATTTGCATCGGCGCAATCGGTCCTCCTCGTCCAAACATTGTGGGTTGACAAAGCTCCTCCATTGTCCGAAGATCGGACTGTGGAAGAACATTGTTGTTGTTTTTATTGAGGTGCGGTGGATTATTGTTGTTGTTCACACCTGCCATAGCTAAATCTTCACGAGTCTCGGGCTCTTGATAAGTAGAAGATCTAGTACACATACACCTACAAAGGCAAAAGAAAACAATACCAAACACAAAGAGAATATATATACACTATAAAAAAAATCTTTTTGGATTTTTGAAATTTTTTTAATTTTTATGGATTTTTGGAAATTTTTAATTTTTATGGGTTTTTTTGAAATTTTTAAGCTAGAAAAATAACGCTCACGAATGAACGGATCCCAAAAAGCAACGTGTCTCTCACAGAAAACCGTTAATCTTCACGGAAAGAGCCAGCAGCGGCGCCATCTAATACAAGAGATTTTGTATGTAAAAAGTTATCGTCACAGTCTCTTCGAATTGAAAAATGGATTAACTAGATGACTCAGTTGTCTTTGGTGAAACAAATAGTTGTGTCGTTGTAGTAATTAAAAAGTGCAAAACTTTAAAGTAAAAGCAAGTAATTTAAATCTAAATCTAATTTAAAATAAATGACGAGAAATTAAAGCGTGACGAAAATTAAAATTTGACAAAGTATTAAAATGTAAACTTAAAAATTAAACAGAACAAAATACTAAAAGCAAACCTGTCGTCGGAATCCGATCGGAATCCCAATCGGAATGTACCTTACCTTCCCTATCGGAATGTGATGTGGTCGGAATGAGGTACAATCGGAATGTGATCGGAATACTTTTAACCCCAAGCTGTCGGAATATCACCACAAACACCCCTAATCGGAAAAATGATCGGAATCCCCGATCGGAATCAGGATCGGAATCCTGGTCACTAACCCCTAATCGGAATATCAAACAAAACCCTTTGATCGGAATGTCACTTTGGAATCCCAGTCAGAATATCAAAACCCCTTTCCGACCCAGCAATAGGAATGTTGGTCGGAATGTGCAATCGGAAAAGGGTTTCCCCTTTCACCTGGTGGTGATCGGAATACCGTAGGCAAGAGTAAATAAGAAAGATCAAATAAGCTATTAACCAAATAAGCACTCAACTTAAAATTTAACATAAACACGTATAAGAAAAACCTAATAAGCTAAATTTTAAAGACTTTTGAAAACACTAAATGAAAAAGATATACGAAAACAAACTTTATATAAAAATAACTTTTATAAAAACTTAAGAACCTTAAAGATAAACACAAATAAGCTATAAAATCAATAATCCAAAACAATCAATAACATAAAAAACGTGACACTCAATCAAATAAACATACCAATAAGCTCAAAAACATAAAGATCAAGCAAAACAAGAAAGGTAGAATGAGAGATTAAAAATAAGAACTTGATTAAAAGAAAAGATTCGAAAATTAAAAGACTTACTTGAATTAAAAGGCAAGAATTTAAGGTGCAAGACAATTAATTAAATGACATGTAATTAGAGAACAAGTAATTAAAATGGAAGAGCTTAGTTTGTCAAACTAGCCAACAACATGAAAATGAAATCCTAATCATCTATTTATAGGAGGATTAGGGAGGTGCTTAGGAAGCTTCCTCCCCTCTTTCTTCTTTCTTTAATTGCATCATTAAGTCCTTAATATTCTTAGTTCTTCGACTTTAATGACTTTGTCTCGGGATTTCTTTAAACTCGTCTTGTAATTCTTCAATAAATTAGACTTGAGTTCTTCGACTTTTAGTAAACTTCCGTCTTTTGACTTTTTCTTCGATAAATCTTCAAAACTGGTCTTGGACTTCCGTTCTTTTTGCACTCTTGATTTCTTAACTTTGTCTTTTGTCTTTTTCTTCGATAAAAGCCCGTGAATGCCCGTGTTTTCTCCCCTTTTCACAATTTCGTCCTAAATCACAACAAAAGGATGGGTGTTTACACACCTATCATTTATCCTGACAAGATAAATTCATTTCATAAGTTTGTAATTGTTATTTTTCATGTTGGTTTAACTTAAAAAGATGTGGGTTCAAAACTGAAGTCATTTAAGAATTTTCCAAATTCTAATTTATTTTCTTTTAAAGGGAGGGTACTGTTCATTAAGCTCATAAGCTATGGTTTACACCCCTAGTTTTTGAGAGCTTTGTTAACATTTTTGGTTTGCTTATGTTGTGTTTTCAGTAGGTAAGAAGGGCATTATCATTCTTCTTGTTTTGAAGATATATTCTCTCCCTTGGTTCTGTTGTAGAACCACAACAAGGGGGTCTCTACACACTATATCAGATCAAAAGTGGGATTGGTAGCTTAGGAGCTGGTGGAATCAGGTAAAACGCCTTGAACTCCCTCTTTTCTATCTAGTTTTCATTTATTTTGTGATAAAGTGTGTTTTCTTGCTTATTGTACTTTGTTGAGTTTTGCTTGTTTCCTGCTTAGTTTAGGTTTAGTGGTTGTTTTATGATTGATTTATATGATTATAAGTTGATTGTATGATTTTAGAGTAATAAATTTCTTCATCAGTTAATTAAGGGTGTGTTTGGGTATGTAGATTTAGCTGATATAAGTGACATATAATTGGCTTAAAAACTATTAAACATACGTCTTAAGTTAGTTAATAGACACATGGTTAGTTTGCTTCATGCTTAGTAAGTTTTAAAAGGTTTTGCATGTTAACTTTTAGGTAAAAATCTGCTAAGAAAAATCAGTAGGGTTTTAAGCTTTTGATTGTATGCTTTAATTGTTCAAATCCTGTTAGTAGTTAAGAAATATGTTAATCTAGGTATTGTATCTACTCATTTGTGTTTTGGTGGCCATTTGACCAAGTTGTGACCTGTTTGAAATTGATCAAAAGACCAATTGCATCAGCAAATAGCCCAAGGCCCACTTTCTGATTAACAGTAACTCTACTTGGGGATTTTTGTGTGATTTTTGTTAGTAAGCTTGTGTGTTTATTGCATTTCTAGACTCCCTACACTCCATTGAGTGTAGGGGTGCCCTATTGTCCAAGAAAAAGCAAGCAAATAAGCTTTCCTAAGCTTATTACCATACAAACCCGTTTTTTTAACTAGCAGTGGGAACCAAGTTCCCACTGATAGTGTTAAAATAGGTACTGCCTACCAAACAGACAAAAGTAACTCACATGTCACTTTTGGTTTCTTGTAATTTTGTCTTTAGTGGTCTCAGTTAGGAGTTATAACTTGATTTCAATTTTATTATTTTTCTTATTTTAATTCTGATTTTTCCATTTAATTTATTTTTATTTTACTGTTCATTTCCTATTTTTTAGATTAAATTGCATTTTAAATTACTTTTTTAATTATCTGTTTTTGTCTTTTAGTGCAAGAAATTAGTATTTTTCAGTTTTAAAAATTTTCTTAGATTTAGAAAAACATTTTAAGATTTTTATTCAAAAATATTTTACTGTTCACTTTTTAAAGTAATTTTTAGATTTAATTTTGGTTTAATTAGTTTTAAATTATAATCTGTTTTGTCTTTTAGTGAAAAATTTTACCTTTTTCAAACTTTTTCATTTTTATACTGTTCATTAGTATAATTTAGGATTTTAAAAATTGTCAAATTATTTTTAGCATTATTTTATTATTTTTTATGATTATTTTAGTCTAAAAGTGTTTTTAGCATTTTAAAAATAGAAAAATAGTTTTAAAAATTTAGGAAAAATACTTTTTAATCTTTAAATAATGTAAGTGATTTATTAGTTCAATAAAATAATATTTTGGGCTTTTTCTTAATTATATTTAATTTTAGGGCTTTAATTAGCATTTAAAATTGAATATTTAATTAATAAAAGGTTTTAAAATTTATTTATTGGATTTTTATTCTTATCTATATTATTTTAGACTTATTTTTAATTTTCAATTAATTTTTAGGTTTAATTTTTAATTTTGTCGCGTTTTACGTATTTACGTTCGTGTTTTACGTCAAATCGTCGTAGTGTAATAGTAATCGTAGCTCGTCTTTAATTTTTCTCTTCTAAACCAAAAACGTAACTAATCCAAACTTTGATTTTATATATTGGCACACTTAATCCACACACCTCCTTCGAGAATGAACCTGCATTTATTCGGTTTTACGTTTTTCCTAAAGCGTAAGACTTAATACTTGCCGCTCATACGCGTTTTTCCTAAACGTGTACAAAAACACTACATCACTAAGATTCAGTAAATCTCAAAGTAACTTATTTCAATAAGCCCAAGTTAAGCTAAAAGCGTATTCAGACATCCAAAAAACGATTTTCTTGTTGAAATTGATTAAAGAAGTCACACAAAGCTTGGAATGTCTTTTGGTTTTGAAAATCATCAAGAAAATAAGCTGAAATCCGAAATAAGCCAAATGTGCTTATGTTGACTAAGTTTGACCAAAAATCTCAAAAAGCTGAAATTGACAGGATCTACTCAGGACATGTTTGTAAAGTTATTGGTGAAAGAAAATGGGGTGATTAATGAACAGGTTTAAGAGATTTTGAAAAACAGTAAGTGATGTGTCGTGGAAACGTCGATGTATATTAATTAGATACGATATAGGACAAATTTAGGAAATTACCCTTAGGAAAAGGTAATAAGCCATAAATAAGTCGAAGACGGATTTAATTAAACACCTTGATAAACTAAGTTCGTTGTACACGAACATCGAGTGAATTTGAGACGTATTGCTTCGATTTGGTCAATTGATTTGAATGTGTTTTCGGTTTTTAATCTAATTTTAATCCTACAAATTTAAACCTAAAGTGCATGAATCGTATCCCAAAACTTAATCTAATTACAATTATAAAAACAAAATCAACCTATTTAAAATTAAAGCTATTTAAAAATCTATTTAAAACTTAACTATTTAATTAAAATGACTTTTACACTATTTAAAATAAAATTATTTAAACAAATTTAAAAACTAATTTAAATTCCAAAATTTTAACTAAATCAATTTAAAAATTAACTTTTACTTTTTAACTACACAATATCTACTTAAAAAAACTATTTTTATAAAAATCTAATTGAATTAAAATCAATTTATTATAAAAACTAAATTTAACTATCAATTAAAAAATCTAAAAATGGAATAATTTTTATTTTGTTTTTATCTATTTATTATTTAAAACTTTTTAAAAGTAAATAAAATCAAACTCTAGATTAAAATTTATTTGGATGAAAATTTGTGATTAAAGTTAATGACTAAAATCTGCCAGTCAAGTGAACTAACTATATTAATTAGAAAACAGTTATAAAGCCAAAAACAATAGCTAGAACAGTTGGCTATCACGAATGACCTATACTTGTGAGGTCACAGGTTCGAATCCCGTCAGGGACATTTTTTGGAATATTTTTTTGCAATTAAAATAGATGTTGAAAGTCACAGGAATGACTATTGATGACTACTTTGGACTGAAAAACTATATTTAGACAGTAAACCTTAAAGCAAAATCACAGGAGTGAATTTTTGTGTTAAACTATTTTTGGAACTGATTAAATCAGTTTGAGGCTAACAGACTAAATGAGTCTGTTAGCTTAAACAATTTAGAAAAATGAAAATACAACATGCTTAACTAATATCAAAAGAAAGAAACAACTGATATAAAAAACACATAGGCCAAAATACTAGCAGGTAGACAGATATATTATACCAATATTCAACTTAAAAACAACAGACAATCTCAAATGTAAACACAAACCAATATAATGATCATTCAACTTCATCAGTTTAAAACAATAACCAACAATCACAACATGTATATCAGAAAAGCAGAACATTGCAACAGATTAAGCACTAGCATATTCAGCAAAATAAATCGAAAAGCAGACAGGGTTATCAAGACCATATATCAGCAAACTAAATCAAGTAACACAATAACAGTGATATGCAGGGTACAATTACAGTAATGTCAATAAAACCGAAGCTATAATTCACACGTTTCAAGACCAATTAGCAGCTAAACAAATAACCATACACATCTCTCATCCAATCTATGGAAATCAGTTTAAAACTTAACAAATCAATACATCTATAACATCTAAATATCTAACTCAAAAAACAGCATATTATCCAAAGCAAATTATCATAACTCAACTTCAAACTAGCAGATCCATAATCATCAAAAACCGAAACAATATGATTCATAAATTCAAATAAAATCAGAATATAGAACACACTCAATTAAAATAACTTCCGTTAAGCACATTCTAACAAAGTTATAATAGAATAAAACAATAATATGCAAGATAATTAAAAATGAGCCTGACCATTGTATTGTAGAAACGTTAAGTAGAAGTCGCGCGCTGAGCGAACTTGGAATAAAACGACGCCATTAGAACATAATCACGATCCAAAAACTCAAATCACTATTCACCATCGAGCAACAACGAACCATGGAATTTATCTAACCATCAGCTAACTTAAATAATTCATTCATTGGAATAAATACTTTATTTTTTTTAGGTTTATCAGTATGATAAACCGGATTCCCAATCTTAGTTAAAAAATCAAACTGATAAGCTATTATTTAGCTTACAAGTCCAGAATTAACATTATAATGATAAAAATAGCATAATAATAACAAGAGCAATTTAATTTCGAGAACAATAACAAAGTAGTTAAACGAGATTAATTAAAAACTGAAATAAAACTTTATTGATTAAAAACTTCAACTGTTACAAGATTAAGAGAAAAATAAATCCTACACTATTTTTAACATTATAACAGTAAAACTAAAAATGGGATGATGTTTACATATTTTTGGGGGGTTTTATAGCCAAACCCCCAAGACCCTTGGTAGAGTTTGTTGAGAAGATGCCTTCATATTGACCATTGATCTTACACTCTCTTTCTTCTTTCTTGATCCTAAGGCTGAAAATAGCCAACTATCACACGGATTGCCAACATGGCAATCCAGTGTGCTAGTTGTGCTTCTTGATTGCTGACTTGTCACCTTCTTATTGGAGAAGTGGAGGTGGGTGATGTGTCTCACCCAATTAGGGAGAAGAAAAGGACCACGTGGCTCTAGAATGATCACCATCAACCTCCGAATTTCTTGGTATTTAATTAGAGAGCATGGTTTACACTCTCTTTAAAAAACCCCCAATTTTGATTTCAGATTTAGGGTTTACTTTGGGGTAAAAAGTTGTGTTTATTATTTATGGGAGATGAGAGATGATACATAGATAATATTGAGGATGGTGTGGTGAGTGATTGTAAATTGTTTGACCAAAGTAGTATATAACTTATCCACCGTTTATTAAATTGCTTCATGGGCTTTTGTTTGGGCTTTGACAGCTTGGACCCAAATGTTAAAACTTGTCATCCGTTTATTCTTTGTTGTTGGGCCTTTTTATCCAAATATGATAACATAAGCATATTAATGGGCTTTTAAGGCCCATTAACCAAATGTGGGACCCACAAGCCCAAATAACTCCATTAAGATTAAATCCACTAAAAACGCACTCGTTTTTTTGCTTTGTTGGTCTTTTCTTCCAACTCGTGTCGATTTTTCCAGTTTTCGCGAACTTCGGTACCTACACACATTAAACAACAAAACAAGCATATACATGGCCATTTTATACGTTTAATGCATTTATTCATTGTGTATAGATACAAATGATATGAGTAATTTAGCTCATATCAAATTCCCCCTTGCTAAGCAATTGTCGTGTCCTCACGCAATGATAAAATAAAACACTAACTACACTTTTATTCAACTTTTGACATTTTATTTTGCAAAGACATAATGTATTGCTTTCATTATTTTAAAAATAACTTTTAGGATCATAAAACTCAAATAGATTCATCATCCTCGACTTTTCACTTTTCCATCCCAAGTTTAAAAACAAGATCATTGTCAATCATAAGCCCCAAAATTAAAACAACTCATACAAGTAATTTGTGTTAAACTCCATCTCCTATTATTCCTAATTGTATCTCTATATTTTATTTGTCATTCACCCAAAGGCTCATTTGAATTTATTTGTTATTTATTAATCCAAAAATTAAGGAAAACGGTGTAAACTTAACACTCAAAACCTAACCTCGACTTCAAAAACCGTTATCACTAAAGAAAGCCCACATCAAGGATAACTTAACACTATTTGAGGGATAAATCCCCGGACCCGAAATTTGGCTAATAGGACTACTTAAAAGCAACAATAAAACCTCCAAAGTCAATTATGACCTTATTAAATGGAGTTAGCAACAATGACATCATATCACCTTGTGGCTCTTTAAGATATAATCGTGCTCCTTATTTAAAATCCACACCCGAAGGCTCCTTGGACAAAAATAAGGGAATTGACATCACCGTCCCACCTTATGGCTCATGATGATGAAGCAATTTTTATTAAACACGTCCCCATGCGATACACCCTAAGGCTCTAACAACAAGGTTAGTGCTACATGACTCCTACCCGAAGGCTCATAGAGAACATGTTTTTATTTCTTCTTATTATTATTATATTTATAGTAAGCCAAATTTCCGCAATCCCATGATCAAAAGTCCATGACGCTGACACCCTTAATGTGTTCTCACTTTAATTACAAGGGAAGAAAAAGAAGGAGTTACGAGTTACGATATCAAGCCTAAACCGCTAAAAACTTCATTTATTAAACAATTATTATATAAGCGTAAAAAATAAATACGAGGAGATTAAATCAAACACAAAAATACTTACACAAGGAAGAATTAACTTTAAAAACTTATGATTAAACTATATCATCTCTTGTTCTCCATATTGTAAAATTTCAATAATGTGAAATCAATGGATACTTAGCCTATTAAATCAATGTTTTGGGTTTTCAAGTCATCTATAGGATCTTGCATCTTCTTAGACTTTTTCAAGTTTTAGAATTTGCGTTTTAAAGTTCCCTTGATAAACTACTTTCTAGGATCAATTATAGGAACTTGCGAAAAGTTCTCATTTTTAAACCCGTTTGAGTTACGACTTTCGCGTTTTAAAGTTCCCTATAGATAAGGTAAAAACCTAGCAAAACTTAATTTAAACACGTTAAGGAAAAAGCTAAGGTAAAAACCAAGTCGAGTCAAAAAATATTTTTATTTTCACCATCAGAAAGCCTACACTTGTGTCAAAAGCACTTATTTTCATAATTAAAACTTAAAATAACACTAAAAATTTAAATTTTTTATGAAAAACGAGAAAAAAAAACGATTGCGTTTAGACGCGACAAAAGCATTTGCAAGCGATTATATCGATTGACTCCCCCTATGCTAAAACCAAAAATTTTCCTCAATGTTTCCTAGCTCAAGAGTAACACCCCCTTGCTAAAACACGAAGAGTCTAATGCAAAATCCTAACATGGAAAGAGCACGCAAATCTATAAGCCGTTTATTAATTATGCCTCAACATAAAACGTTAGTCGATAAAAATCAAAGGATAAAGGGTGTGCCCTTTTTGACAATCAAAGTATGGAAGATCAAGTGGACCGCCAAAAACCAAACACGAGAGTCTTCAATGATTAGGGTCATACCTAAGATTCACAACACAACAAAACACGAGCACGCGCTTGAAAGATCAAGCCTTATTAGTGTTAGAAAATAGAAATAAGATAGAATGTATGGGACTCCCCCACAAGGCACCTCGTTTTTGTTAACCGATTCATGAGCTCGACTTGATCCCCACATTCATTGGTCCTTAGGGAAAATGGTGAAAACCGGCATAATGGAATTAAATCCATCATAAAGCACGATGTCGGGGTCAAAGATTACATCCTCGTTGTCGGATGAAAAACGAAAGGATAAAACTCCAACATAAATCTCTAAAAAGAGATGGTGGTCACAAATCATGATATGGATAAAGCATGCTCCCCGAGATAAGATAAACTCGCTCCAAGATGATCAAAAAATCTTTCAATTATTGCATCGGTGAAAGGCCGAGATTTCCCTAAATCAGCGATTCCGGGGTCGAATACCTCGTCCTAGGGAGAGAAAGGAATAGACAACACGGTGTCTTCCCCCATGCTAATCCATAATCATATAAAGCACATGGTAATGGTGGCATTAAGGTTTCATCCATAGTGGAATCAACATTCTTATCTTTAACGACCATTTCACCCTTAGAAATGTGATCAATTGGGTCATGGTACTCAATATGAGACACATGAAAAACCCGCACATTAAGGTCAAAGTGGGTGGGAGGAGGACTTGGGACGAAATCATCATCAAGTAAATTCTCTAAAAAGAGAGCATCCCCCTCCAGGTCAATTTCATCAACACCCGGTGGTATCGAATCATTAGAAGCAAGAAAAGTGTCAATTTCCTCCATAAGCGGATCACTATCCTCAACGGGAATAGGAGATGGAGAGAAGGACTTGTCATTAGGCTTATAATTCAAAGTCTCGATCTTAGAAATGAGAAGATAGACGTTTGATAACTTCTCATGAAGAATCACGTCTTCCACATCTAAATGAGTAAGTTCATCGGAGAACTTCTCAAGGATCGGAATAGTCAAATCAACCTCATTTCCCAGTGGAAATGGATCTAAAGGAGCAAGTAGGTGAATATCTCAAAAATCGGATCACTATCATCCTCATTTCCCAGTGGAAATGGGTGAAGAAGAGTAGGTTCATCGGGAAACCCCTCAAAATCCGAGTCTTGAATATCATCTTTATAAAAAAGTTAATCGGAGAACTCCTCATTAGAAAATTCACTAGAAGTTGAATCATACTCAAAATCTTCATTTCCATTAAAATTTTCATCATTAGAATTGGAGAAAATCTCAAAGTGATTGGAAGAAGTAGAGTCATCACATTGTGGAAAATCACACGTTTCATTGGAAATACCATCGAACTCTCTTGGGTTTTGGACAAGGATCTCAACACTAGACTTTATTACTTCGTCCGATTTCGTGTCCAAAATAGTGCTAAAATGCTCGTCCCCTTTCTTAGATAATTGTCGAGTTCCACGGTGGAAGAATCATGAATAGGAGTAGTGATGTCATGAGATGGAGTGAGATCAAAAATATCCTCATTATCTAGAATGGGTGATTTCTCATACTCCATAGCCGGCAAGACATGAAAAGGATGTATGATTGCACTAGACGAAGGATGTAGAGAAATAAGATCTCTCAAAGAAATAGTACTCTCTTCGTCATCGTCAATAAGAAGAGAACGCTCGAGTTCACGAGTAGCAATATACTTTGCTTCCTCTTGAGCTTGTTCTTTCTTTCGAATTTCAATGCTTAATCCATTATAATCTTGCGAAAGTTGTCTAATCTTAAGTTCACAATCTCTTTTAAATCCCTCATCAATTATTTCTCCATGAAATCTACGACTTCCCAATTCATTAGTTATATCATTAATCTCTTGGTTAATTTGTCTCTTTTCTAGCAACATATCTTCAATGCTCTTTTCAACAACTTCATCATTTCTTTGATTCATTACTTGTTGGAACATCGTTTCAAGTCGTTTAAATTTTTCACTCTCGAAAGAAAAGGGATCATAAAAAATTTAATCCCTTGGTTGACAATTAAAGCTCTCGTGAGGACCTCCACAATACTCACAACAAAGATATTGTTGTGATAAACTCGGTAAATCTTGTGGATAACAATTATCATTAGAGTTTTGATTGTAGCCCGGTTCTTGCTCGTAATTAAGTGAGAATCGATGCGAACAATTAATTCCAAAATGAGAATCGTTTCCACAAAACTCACATGAGGGTGTCTCGTATGTTGGGTGTGGGGGTGGGTAGAAATCGAGAGAATTATTCGAAAAATTCGGGTATCCACATGAAGTAATCTCATTACAAAAATGACAAAATCCAACTCGTAAATCGTGACGTAGATCATTTCCACAACGCTCACACGTGCACCACCGACATGGTAAAAGACCATATAACGGTTCTCCACACCTTACACAATTGATGAAGGAATTCATGGAAGAATTAAAAATTGGAGGGTGAGGAGAAGAAGAATTAAACATGATAGAGGATTAAGAAGATTATTTTTGGTATTTTTCATAAATTAATCAAAGATTGACAAAAACAAGGAGTAAGGATAATTACTATGGAAGTAATCTACCCTCGATCGACTTTGAAACGATAGGTGAAAACCTAAACATCTCGAGGTTCAATAAGTAAACTACAAAAATAAGATTTAATACTACTTGAGTTGGCAAACCAATAATCGGCCGTCCCTCTCAATATACGCACAAGCAAGTGGGGAAACGAGGTGGTACAAAGCACTTAAAACCTTTTTCCTTAGACGGCCTTTTATAGCTCGTCGCCTTATACCCACCTTATAGTTTGTATAAATCGAGTTCAAACTTTTTATGAGTATTTATCTATTTTGCCCTTTTTTCGTTTTTGATTCGAATACAATAGCTAGGTGATGAAAACCCAACTAAGGTCTTATTTGAAAGTAGGTAATTTTATTGTTCTATGTAATATAATATAATAATCACAAAAAAACGAAAAACAATACATACTATAATAATAGAAAAATAACAAAACTTTCCGAGGACGAAAAGGGTCTTCAAATCAACGATCAACAAATCTCCACGAAACGAATCGTACACAAGATCCCCGGCAGCGGCGCCAAAATTTTTGATTTGTCGTGGAAACGTCGATGTATTTTAATTAGATACGATATGGGACAAATTTAGGAAATTACCCTTAGGAAGAGGTAATAAGCCATAAATAAGTCGAAGACGGATTTAATTAAACACGTTGATGAACCAAGTACGTTGTACATGAAGATCGAGTGAATTAGAGATGTATTGCTTCGATTTGGACAATTGATTTGAATGGGTTTTCGGTTTTTAATCTAATTTTAATCCTACAAATTTAAACCTAAAGTGAATAAATCGTATCCCAAAACTTAATCTAATTACAATTATTACAAAAAAATCAACCTATTTAAAATTTAAAGCTATTTAAAAATCTATTTAAAACTTATTTAAAACTTAACTATTTAATTAAAATGACTTTTACACTATTTAAAATAAATTTATTTAAACAAATTTAAAACCTAATTTAAATTCCAAAAATTTTAATTAAATTTGTTTAAAATTTAACTTTTGCTTTTTAACTAAACAATATCTAGTTTTAAAAAAAACTATTTTTATAAAAATCTAATTGAATTAAAATCTTATTTATTATAAAACTAATTTTAACTATCCATTAAAAATATCTAAAAATGGAATAATTTTTTTTTGTTTTTGTTTATTTATTATTTAAAACTTTTTAAAAGTAAATAAAATAAAACTTTAGATTAAAATTTATTTAAATGAAAATTTGTGATTAAAGTTAATGACAAAATCTTCCAGTCAAGTGAACTAACTATATTATTTAGAAAAACAATTATAAAGCCAAAAGCAATAGCTAGAACAGTTGGCATCACGTATGACCTATACCTGTGGGGTCACAGGTTCGAATCCCCTCAGGGACATTTTTTGGAATATTATTTTTGACAATTAAAATAGATGTTGAAAGTCATAGGAATGACTATTGATGACTACTTTGGACTGAAAAACTATATTTAGACAGTAAACCTTAAAGCAAAATCACAGGAGTGAATTTTTGTGTTAAACTATTTTTGGAACATATTAAATCAGTTTAAGGCTAACAGACTAAATGAGTCTGTTAGCTTAAACAATTCAGCAAAATGCAAATACAGCAAGCTTAACTAATATCAAAAGAAAGAAAAAAAACTGATATAAAAAACACACAGGCCAAAATCCTAGCAGGTAGACAGATATACTATACCAATATTCAACTTAAAAACAACAGACAATCTCAAATGTAAACACAAACCAGTATAATGATCATTTAACTTCATCAGTTTAAAACAATAACCAGCAATCACAACATGCATATCAGAAAAGCAAAACATTGCAACAGATTAAGCACTAACATATTCAGCAAAATAAATCGATACAGCAGACATGGTTATCACGACAATATATCAGCAAACTAAATCAGGTAACTCCATAACAATGATATTCAAGGTATAATTACAGTAATGTCAATTAAACAGAAGCTATAATTCCCACGTTTCAAGCCCAATTAGCAGCTAAACAGATAACCATACACATCTGTCATCCAACCTCCGGAAATCAGTTTAAAACTTAACAAATCAATACATATATAACATCTAAATATCTAACTCAAAAAACAGCATATTATCCAAAGCAAATTATCACAACTCAACTTCAAACTAGTAGATCCATAATCATCATAAACCGAAACAATATGATTCATAAATTCAAATAAAATCAGAACATAAAACACACTCAAATAAAATAACTTCAGTTAAGCACATTCTAACAAAGTTATACTAGAATAAAATAGGTACTTAAGAGCTTTGGGTCACCTCATTCCCCTCATTCACTAGTAAGTATTTTGAGAAGGAAGGCTTGTTGGGGGTGTTGGAAACTCACTTTATGTGACGACATTTAATAATTCCCGTTAGTTATCATAGTCACGCACATTTAGACTAGACTAGGCTCGTTGTAAAGTTTAGGTTTGTGCGTGACTATATATACCCCTCCTTAGCTTCCAAGGAGGGGTGTTGATTGTATTTTGTTCATTTGGGAATACACACACTTTTACTCTCAACCTCTCTTTCTCTCTCTATAAGCCATCAATGGTTTCCACCACCATCTACCACCACATTAGACCACCGGATCCATTTTAGCATTTCTACATTTGGCATCAGAGCCTCGGTTCTATCCTTGGATCGTGTTTATTTATGCGATTTGGTGGTCTAATTCATTCTTGTGTCTCGTTTTATATTATTTCTGTCCATTATCACAAAATTTTTTTTGTCACGTCTTATATTTTTTTTCCAATCCGTCCATTCTGTCACATGTTTTTGGGGTCTCAAACTTATTCTCTTACTCTCGGTTTCATCATTTTCATGGTCAAAAGGTATTCAAATTTGGTCACTCTTTCTGGGTTTGTCTTTCTTGTTTATGCAGTTAGAAAAGGACAAAATGTGCAGATCCACTATTTTCGGGTCCTTCAAAACCCTTTTCAGATTGGGTTTCCGACAGCTTATTCAGATTGACATTCAGATTGGGTTTCCGATTGGATTTTCAGATTAAACATTCAGATTGACTTTCTGATTGACATTCAGATTGACTTTCAGATTAGATATTCAGATTGAACTCTCGGATTGGTTATTCCGATTGGGGTGATTGTTTGATTCCGATGACAGACTCTCCAAAACATTTCGATGGGGGTGTATGCTTAATTCCGATGAGACCAGACTCACTTAAACATTCCGATTGGATTGTTTTTTTTACATTCCGATTGGACTGTTTTTTTGTTAAAAACTTGTGAAACAAAAATGTGACTTAAACCAAAGCCAACCCATCGTCTAAACCAACCGAGTCAACTCGGTAATTACCGAGTTGACTCAGACAACTCACCGAGTCGACCCAAAAATCAAATCCAATCCCATCCATCCTTATACCTCCGCAACACCACAATCTAACCTATACCCATCGTCTCCTATTCCCCAATCCAATCTAAGACTAAAACAGAAACTTAACTAATAAAGATCTCAGATTCATTTTTCGTGTTTAAACATGCATGTTGAGATCTTTTAAGATCTTACCACGAAATCGAAATCATCACTGATCCGTGTTTGGTCTTTTAAACAAATTTTTTAATATACGAAATTAAATAAAGCTTTATAACAAAATTGTTACAAACTTTATTTTTTTCGTTTTATTGTATAAAACCAACATGCAATGATTTCACCTACCCGAGACCATTGATCTATGATCTTAAAGATAAATCATTCCTGGCTTTAATCTTCTTGAGTGGTTCGAATGTTTTTGAGATGAATGTTTTTGAGATGATTTGATAGATTTTGGTATCTGGGAGGAAGGAATAAAGTGGCTGTGATGTGTGATTGATGGAGTTTTGAGATGAGGTTATTGAGATTAAGGGGATTATGTTTTGATGATTTGATAGGGAGAGGAGATTTGCTGTGTTTGTATTAGAAGGGGCGGAGTGTTTGAGGTGTGAGGTGTGTGTCAGATGGGAGTGAAAGAGAGAGGCGGAAGTCTCTAGGAATGAGAGGATTTAGGGTTATGTTAAGTGAGTTTATTTAGGGTTGGGAGAGTTATAACCGAGTGTTATAACCGGGTAATGGAAATTTGATGGGCCAAGTTTTTAGTTTTCAAATTGATGGGCCTTGGACACTCGTTTTATTTTATAAACATTGGCTATGGTTAATTTGGATTGGGCCGTGTATTTTTACTCATTTACACAAATTTTTTGTTTCAAAATTATTTTGAATAAAATTTTGTGTCTAATGATATACTTCGGTCGTCATCGGGTCGAGACAAAAAGTGACGAGACATTGTTAAGGAGAATGGATGCTCAAACAAACAAGTTCCTTTTTTGAATTTGTAGTTTTTTGTTGCATTTGTGGTTCTTTAATTTATTCTTGACACTGATTGGGTGACGAGAAATGTGACGCGACAAAGTGACGTGACAAATGTGACAAGAATTTATTTTGACGAGACCAAGAAAAAATGGGCGATTTTTTAGTGGCTATAGATTTTGTTTGATCGGGTATTAATTACGTGACGTTGAAGACGGATTTTTCGAAGGCGTGTATTTATTTTATCTTTGAGTAGATAACTTGCTCGTGCTTAATCCTAGAATGAAGACTTGGTTATCTGGTTTCCGGGTTCGGGGTGGATGGTTGATGACTTGGATAACTATCACTTAAAGGGGTTACATTGTTGTACTTAGTGTCACGCGCTTAGTCGACGTGGATAAGTTCAAGAGGTGTTGTGCTTATAGACTTCTTCAGTGATGCATTGAGTACTTAGAGATTTCTCCACCGTTCTTCATTCAACAATAGTGCAAGCTTAAGTCACAAGATCGAAGGATTTTTATTCAGCTTCACGTTTGATGTATCCGGTTCATTCTTTCAGTGGTCACTTCAAATTGCTTTCACGTGGGATGGTAAAGGTGGCCATGGAGAGTTTATGAGAAGAGATTTTCGATCAACAGCTGATTCTCACCAAATATATAATTCAGCTTAATTATTATTCTCACCAGATTTCAGGTTCATGTGCGTACAATTTATTGATGGTTCCGAGTTTCGAAACCATCAAGGGGGAAGAAGAAGACACATTGAACGCACAACGAGTACACGTGATGAACTTCATACCTTCTTTTGATTTGAAGATATTCCGGGATGACATTTGTCATAGCCGCAGAGAAAATCAGTGTTTTAACTCGTGTCGTTATCAATCTCTAAACGGTACACTACTGATTCGAGGTTTAATTGTTTGATTGTTGCAATTAAACATCATCATTATCCTATATGCATTCCCGAGACTTAATTGACTCTGGTGCATCTCCGGAAGAAGATATGTGCATTTCCGGGACTTAATTGACTCTGGTGTTATGATGTCAACTTCATGAATGGGATAAAGTGTCCACTTCAGAATTTGAGCTTCATAATTGGGATTGATTTACCTTCTTCAACTATGTGGGGGAAGAAGTGTCTTGATTCTTTCTGGTATGCATAACTTGAACTCTCAGGGGGAAGAAAAATTCAGAAGAATTATTCAAGAGTGAGAAGAAAAGTTGTTGATCTACTTGGTGTGCCCCAAACTTTCAATCCCTCTTAGCAACATTATCATGTTATATGATGGGATTTGCTAGTTAGATTCCGCTGTGCGCTTAATCATTCTAAGCTTTATTGAAAGCTTTGAAGTTGCTTACGAGGATTGTTGGTTTAGGGGGAAGCTATTTAAAATGCTTCTACATCAAGTTTACGTGGCATGAATTAGGGGGAAGCTAATTCAGAAGCTTCTCCTTAACCAGAAGTGTATGGGTTACTTAGCTCGTGCCGTTACAGTATATCTACTACAAGTTAAAGATGAGTCGTTTTGAAGTCAAAGGCCTCAGAAGACATCATCAGCATTAGACGCTTCATGAAAGCTCTTGTTCTTAATTATTTTGTACTTGTTAGGTAGAATATTGTAAGGAATTCTACACGTCGTCCCATGGGGGAAGATTGTTGGAAACTCACTTTATGTGACGACATTTAAGAATTCCCGTTAGTTATCATAGTCACGCACATTTAGACTAGACTAGGCTCGTTGTAAAGTTTAGGTTTGTGAGTGACTATATATACCCCTCCTTAGCTTACAAGGAGGGGTGTTGATTGTATTTTGTTCATTTGGGAATACACACATGATAATCGTAGAAATACGTCTTTTAGGAAAAAGAACGTAAATAGGGTAAGCGTGCACGACGATTTAGGAAAACCGTGTGTGAAAGACCCTAAAAGTGAGTTCGTTCTCTCGAGGAGGCACGTGTGTTGTGTAATGAATGATTGATTTATGTTTTTATTATTAACAAGAAGAAAAGAAGAGAAAATGACGAAGACGAAAAAATAGAAAAATAAGGCAAAAACACTACTAGAAAGTTACGACGTAGAAACGTAAAAAGCACAAAATTTAAAATTTTAACCTAAAAATTCCTAAAAATTACTAAAAATCCCAAATAATATTCTAAGAGTTTACAAAAAATCCAAACTTGCCAAAACCTTTTAATTAATTTAATAATGACTTTTTAATGCTAATTAAAGCCCTAAAAATCACTTTTAAATATTAAAAAGCCCTAAACAAGATTTAATAGTTTGTAAACCTCAAAAATGACCTAATTAAGCTAAAAACTATTTTTAAAAATTTTAAAACCAAATTAAACTATTTTTAAACTCCTAAAAACTATTAAAATCTATTAAATCTTAAATTAATTCTAAAAATTAATTGAAAAGCCTAAAAGTTAATTGGAAAGTTACAAAGTTCCTATTTTAATGTCTAGAATCTAGGAAAAATGAAAAAAAGTTAAAAATAAAACTTTGAATTTTTGTGAATAAAATAATAATAAAATATTCCAAAAAATAAAAAGTTCAAAAATAAATTCTAAAAAATTCTCAAAAATCCTAAATATTGTAATTAAGAAGAAAATGCAAATTAAAGTTCCTAAAACCTTTTAGTTAATTTTATATTAATTTTTAAAGTTGTCTAAAAACCCTAAAATCAAATAAAATTAAAAATTAAAGTTTTTGAAAACTTTTTGATATGTAAACCTCAAAAATATGAATTAAAACTTAAAAACTATTTTTTTGTATCTTTTAATAACTGTTTGCTATTTTTTTATACACTTTCTAAAAATAAAACTAAAAATAATCCTAATAATTAATTAAATAATGGGAAAAATAAAACTTTTACACAGAAAAATCCTAAAACCTAACTAAACCCTAGGAAAAATACTAGGTACCAAAAAGCTAAGCAAATAAGCTTAAATAAGCTGGAAATGGTCACGGCTTAATTAAATAATCCAAAACCAAAGTTACCTTAAATAACTAATGAAATGAAAGGTTAACATAAGAACTCATCTAGATCACTGGTAGAACCCCTTACTCCTGAGCTGCAGGTCGGGGGTTCGAGTCCAGTGCGGGTGAAGTTTTTATAAAACTTTTTTATTTTTTTTTTTCTTTTTACACTTGATTCCAGTAACTTTTCAACACACAAAAACTCAAACACAAACTAGATTAATCAAGATTAAGCCTGGAATTGAGCAAAACGTGCCCAGGTCTGCTTTGTGGACTGATGAACACACAAGTTTTTTCACTTGTGTGCAATAGACCAAGAGGACTTGGTTGTGGTTCTTTGTGGATGTTTTTGGATAAACAAGGCACCCCTACACTCTTTCTGAGTGTAGGGAGTCAATATAACTCAAAAGAACACAAAACTTAGCACAAAAATTCACAAACTAAGCACACAAGGGCAATCAATGTTGCTGAGGTCCTATGTATGGGTCTGGTGGTGTTCTTCTTGATTACTTGCACTCAAATGGGTTTCAAAGCCCAAGATTTAGCATACACATGCACCAAGTATCACACAAACAACATACAATCCTATGACTACCTAATTCTAACAGATTTAAAAGATCTTTGAACAAATTTTGAACAAAACAAGAAGAAAATGGTCAAGCAGATTTTTGCTATCCTTTTCACTTTTTTACTTGCACAAACTTGTTTAAACTTGCACCAATCTTAACCTAAATTCTCATGCAACCCTACACAATCCTACTTAATCTATCTAACACGTTTTCAATTCACCAATCCTTCAAAATATTCAATTAACATGCATATCCAAACACCCCTTTAAAACTGAATACCAAGATTTTTCAAACCAAATCACTTAAAATCAATTCAAACTGATTCTAAAGAGTTCTAGCATGCATATATCATCCTAATGACTAAAATCCAACAGCTTAAACAAACATCCAACTCAAAACATGGAAATCCACATAAATCACAACTTTCTGAAATTTTCAAAAAGGAAGAGATTTTTTTACCTAAGAGCCCTACATCCAGGGCTCTTTGTGACAGCTTTGTCACCTCCCTATACACTGGGGTGTATGCAGAACTTAATCAACAACTATCTTCAAACCTGCTAAGAAAATAAAAGAAGAAAAACAAGAACAAGAATGTATATTCTGTTTATATCTTTTTTTCTTTCTTAAAAACTTTTTTCAAACTTTAAACCTTGAAACCTTGGAACTTTAACACGTATCAAATGAGCACAAACCAAAAATCAAAACCTTCCTTATCCACTTTCACTTCAAAGGAAACTCCAATTTCTGAATTTGCTAAACTTTTTCAAAAATCCTTTTTGAAAACTTAAATCACACAAAACCTTCACAAATTTAAATGGAACTCAGTATTAGCAATCCAAACACACAAACTTTTTATAATTAATAAAAGGAATTACAATTTATATCAAAAATACCAAACTTTATAAATATATAAAAAAGGAATTACAATGTGATTGCTAAAACTGGAACAAAGGTGAATGAACAGGCTCATCCCCTTTAAATACTACTAGAAAGAACTATCTAGAATATCAAAACCCTAAACATTGGATTGCCTAAAGTGCCCTTGAAGTCTTTGACTGAAAATGGGTCAAAAATCGTCCCATGTGACTTGACAGCTTGGAAACTTGTTTGTGAACGTTGGATTGGACTTGGGGACCAAGGGGATTCATCTATCCGTTGAATTGGTCGGGACATAGGGTTTGGGGGAAAGTGACTTGAGCAGGGGAAGGTTGGGGTGGGGTCCACAAGCCATGTGACACTGTTTTGTTGGGTGGGTTTGGGTGAGGTCGGGTTTAATCAACAATCTGCATGGTTATAGGGGATAACCCCTTGATTTGGGGTTTAATTAATCTAGGGATTAATTAGGGTTTAAGGGGTTAAGAGGTTAGCAGGTTGGGGTTTTGATTTAAAAAAGGGATTAGGAATTTTAAATTCCTTGTTTAGTGGGAAAAGTTTTGTTGACCAGTTGACTGGTTGATAAACAATTTCGGGTTGGGTTAATGGGTGGGTACTGATGAGGTGGCAGGTTTTGGTTGGGTGGGATAGTTTGGTTAATTGGCAGAAACAGTCCCCAAGTATGTACTTTCTTTGCACTTTGTAATAAATCCCATCAGTGCTCATTTTACACTTATCAACTTTTGCCAAGTTGTCATTTCTGGCACAAAGGCTTACAAAACTTTATCCAAGGGTATTAAATGTATATTCTTCATATTCCAGGGACTGGTCTTGTAATATCTTCAAACAATAAGGACCATACTTGTACAATTGATATTTGGAGGGTCAATTGTGACAAGTTCTTCAAAGATGAGGGACTAAATTTGCCAATCTTCAATTCTTCAAGGGTATTTTTGCAAAATCCAAACTTGGGCCCGGTTCATTGTGCGACTTCGTTTCCCGTGTTCGTTTTTGATTGATTCTTGTGATCTTTTGCCATTTCCTCAATATCCGTACCTAAAAATACACAAGTAACAAACACGAGCATATATTTGGTATATTTGATGATATTTTATGCATTTTAAGCCCGATTTGGACGATGAGACCATGTATAAAAGCAGTCTCATCACTCCCCCATACTAAACCATTGCCGTGCCCTCACGCAATGCTAGAATAAAGTATCGAAGCATCTCCAAAATTTATTTTTATTCACTTTTATTGAAATGGAAAACTAGCTACACACTATAATTACTACTACTTGCGTTTTAGACATAATGTATGATTCTCATCGCAAAATGGGACGTTTAGGTTCATAGAATAAGAACACGTGAATGCTTCGTTAGAAATAATTTCATCGTCCTCGATTTTCACCCTAATTCCATGCCAAGCGTGTAACGAGATCATTGTCATTATAAGTTAGTAATGCTAACACTACTCATATGCCCCAATCACGTACTTATCCTCCCATTATTCCTAAGTTGTATCTCTTATATTTTATTATGTCTTTAATGATCACGATGATACATTGTTGACTTATGCGATAGTAGAGATTTAGGTCTAAAAATAGAGTCCTAACGGTGTAACTAAGACCATCAAATCAATAACACATCCTAATAGACAACGATGTTAAAAAATTAAGTTGACAAGAAGAATCGATAAACACGGTTTTATAACGGTTTTGAACATGAGACTTATTACCAAGACTTTTATACGCCTCCTAACGGAAGGGCCTTATTATCTTTGGTTTACCTCCATCTTTTATTCAACTTCGCCATGAAGCTTTTATTATGACTTCGGTCTTGCCTTGCCTTTTATTATCCGCCATCATCGGTGGTTGTATTAGCCAAAGACGTATATCCTCACGCTAAAGCGAATTTTGGATCTTTAAAGCTTCGAAGATTAACGCTTGATTCACTTTCAATTTTGCATAGATTTTAGGCCTTGTGGGGCTTCAAATTGTTTGCTAGATTTAGGTGAGCACTTGAAATCTTATTATTGGGTGAAGCTTTCGATTATTAGGGTGCCAATACTTCAAAACCATGACACTGGCGATACCTTAATGTCTTCCCAATTTAATTACACGGAAGCTACTAGAAAAGACTAGAAACCCAACAATCAAAACTAAACCGCTAAATCAATATTTATTAAGCAAAAAATATTTACATGCGAAGGGAGAATAAGCAAACAACGAGAACACATGAGTTTTTGAAAGAATACGAGTATTCTACGTTTAGCATAGTAACTTATAATTAACTCTATCATTTCTCGTCCTCATTTAAGAGACTTAGCCTAATGTGTAGTTAAGGAATCGAAGCTAAGTGCTCAACACGCACGATTGAGTCAAAAATTACTCTTATTCTCGCCATCGGAAAACCTTCATTCGTGTCTTAAACACTTATGAAACATGAGAAAAAATTTTAAAATTTGGCCATTTTTAGCCTTATTTTGCAACAAAACGATAAACAAAACGATAAACTTTGTAAAGCGTGAAGGTTTGGCAAGGCAAGTATCTATTCACCCCCCATACTAAAGTTAAACATTGTCCTTAATGTTTCGAGTCTAGGGGTGCAAACACCCCTGATAGTTGTAGAAAATACAACTCTTGTTTAGGAAAACAAAGAGCGTAAATAGGGTAAGCGTGCACGACGATTTAGGAAAATCGTGTGTGAATGACCCTAAAAGTGAGTTCGTTCTCGAGGAGGTATGGTGTTGTGAATTAACTTGTATTTATTTGAGATTAATATTAAGAAGAATGGGGGTGAAAAGAAGAAAAGACGGATACGTGAAAATTAAACTACGACGAAAACGTAAGATAAAAATAATTATAAAAATAAATCTAAAAGTTATAAAAATAATCTAAAAATGGAAATGGTCCTAATTAATGACAAAGAACCTAGGAAAAATGAAAAATAAAGAAAAATAAAATTTTGAAAATTAATTAATAAAATAATATTAAAATTATGCTAAAAATAAAAAGTTTCTAAAATTTAAAATAAAAAATTTCTAAAAATCCTAAATAATATAATTAAGAGAAAAACACAAATTATAGCTCCTAAACCTTTTTTAATAATTTTATAAAAATCTTTAAAGTTTATAAAAAACCTTAAAATATTATAAAATTAAAAATAAATGTTTTTGAAACCAAAATAAGATGTAAACCTCAAATATATTAAATAAAACCTAAAAACTATTTTTCCTAAAAATTAAAACTGTTTTTGGTATTTTTTATGGATTTTCTAAAAAACGTCTAATAATTAAATCCTAATAATTATTCTATTAAAGGGAAAAATGTGAAACCACTTTTTAAAAATCAAAAATACTATTACTCACTCAGGAAAAATAAGCCACTTGAAATAAGCTTATTAAATAAGCAGGAATTAAGAGAAAAAGCTACGGCTTATTAATAAGCAAAACAAAAACGAGGTTAAGTAAACAACAAAACCAAGACTCTTAGTCAAAGTCCCCAGGGCGCGTTTGGTTAACACGTTGGGTTGTTGAACGGCTGGTCACGGGTTCGAGTCCAGGCAACCCCTCCTCTTTTTGCTTCTTAGTTGCGCCGCAACGTTTGTGACTTGCGCCGCAACTAGTGTTGCGAGAGTACCTTTGGTCTGTTGGTCCTTTTGTTGCGCCGCAACTAGAAGGTCTTGCGGCGCAATACTATGCAAAACGTGGCCTGGTTGCTAAGTTACTGATGAACAACCAAGTGCACACTTGTGCACTTGTGATGCCAAGAGGTCTTGGCTTAATGCTTTGTTTGGTGATTATTTGGACAATTGGGCACCCTTGAGCTTATTGAAGCTCAAGGAGTCAAGTAACACACAAATAACAACAAGAATCAAAGATTAAGCATCAAAATCATGAAAAACCAAGCAATATAGCAATATGCAGATTTTACTTACTCTTCCCTTTTTAAACTCAACAAAATTGCTCAAAATGTGTACCAAACTAAATTACCACTAACAACTAACCTTACTCAATCCTTTTTACCAACTCTAACACTTTTTAAGAACACTAATTAAGATTAAAACCCTGCTTAAACCTATTGCCAAACACTCTTTTAAAATCTGGAAACCACTTTTTAACAAACCAAAACCTTATAAAACTATTTAAAACTGAAGCAAATAGCATTAAACAAGTACTAACACACATAAGAACATGAATCAAGCACCTCAACCACACTTAGTAACAAAATCACATAAGATCATATAAACTAGCACTTTTATGAACTTTTCAAAGAGAAATAAGAAAGATACCTTAGGGCTTTACATCCAAAGCCCTAGAGGGTGTATAACCCTCCTCCAATCCAACCCGGGTTGGAGCTGAACTAAATCAACACCTTCTTTACCTGCTTATGACAAATCAAACAAAAAAATGGATAAAACAAGATATATCAATATTTTGTTTTTATTCTCTTCTTTTTTATAACTCTTCCAAAACCTTTTTAATCTTCTTAAAACGTTTTCTAAAACCCTATATTACCAATAACATTAACCAAGAACACCAAAATACCTTTGAGAAGATTTTACCAAAATCTCTCAAAATCTCAAAACCTTAAACAACTTTGAAAATCAAAGTTGCTTAACCATAAAACAAAGTGGAACTCAGAATCAATCTCCTCACAACACACAATCTTTTAAAAACAATAAAAAAGGAATTACACTTGAATATTTCAAAAACCAAACTTTTTATTTCTTTAAAAAGGAATTACATGTGAGAGACTAGAAACTGGAACAAAGGGATCACCACAACTTGGGTCTCCTTTTATAGAGCCTATAGAACAATCTAGAATAGAAAAAAAACTAAACCCTAATCATAAGAAAATCCCAAATGTGCCCTTGAATGGTTTTGAGTGCATTTTGTCCTCTCATTTGATCTTGGCCTTTAAATTTTGCTTTGTGAGCAAGCATAGCATCTTGGACGTCCATTTTGCCACGTCACATAACTTGGGGACAAAGGAATGATGTGATTGGTGGATTGGGGAATTGGGGGTTTGGTGCACATGAGTGGGATGCAGGTTTTTAGGAGTGGGAAGGGTTTTGGCATGTGTGAATTAAGTGTGTGAGAGTTTAATTGAGTTTTACCCAAGGAAAAATGAAGGTAAATTCTGGGGAAGTAAAAATGATGAACAGTTACCATTTGATCCGAAAATAGGGGAGTTACATGTGTTAGGCGCCCTTTTTCTTTTAAATCTTTCCTTTTTGGCAACTATGGTCCTTGTGTTTTGGGTTTTTATGCATATCATGTTTTTCAGCCCTAAATTCGACTTTCCTTCACAAATAACTTCCATGACTTGTCACTTTTGGCTCAAACTTTCCATAAAGGCTTATCAATGGTACTTTTTGACATTTTTGAATATTTCAAGGGCTGAACTTGGACAATGATGATCTTCAAAGGTCTTCAATGTGTCTTTCACTTCATGAGGGACCATTATTGACAAATTAGAATTGTTGAGGGACTAATCTTGCCATTTCTTCAAAGTTGAAGGACCTTTTTGCAATTTTGACAAACTTAAGGGACCAAACTTGTACTTATCAATATACAAGGGTTTTAAGTGTCATTTCTTCATTCATTGAGGATCAATCTTGTTTGTCTTCAAGTCTTCAAGGGTATTTGATGAAAATTCCATGATTAGGGCCCGGTTCATTGCACGGCTTCGTTTCTCGTGTCCGTTTTTCCTTGTATCTTGTGATCTTTTGTCTTTTTCACGATATCCATACCTAAAACACACAAGTAAACAAACACAAGCATATATATGGTATTTTATGACATTTTAGTGCATTTAAAGCCCGAAAAGAACGATGAGATCATGTATAAATGCCATCTCATCACTCCCCCATACTAAGCCATTGCCGTGCCCTCACGCAATGCTAGAATAAAGTATCTAAGCATCACCAAAGTTCAATTTTATTAACCTTTATTGAAGAGTAAAAGACTTGCGACATACTACGAGAATGTGTAAAGACATAATGTATGATTTTCATCACCAAAATGTGACTTTTAGGGTCTAAGAATAGAAACAAGTTAATGTCCCTTAGAGTAAATTTCGTCATCCTTGATTGTCATACATTCCATGCTAAGTGCAAAAACAAGATCATTGTTGGTACAAGTCACAATGCTAACACTACTCATACGTCCAAATTGTGTAATACTTTTTCTCCCCGCAATCCTAGTTATTATAAAAGGAAATGGGTTACTAGCATTTTTTATCTATTTGTCATGGATCACAAGTGATTCATATTGACTTATTTGAGTAGTTATTAGTCCGAAAGCAAAGTAGCACGATTTGATCAATAGTTAGCCGAAGGACAAAATCTTTTAAAACGGCTTCTCGTGTATCTCCTTAAGTTCATATCTTGGCATAACTCGTTTCACGATTTGAGACCTTTCTCGGACCGATATTTGGCATGTACTTCATACTTCAAATCTTGGGAAGACGTTCTCGAAATTATGGTCTTCTCTTCATATAATTGGAATTTCTTCACTTGACGTTTTTGAGAGATTCTTCATATAGGACCACGACTTCATCATTTTTCTTCAATCTTTACTTTGGATTTTGATATACAACGATCCGCCTCCTTTTCGGACTTGGATATATTTATCCTCATACCTTGTTAGGGTCTTTTTGGATAGACTTTCTCCATTCTTTAGGGGAGTAATAGCTTCTCGTCGTGTGTCTCGATCCTTCATATTGATTTTGGAACAATGATACTTCACATCATCTTTGGATCTTTAGCAAAAATAGAGCTCCTCATGCCTTGTTAGGGCCTTTTTGGATGATCGCCAATCTTCGCGTCCCGCTTCAATAAGTTATGCCTTGGCTATGAACTCTATTCAACCCCGAGCAACTTTTAAACGATCTTGCGCTAGAGGCTAAGTAACCTTTCAAATCGTACGACCTTACTTATTGCAATTATGATTTATTCCTAATGCATTGATCTTATGGGAAGAAAAAGCCACAATTAAAAACATATGAGTTTTTGAAAGAACACTTTCATGTTCTACGTTTAGCATGATCACTTGTCTAACTCTATCATTTCTCGTTCTTCACTATTTAAAGACCTCTAATTAAAGAGACTCGTGAATACTTAGCCATGCAAGTCAAAATTAAGCCAAATTTGGATTAGCTTTCATTAAGACTATATCAAATCAAAGTTTTGGGTTTTCAAGCCACCTATAGGATCTTGCACTTTCTTGGACTTTTTCAAGTTTAGAGAATGCGTTTTAAAGTTCCCTTAATAAGTGACTTTCTAGAATCAATTATAGGAACTTGCGAAAAGTTCTTGTTCTTAACCCGAATGAATTAAGACTTTCGCGTTTTAAAGCTCCCTATATAAAAGTCTAGCAAAACTTGAATTGAGCGGGTTAAGGAATGTAAATGGCTCCAAATGCCCATCAAGTCAAAAATTAACTCTTATTCTACCCATCGGAAAATATACATTCGTGTCTTAAAAACACTTAAGAAAAATTTTAAAATTTGGCCATTTTTAGCCTTATTAATAAAACAAAACATTGAAAGATGGAACACGTGAGGGCGTAGCAAAGCAAGTACCTATTCACCCCCCCATACTAAAAGTAAACATTGTCCTTAATGTTTCGAGTCTAAAGGTGGAGCACCCCCATACTAGAGACGAAGAATCGAATGCTTAGGATCTAGCATGGAAAGGGTGATCAACAATATATCTAAAGCCGTTTATTAATTATGCTAAAAGATAATTGTTAGAACAATAAAGGATATGTCATGGAATCGTGAAAAACTTCTTCAAACGAACGATGGAGGCTCACGTAAACGAACACGAGAGTCTTCAATCGTAGACGATGATCTAGATAACACAATCACAAACAACCACGAGACAACGAGTTGGAAGGGTACAAGTCCCCTTATTAGTGAACAATAAAGCATAAAGATAAGCATAGGATCTCCCCCACGAGGCACCTCGTTTTTGATTACCGAGTCATGAGCTCGACTCGTTCCCCTCAAAATGTGAACATTTAGGGAAATCATGGTGTGGTCAATTTTTGATGGGGCTTACATGATAAACAAGGCCCAAAAAGCAACCGGTATAAAGGACTAAGTCCTTAAATGATGCAAAATACCGGGGTCGAAGATGGCGTTCTCGTTTTCATGGAAAAAACAATTCAAAGCCACTTCATCATGTGCCATAAACTCAAAGAGTTTGAAGAAAATAGAAGAGAAGTAGAAGGGTGAGACAATTGGTAAGACAAACGTTTGAGCTACTCGAGGTAGACTCGCACCAAGCAAATAGATATAGTTTCCATTTATTGCATCGGTGGAAGACCGAGATTTCCCTTTACATGAAATTCCGGGATCGAATATCTCGTCCTCGGTGGAGAAGTGTAAGGAAACAAATGGGGTTTCCCCCACACTAGGTCCACACAAAACGTCGTCAAAAGGAGTAGACGAGTTTGTAGCACTCAAATCACGTGGTGATGACAGAGTTAGAGTTGGAAAAATTTTCAAATCATTTGTAAAATCTTTTCCTTTGTCATTTTTTAACTCATTATTACGAAAACCCAAGTCGATTAAATTGAAAATTTTTGGTGTTTCTAAAAGAAATCTAGGCACACTTAAACTTTTCACATTTATCTTGAAGGCGGGAGGAGGATTTGACTTTTTAAAACATGAATCGATTAGAAAAATATCCCCCTCCGGGCTAACGTAATGGTCTTCATCAAACTCGAAAATCGAAGGCGGGTCGTCAAGAATACGTTTGATCTCGGAAAAATCTCCATCGGGATCAAAAACGTCTTCTCTTCCTCGTGGAAGAGGTTGAGCAATAAGATCGTCGATAATCGAGTCACTAGCTTCAACCGTCGTGAAACTAGGAATAGAAGGCTCTTCGATTGAAGATTTTGCCTTTGTCGTGTCGACCTCGATATCGAAAAACGTATCAATGTGAGCAAGGCCATCGGCGGACTTCTCACATGATAAATCCAAAATCTCACACGGTGTGGGATTAGGAGAAAAAGGCTCGTCTCGTGACGATTTTGCCTTGACGGTTTCAACTTTGTCCTTCGAAGGGATCGAACGTGGGTTCTCGAACATTTTAGCAAAATTACTAACACGTCCATTCGGAATTAATTGTCGTTCATCTTGTAAAAACGAGGGTTCAATGATTTCCTTCAAAACCTTTTCACATTTTTCTTCTTTAAAATCATTTATTGGAATTTCTTCAAAATTAAGTGTATATTGATTTAGAAAATCCTCAATAATTTCATCTTCATTAGAAAAATTAGGTTTACAAGGTACAAGATTTAAAACTCCCAAATATCCTACGAGTTTTTCCTTAGGTTTATTTTCACAAACTTTTTTCAAAACTTCGTTGGATGACGTTTTCGTTGCCTCAACGTTCTTACTTGATGACGATGGTTGCACGACTCTAAAATTCGAGAGATATGGATCAATACGAGACGTACGAGGCTTAGGAGTCGAAATAACTTGAACCTCTCCTACGGGATTAGGATTGGTGTCTTTAGACAAAGAATTGAATTTTTCCACTAAGCCCTCGAACATTAAAAGAAGTTTATCTTTCTCATTGGCGTGATCATCCTTAATTTTATCTACGTATTCTCTCCACATCACTTGACTTTGGTCATACACTCGTTGTTGCTCTTCAAGAAGGGTGTCATAATCGTGTTCCATTTTTTTGTAAGTCTCCCCTTGGGCTTCCAATTTTTCTTTGTAATACTTATCGAGATCGACCACATGTTCTTGAAGTGACTCTATAAGTTTGTTATGACAGCTCATATAATCACAAAAAGATTCATTAAGATTCATTTCCTCATTTTGATTTTCACCACAATTAAAAGACGAATCAAATGACGAATGTGGTTGGTGACCTTGGTCGTTAGATTGAAAATTGTCACCATCACCACGTGGAGGAGAGTTATAGATATAACCCTCACGACCTCCATAAACTTCACAATTAAAACAATTAGCCCCATCGGGTGGGCCTCCACAATATGGACACGAAAAATATCCCTCATCATTAGACATGATGCAACATAAACGGTGTTACGAGAATTAAACGTTTAGAGGGTGAAAGAAGAGAATTATGAAAATAGAGGGAAAGCAAAGAAGATTCTTTTTGGTTGTTTTGTGGATTTTCAATTTTTTTGTGTTTTTGATGATATTTAATTTTTTTGGTTTTTGGTGTATCTTCGTAGACAACAATCTACAAAATCTCTCCTCGAATCAAACTCTTGATTAAAGAAGCCTCAAAGGAATGAAAACGATCACGTGGAGTGAACGCCTTCGAATGACTTTAGAACTTTGGTGAAAACCAAATTGTTCACGAGGGTTTAATCACAAAGAAAACCAAGCAAATATAGTATACGTATTAATACTTTGGGCGGCAAAACCCTCGATTAGCCTTCAATCTCAAAATACTCACAAGCAAGCGGGGAAACGAGGCGGCGCGAAGCACTTAAGAGCCTTTTTCCTTAGGGTATATTTTATAATACCCGCCTTATACCCACCTTATAGTTCGTATCTTTCAAAATCGATCTTCTCGAAAGTATTTATCTATTTTTGCCTTTTCTTTTTGTTTGAGATTCGAATACAATGATCGAGTGATGAAATCCCGAATCAAGGTTGTGTTTTCACACTTTTGGAGATATTGTATTTTGATTGTGATACTTAATACAATATATTAATAATATTCACAAAGAAAAACCGAGAAAACCGATAATACGTGTTAAGGGAGTTCCACTTAACACAAATATTATTATGGATAATATCAAAAACAAAATTTTCCAAATTAAAACACGACACACCTCCCCGGCAGCGGCGCCAAAATGATTGTGGTAAAATTTAGATAACTTGCTTTAGGAAAAACAAGCAACTAAATATGAGCGGTAAGTATCGAGTGATGATTTTAGGAAAAATCAACACTAATGACCCACAATCACTTAAAAAGAGATGAAAGATTCGTTTCCCAAGGAGGTATGGTGTTGTGAATTAACTTGTATTTATTTGAGATTAATATTAAGAAGAATGGGGGTGAAAAGAAGAAAAGACGGATACGTGAAAATTAAACTACGACGAAAACGTAAGATAAAAATAATTATAAAAATAAATCTAAAAGTTATAAAAATAATCTAAAAATGGAAATGGTCCTAATTAATGACAAAGAACCTAGGAAAAATGAAAAATAAAGAAAAATAAAATTTTGAAAATTAATTAATAAAATAATATTAAAATAATGCTAAAAATAAAAAGTTTCTAAAATTTAAAATAAAAAATTTCTAAAAATCCTAAATAATATAATTAAGAGAAAAACACAAATTATAGCTCCTAAACCTTTTTTAATAATTTTATAAAAATCTTTAAAGTTTATAAAAAACCTTAAAATATTATAAAATTAAAAATAAATGTTTTTGAAACCAAAATAAGATGTAAACCTCAAATATATTAAATAAAACCTAAAAACTATTTTTCCTAAAAATTAAAACTGTTTTTGGTATTTTTTATGGATTTTCTAAAAAACGTCTAATAATTAAATCCTAATAATTATTCTATTAAAGGGAAAAATGTGAAACCACTTTTTAAAAATCAAAAATACTATTACTCACTCAGGAAAAATAAGCCACTTGAAATAAGCTTATTAAATAAGCAGGAATTAAGAGAAAAAGCTACGGCTTATTAATAAGCAAAACAAAAACGAGGTTAAGTAAACAACAAAACCAAGACTCTTAGTCAAAGTCCCCAGGGCGCGTTTGGTTAACACGTTGGGTTGTTGAACGGCTGGTCACGGGTTCGAGTCCAGGCAACCCCTCCTCTTTTTGCTTCTTAGTTGCGCCGCAACGTTTGTGACTTGCGCCGCAACTAGTGTTGCGAGAGTACCTTTGGTCTGTTGGTCCTTTTGTTGCGCCGCAACTAGAAGGTCTTGCGGCGCAATACTATGCAAAACGTGGCCTGGTTGCTAATTTACTGATGAACAACCAAGTGCACACTTGTGCACTTGTGATGCCAAGAGGTCTTGGCTTAATGCTTTGTTTGGTGATTATTTGGACAATTGGGCACCCTTGAGCTTATTGAAGCTCAAGGAGTCAAGTAACACACAAATAACAACAAGAATCAAAGATTAAGCATCAAAATCATGAAAAACCAAGCAATATAGCAATATGCAGATTTTACTTACTCTTCCCTTTTTAAACTCAACAAAATTGCTCAAAATGTGTACCAAACTAAATTACCACTAACAACTAACCTTACTCAATCCTTTTTACCAACTCTAACACTTTTTAAGAACACTAATTAAGATTAAAACCCTGCTTAAACCTATTGCCAAACACTCTTTTAAAATCTGGAAACCACTTTTTAACAAACCAAAACCTTATAAAACTATTTAAAACTGAAGCAAATAGCATTAAACAAGTACTAACACACATAAGAACATGAATCAAGCACCTCAACCACACTTAGTAACAAAATCACATAAGATCATATAAACTAGCACTTTTATGAACTTTTCAAAGAGAAATAAGAAAGATACCTTAGGGCTTTACATCCAAAGCCCTAGAGGGTGTATAACCCTCCTCCAATCCAACCCGGGTTGGAGCTGAACTAAATCAACACCTTCTTTACCTGCTTATGACAAATCAAACAAAAAAAATGGATAAAACAAGATATATCAATATTTTGTTTTTATTCTCTTCTTTTTTATAACTCTTCCAAAACCTTTTTAATCTTCTTAAAACGTTTTCTAAAACCCTATATTACCAATAACATTAACCAAGAACACCAAAATACCTTTGAGAAGATTTTACCAAAATCTCTCAAAATCTCAAAACCTTAAACAACTTTGAAAATCAAAGTTGCTTAACCATAAAACAAAGTGGAACTCAGAATCAATCTCCTCACAACACACAATCTTTTAAAAACAATAAAAAAGGAATTACACTTGAATATTTCAAAAACCAAACTTTTTATTTCTTTAAAAAGGAATTACATGTGAGAGACTAGAAACTGGAACAAAGGGATCACCACAACTTGGGTCTCCTTTTATAGAGCCTATAGAACAATCTAGAATAGAAAAAAAACTAAACCCTAATCATAAGAAAATCCCAAATGTGCCCTTGAATGGTTTTGAGTGCATTTTGTCCTCTCATTTGATCTTGGCCTTTAAATTTTGCTTTGTGAGCAAGCATAGCATCTTGGACGTCCATTTTGCCACGTCACATAACTTGGGGACAAAGGAATGATGTGATTGGTGGATTGGGGAATTGGGGGTTTGGTGCACATGAGTGGGATGCAGGTTTTTAGGAGTGGGAAGGGTTTTGGCATGTGTGAATTAAGTGTGTGAGAGTTTAATTGAGTTTTACCCAAGGAAAAATGAAGGTAAATTCTGGGGAAGTAAAAATGATGAACAGTTACCATTTGATCCGAAAATAGGGGAGTTACATGTGTTAGGCGCCCTTTTTCTTTTAAATCTTTCCTTTTTGGCAACTATGGTCCTTGTGTTTTGGGTTTTTATGCATATCATGTTTTTCAGCCCTAAATTCGACTTTCCTTCACAAATAACTTCCATGACTTGTCACTTTTGGCTCAAACTTTCCATAAAGGCTTATCAATGGTACTTTTTGACATTTTTGAATATTTCAAGGGCTGAACTTGGACAATGATGATCTTCAAAGGTCTTCAATGTGTCTTTCACTTCATGAGGGACCATTATTGACAAATTAGAATTGTTGAGGGACTAATCTTGCCATTTCTTCAAAGTTGAAGGACCTTTTTGCAATTTTGACAAACTTAAGGGACCAAACTTGTACTTATCAATATACAAGGGTTTTAAGTGTCATTTCTTCATTCATTGAGGATCAATCTTGTTTGTCTTCAAGTCTTCAAGGGTATTTGATGAAAATTCCATGATTAGGGCCCGGTTCATTGCACGGCTTCGTTTCTCGTGTCCGTTTTTCCTTGTATCTTGTGATCTTTTGTCTTTTTCACGATATCCATACCTAAAACACACAAGTAAACAAACACAAGCATATATATGGTATTTTATGACATTTTAGTGCATTTAAAGCCCGAAAAGAACGATGAGATCATGTATAAATGCCATCTCATCAACCCCCATACTAGAGACGTAGTCGAATGCCTAATCTAGCATGGAAAGGGTGTAACCAATAAGTAATAGCCGTTTATGAGGTGTTCTAAAAACCTAAGGTTAGAACATAAAAGGATATATCATATGGATATTGGGAAAAGCCTCCAAAGCAAATGATCGAGTGCTCCCATGAAACGAACACGAGAGGCTCCAATCGTGAAGATCATGATCTAAAAACCACAATGCACAAACAACCACGGAACAAAGGTTGGAAGGGCACAAATCCCCTCACATTAACTAATTAGAAAGCAATAATATGTACATGGATAGGCATGGGTCTCCCCCACGAGGCACCTTGTTTTTGATAACCGAGTCAAAAGCTCGACTCGAATCCCCATAAATGTGATCATTTAGGGATAATCATGGTCAATTTTTGGTGGGGCTTACATGATAAACAAGGCCCAAAAGCACGTGGAGTACTTTAAAAATCCGATAAATGTATACCGGGGTCAAAGATAGCGTCCTCGTTTTCGGATGAAAGACGAGACAACACTACTCCAACACAAATCCCAATGGGATAGAAGAAAATAGGAGAGAAGAAATAGAAGGGTGGGACAATGGGTAAGTCAAAACATTGAGCTACTCGAGGTAGACTCGCACCAATCAAATGAAAAGATTTTCCATTTATTGCATCGGTGGAAGACCGAGATTTCCCTATAAAGCAATTCCAGGATCAAATATCTCGTCCTCGGTGGAGAAAGGGAGGGAACATAAGGGGCTTCCCCCATACTAAGTCCACACAAAGCATCGTCAAAAGGAGAAGACGAGCTTGTAGTGCTCAATACACGCCTTGATGACGGAGTTAGAATTGTAGAAAAATCTTTTAAATTAAAGTTAAAATCTTTTCCTTTTTCATCTTTAAAACTCTCCTTGTGAAAACCCGATTTAATTATGTCAAAAATATTTGGTGTATCTAAAACAATGTTAGTCACACTAAAAATTCTCACATTTGAAATCTTTTTGGTTTAGGTGGTGGCAAGTTTTCAAATCTTTTGTCAACAAAGAAAACCTCCCCATCGGGATCAACGTATTCATCATCCGAAGAATCACTCGAGATTGGAATTATAGGCTTAACACTCTTAACCTCCATCGGCGGAGGGGACGAACTTCATTTTTATCAACTCCTAAAACTCTATTTGAAATCCTTTTGCAAATGTTTTTGATGGGATTGACATTGTACAAAGATGTGATAGAATACACATGAGAAAGAGTGGAGTTTTGGGTTGCATTAATGATGAACTTCTTCCTCATTGAAACGAAGAGTGATTTTTCTTGCATGCACATCGATAAGTGCTCTCGAGGTATCCAAAAAAGATCGACCTAAAATTAACGGAACTTTAGGATCGATGGGAATATCAACAACAATGAAGTCCACGGGGATAATTAGAATTTCCCAACTTTCACAAAGACGTCCTCGGCAACTCCACAAGCTAGAATCGTAGAATGATCGGCCATTCGATTGCCATTCTTGAAGGAGTGAGATTTGGAAGATTGAGCGATTTAAAAATCTCAAGAGGCATCAAATTAATACTAGCACCAAGATCGGCCAAGGCGTAGCATTCTTCCATGTCTTGGATAGCACATGGGATTAAAAACTTTCCAGGATCACCGACCTTTTGAGGTATGCGGCTTAGAAAAACCGATGAACAACTAGACGATTTTTGCAATTTTTCTTTGTTATTCAACATACTTTCGAAGTTCGCGGCAAATCGAGGCATCATGACTAAGGCGTCGGCAAAACTTATATTAAAATGCAAGTCACGAAACATTTTCATAAAAAGTTCAAATTGATAATTATTTCGTTCTTGTGCCTTTTCCTTATCTCGTCTTGATGGGTAGGGTAAAGGTGGTGTGGGTTAGGGGCAAATTAGGCATAGGCATCGGCCTTGGAATCTCGGGTTACATGATTGGTATAGGTTCAACCGTAGGTGTGGTTCGAGCGGTACTTTGTGGGCTTGAGATGTGCTCCTTTTCAACCACAACCTCGGGTTCTTTCTCTTTTTCCTTCTCCATAGAAGTACTTGGACGAGAAATGGGTTCTTTGAAAGTTTTACCACTACGAGTAGTAATAACCTTCAATTCTCCTTTCGGGTTCACGATGGTATCACTAGGAAGACCACCCGAAGAAGAGGGCTTACACATGATAGCTTCAAACATTTTAGCCATACGGTCTTCAAACTTAGATTGCTTAGCATCCGCTTTTAACAACTCTTGCTTAATCTCATGTTGACCTTGCTCCATTTTTTGTTGATTTTGTTGTAGTCGTGTGACATTTCCTTCCATTTTATTAGCATGAGTTTTAAGTTCACTAGCAAGTTCGTTTTTAAGCTCGTTTTTCAACTCGGACCTTAAGCTAATCATCTCACGTTGCATGTTATCAAACTTAGCGTCATTAGCCTTAGCATAATCTAAAAATTCTCCTTGCAAATTTTTAGTGTGAGCATTTTGAAAACCTTGAGTAGGAGTTTGAAAATCACGGTTTTGGTTTTGGTTTGAAATTTGCCCATTACCACTTTGATAATTACCTTTGTTATAATTCCTTTGATTTCCTTGGTAATTTCCACCTTGATTGTTGTTTCGATAGTTATTAGCATTTTGATTTGGTGGAGCTTGATTTGAACGTGAACCTTGACCGATTTGGTTATAAGTTCCCGTGGCTACAAAAGCATTCGAAGTGTTACCATCCGCGGTAATGCACTCGGAAAGATCATGAGCTCCACCACATGAAATACAACTCTTAGCAACCGCTTTAACCGAAGCGGAATTTGAAGCTTCTTGAGCTTTCCAATGAGACATAAGAGTCGAAAACCTATCGAAAAACCGATTCTCCTCATTTGCTTCATCTCGCAAGGCATTAATGGAACGAGATGATGACGAGCCCAAATTGGCAACACTTGGTGTGTTACGAGGGCTATAGACCTTAGACCTATTTTCTATGATTTTCAAAGCCTCATTGGTCGTTTTGCACAAAAAATTACCACCCGCGGCGGCATTTAAATAATCTCGTTCATGATCATTAAGCCCATTATAAAACGTGTCAATTTGATGCAATTCGGAAAAATCATGGTGTGGACATTCATGTAACATTTCTTTAAACCTTTCCCAAGCCATTGAAAAACTTTCATTAGGTCTTTGTGTAAAACGTGAAATCTTGTTTTTCAAATGTGTTGTCTTAGACGGTGGAAAAAATTGATTCACAAATTTAGACACGAGATCGGCCCATGTCAAAATCGAATTCGGCGGTTCTTTCTCAAGCCAAATCTTGGCGGGTCCATCTAACGAGTAAGGAAACAACATCATCTTAATGGCATCGTGTGGTACATCCTTAAACTTGCTTGTCGCGGTAAGACGATTAAATTGCCTAATGTGATAATGTGGGTTGTCTTTTTCGTGACCGCGAAACTTGTTTGCTTGAAGCATAGACATTAAACCCGTCTTGATCTCAAAGTTCTCCGCAAGGATGGCGGGAATCACAATGGCCTCTCCAAAACCCTCGGTGGGTGCTTGAAGCAACTCCATCATAGTACGATTAGCCATGATAGCTTCTTGTTCTACAATAGGTTCCTCACTTGGAGACTCCTCACTAGAATGAGTTGGAGTGGGAGTTTTGTTCTTGCGTCTACGTGCACGTTTTGCTTGATTACGAGTGAGCATAAACGTCACGTACAACGTGGAGACGAGCAAAGAAGATTCTTTTTGGTATTTTGTGTTTTTTCAATTTTTTTGTGGTTTTTGATTGTATTAACTTTTTTTTTTTTGGAAATTGGTGAATGTATTAAGTAGACAATGAGTCCACAAATCTCCTCACTAATCAAATCTCTTGATTTAAAAGGCCTCAAGGAATGAAAACGATCACGTGGAGTGAACGCCTTCGATGACTTTAGAACGATGGTGGAACACCAAATCGTTCAAGAGGGTTTAATCAATATGAAACCAAGAAAATATATATGATATGTAATAATACTTTGGGCGGCAAAACCCTCGATTCACTCTCAAAATCAAATACGCACAAGCAAGCGGAGGAAACGAGGCGGCGCGAAGCACTTAAGAGCCTTTTTCCTTTAGGTTGTGAAATACAACCGCCTTATACCCACCTTATAGTTTGTATTATCAAAATTAAGCTTCACGAAAGTATTTATCTATTTTTGCCTTTTTTTCTTTGGTTTGAGATTCGAATACAATGATCGAGTGATGAAATCCCGAATCAAGGTTGTGATTGCTCACGTATTTGGAGTACTTGTGAATTTATTGTTTTACGTATACAATATAGTAATAATATTCACACAAAAACCAAAAAACGATAATACGTATTAATAGAGTGCTATTAATACAATTACTATTATGGCTAATATAGAAAACAACAATGGTTCAATCAAAACACAACACGCCTCCCCGGTATCGGCGCCAAAAATGATAATCGTAGAAATACGTCTTTTAGGAAAAAGAACGTAAATAGGGTAAGCGTGCACGACGATTTAGGAAAACCGTGTGTGAAAGACCCTAAAAGTGAGTTCGTTCTCTCGAGGAGGCACGTGTGTTGTGTAATGAATGATTGATTTATGTTTTTGATTATTAACAAGAAGAAAAGAAGAGAAAATGACGAAGACGAAAAAATAGAAAAATAAGGCAAAAACACTACTAGAAAGTTACGACGTAGAAACGTAAAAAGCACAAAATTTAAAATTTTAACCTAAAAATTCCTAAAAATTACTAAAAATCCCAAATAATATTCTAAGAGTTTACAAAAAATCCAAACTTGCCAAAACCTTTTAATTAATTTAATAATGACTTTTTAATGCTAATTAAAGCCCTAAAAATCACTTTTAAATATTAAAAAGCCCTAAACAAGATTTAATAGTTTGTAAACCTCAAAAATGACCTAGTTAAGCTAAAAACTATTTTTAAAAATTTTAAAACCAAATTAAACTATTTTTAAACTCCTAAAAACTATTAAAATCTATTAAATCTTAAATTAATTCTAAAAATTAATTGAAAAACCTAAAAATTAATTGGAAAGTTACAAAGTTCCTATTTTAATGTCTAGAATCTAGGAAAAATGAAAAAAGTTAAAAATTAGACTTTGAATTTTTATGAATAAAATAATAATAAAATATTCCAAAAAATAAAAAGTTCAAAAATAAATTCTAAAAAATTCTCAAAAATCCTAAATATTGTAATTAAGAAGAAAATGCAAATTAAAGTTCCTAAAACCTTTTAGTTAATTTTATATTAATTTTTAAAGTTGTCTAAAAACCCTAAAATCAAATAAAATAAAAAATTAAAGTTTTTGAAAACTTTTTGATATGTAAACCTCAAAAATATGAATTAAAACTTAAAAAATATTTTTTTGTATTTTTTTAATTACTGTTTGCTATTTTTTATACACTTTCTAAAAATAAAACTAAAAATAATCCTAATAATAAATTAAATAATGGGAAAAATAAAACTTTTACACAGAAAAATCCTAAAACCTAACTAAACCCTAGGAAAAATACTAGGTACCAAAAAGCTAAGCAAATAAGCTTAAATAAGCTGGAAATGTTCACGGCTTAATTAAATAATCCAAAACCAAAGTTAGCTTAAATAACTAATGAAATGAAAGGTTAACATAAGAACTCATCTAGATCACTGGTAGAACCCCTTACTCCTGAGCTGCAGGTCGGGGGTTCGAGTCTAGTGCGGGTGAAGTTTTTATAAAAATTTTTTATTTTTTTTCTTTTTAAACTTGATTCCAGTAACTTTTCAACACACAAAAACTCAAACACAAACTAGATTAATCAAGATTAAGCCTGGAATTGAGCAAAACGTGCCCAGGTCTGCTTTGTGGACTGATGAACACACAAGTGTTTTCACTTGTGTGCAATATACCAAGAGGACTTGGTTGTGGTTCTTTGTGGATGTTTTTGGATAAACAAGGCACCCCTACACTCTTTCTGAGTGTAGGGAGTCAATATAACTCAAAAGAACACAAAACTTAGCACAAAAATTCACAAACTAAGCACACAAGGGCAATCAATGTTGCTGAGGTCCTATGTATGGGTCTGGTGGTGTTCTTCTTGATTACTTGCACTCAAATGGGTTTCAAAGCCCAAGATTTAGCATACACATGCACCAAGTATCACACAAACAAAATACAATCCTATGACTACCTAATTCTAACAGATTTAAAAGATCTTTGAACAAATTTTGAAAAAAACAAGAAGAAAATGGTCAAGCAGATTTTTGCTATCCTTTTCACTTTTTTACTTGCACAAACTTGTTTAAACTTGCACCAATCTTAACCTAAATTCTCATGCAACCCTACACAATCCTACTTAATCTATCTAACACGTTTTCAATTCACCAATCCTCCAAAATATTCAATTAACATGCATATCCAAACACCCCTTTAAAACTGAATACCAAGATTTTTCAAACCAAATCACTTAAAATCAATTCAAACTGATTCTAAAGAGTTCTAGCATGCATATATCATCCTAATGACTAAAATCCAACAGCTTAAACAAACATCCAACTCAAAACATGGAAATCCACATAAATCACAACTTTCTGAAATTTTCAAAAAGGAAGAGATTTTTTTACCTAAGAGCCCTACATCCAAGGCTCTTTGTGACAGCTTTGTCACCTCCCTATACACTGGGGTGTATGCAGAACTTAATCAACAACTATCTTCAAACCTGCTAAGAAAAGAAAAGAAGAAAAACAAGAACAAGAATGTATATTCTGTTTATTTCTTTTTTTCTTTCTTAAAAACTTTTTTCAAACTTTAAACCTTGAAACCTTGGAACTTTAACACGTATCAAATGAGCACAAACCAAAAATCAAAACCTTCCTTATCCACTTTCACTTCAAAGGAAACTCCAATTTCTGAATTTGCTAAACTTTTTCAAAAATCCTTTTGGAAAACTTAAATCACACAAAACCTTCACAAATTTAAATGGAACTCAGTATTAGCAATCCAAACACACAAACTTTTTATAATTAATAAAAGGAATTACAATTTATATCAAAAATACCAAACTTTAAATACTACTAGAAAGAACTATCTACAATGTGATTGCTAAAACTGGAACAAAGGTGAATGAACAGGCTCATCCCCTTTAAATACTACTAGAAAGAACTATCTAGAATATCAAAACCCTAAACATTGGATTGCCTAAAGTGCCCTTGAAGTCTTTGACTGAAAATGGGTAAAAAATCGTCCCATGTGACTTGACAGCTTGGAAACTTGTTTGTGAACGTTGGATTGGACTTGGGGACCAAGGGGATTCATCTATCCGTTGAATTGGTCGGGACATAGGGTTTGGGGGAAAGTGAATTGAGCAGGGGAAGGTTGGGGTGGGGTCCACAAGCCATGTGACACTGTTTTGTTGGGTGGGTTTGGGTGAGGTCGGGTTTAATCAACAATCTGCACGGTTATAGGGGATAACCCCTTGATTTGTGGTTTAATTAATCTGGGGATTAATTAGGGTTTAAGGGGTTAAGAGGTTAGCAGGTTGGGGTTTTGATCTAAAAAAGGGATTAGGAATTTTAAATTCCTTGTTTAGTGGGAAAAGTTTTGTTGACCAGTTGACTGGTTGATAAACAAATCCGGGTTGGGTTAATGGGTGGGTACTGATGAGGTGGCAGGTTTTGGTTGGGTGGGATAGTTTGGTTAATTGACAGAAACAATCCCCAAGTATTTACTTTCTTTGCACTTTGTAATAAATCCCATCAGTGCTCATTTTGCACTTATCAACTTTTGCCAAGTTGTCATTTCTGGCACAAAGGCTTACAAAACTTTATCCAAGGGTATTAAATGTATATTCTTCATATTCCAGGGACTGGTCTTGTAATATCTTCAAACAATAAGGACCATACTTGTACAATTGATATTTGGAGGGTCAATTGTGACAAGTTCTTCAAAGATGAGGGACTAAATTTGCCATTCTTCAATTCTTCAAGGGTATTTTTGCAAAATCCAAACTTGGGCCCGGTTCATTGTGCGACTTCGTTTCCCGTGTTCGTTTTTGATTGATTCTTGTGATCTTTTGCCATTTCCTCAATATCCGTACCTAAAAATACACAAGTAACAAACACGAGCATATATTTGGTATATTTGATGATATTTTATGCATTTTAAGCCCGATTTGGACGATGAGACCATGTATAAAAGCAGTCTCATCAACACACTTTTACTCTCAACCTCTCTTTCTCTCTCTCTATGCCATCAATGGCTTCCACCACCATCTACCACCACATTATACCACCGGATCCATTTCAGCATTTCTACAGGGGGTTTTACCACCCAATTAGTATTACTTATATATTATACATTCATGTGGTTTTCACTATTGAACCTCGAAGGAGATAATCTATTCTCCTTCAAAGTTGACTGAGAGCTCCTCTCTCATTCCTCGTGTTGAGTTGCATGCACACTCAAGCGCGTGCACATATACCTAGTGGTGTACCACTTCCTTCCCAAAGGAAGAAGAATAAGAACAAAGTCGTCCCTCAAGCCGATCATGAGCATCGCTCTTTCGACCACTTAAATGAAGCTATGGACAATCGACCATCGATTGAAATTCTCCAATCCAACGTAGATGGGAATGCGGGTGCCATAGTCATTCCCGAGATAGCCGCCAACAATTTTGAACTTAATACATGTGTGATACAAATGGTTTCTACTATACCTTTCCTAGGGAGACATATGGATGACCCTCATGACCACATCAAGAGATTCTTGTCCATTTGTAATACCATCAAGTATAATGGGGTACCTTCGGAGGCGATTAAGTTGATATTATTCCCTTTCTCTTTGAAGGGAAATGCTAGGATTTGGCTAGATAAGCAACCCTCAAATAGTATTCTCACTTGGGAGGACTTAAAGAAGAAATTTGTGAACAAGTTCTGTCCACCTTCACGAACCACTGCATTAAGGAATCAAATCATAGGCATTCAACAAAAGAGAGATGATGTAGTATTTTTAAACACCTTTAGGAAAAGGAGGTAAAAATAGGGTAAGTATTAACAAGTGACTTAGGAAAATCACGAATTATGACCCTAAAGTGGGATCGTTCTCAAGGAGGCTTGGTGTGTGTGTTAAGAGATGATTACCTTTGTGATTATATTATTATGAGAAAGAAAATAGAAAGGAAATAAGAAGAGAATGACGGTTACGATGACGATTTAAACTAAGACGAAAGGGTCGTACAGGTAAAACCGTAAAAAGCACCAAATTTAAAAATTTACCCTAAAATTCCTAAAAAATTGCAATAAATCCTAAATAATGTAATTAGAGTTTACAAAAAATCAAAAATCACCCAAACATTTTATTTAATTAAATAATGATTTTTTAATGCTAATTAAAGCCCTAAAAATCAATTTAATTAACAAAAAGCCTAAAATGAGATTTTTTCAATTGTAAATCTCTAAAATGACCTAACTTAATTTAAAACTATTTTTGAAAATTTTAAAATTAATAAAAACTATTTAAAACAATTAAAAACTCTTAAAACTTAAAATAATTATAAAAATTAATCTATGAAAAATACAAATATTCTAAAAATTGTAAAATTCCTAACATAATGTATTTAACCTAAGAAAAATGTAAAAACTTGAAAAATCTAAAATTTGAAATTTAATAATAAAATAATATTAAAATAATATTAAAAATCCAAAAAATATAAAAAATACTAAAAAGTTGCAAACTAGTTTATTTTAACCTAATTAAATAGAAAATGAACTTGAAATACCAAAAATGCCCCTATTGGGCCTTCAAATGGGCCAAATACCCAAACAGATCCTTAATGGGCTTAATATTAGGCCCAATAAGAAAAAGTTCTCAGAAATGGCCCAAAATCTCCAGTCAAGCTTAAAATTTGATTTTAAACACAATTTTCCAGAGGCCCAAAAGCTGAAAATGAGCTTAAGCTAGCTTATTTCAAAACAACTTATTCTTAATAGGCTTTTTGGCCCATTAAGCTATAAGCTGATGCCATAAGCTAAGATTTTACCCACGTCCTTCTCTTGACCTAATTAAGCTATTTACAAAAAGAAACTTTAAATAAGCTCAAGGAATAAGCCTGAAAATGCAATAAGCAATCTACACAAAACGACAAAATAGTCGTTTTTGAGTTCTAGATTATTTCAAGAGCTGATTCAAGTTGCAATAAGTCACAAATGGCTTAACTAAGCTTAATCAACAAAAAGGTTTTCAATAAGCAAATTTGATAAGCTGCAATAAGCAATAAGCAAATTTTGAAAAAGAAAAAATAGTCGTTTTCTAGTAAAAACTTAAAACCAAAAGCTGTAAACTTCCAGATTCACTTATAACTCAAAAGATTAAGACCTATTACAAAAATAAGTTGTTGCACATTGGAATAAGCTAGAATGACTTATTAATAAGCTGAACACAAATTATAACTCGCAGTGGCTAGAAGCAGGGGAAAGGGGTTCCCACTGCCTTGACTTTTTGACTTGGCTTTTTATAGAGTTTTACTTGGTATTTTTAGACAATCAAGGCACCCTTGTGATCAGTGAATCACAAGGAGTCAATAACAAGAAAATAATCACAAAATCACCCAGCCAATCAGTGCAGTTAATTCAATCCTTGCCCAGATGTGTTCCAGACAAGTAATAAGCAGGTCTGATGACTATAAGCTATTTTTAAGCGATTAAAAGCTAACCACAAGCCACCAAATGCATACACAAGCTCAAAACAACTTATAGTAACACCCATAAACACATTTCATGCAACAAATCCAACAAATGAACAAGATCTAAGCATATGCAGTTATTGATGAATAATGAAGAACACAAGAATCAAGTTTGCTAATGTACTTGACACAAAATCCAATTTCAAGGCCACAGATCTATCACATATGTTGAATTAACAATGATTAAACACTTGTTAGCCCTAGGTTATCATAAGATCTAGGTGTGCACAAGATTTCAGAGCAAAACAACAAATATTCAAGATTTTATAGCCAATTGTTTGATTTGGTGTTTCAAGGCATAAAACTTGCTTATATCAGAACACAATAGCCTCAATATCAGATACACACTCAAACAATTCCCAAATACCAACTCAAAATCACATAAACTAGAACAACAAGTCAATCCCAAACACCCTTTTAGGTTTTTAAACTAAATTTTAAACAAGTAAAAGTCTTCTCAAGATTGATTTAAGCCCAGTTTAACATCATAACATACCACAAGTGAATCAAGAAGCAATTTTCAAGCATAAAAACACACTTATACCAAAAAATCACAAAATCACATAAATACCAAAGATTAATCAGAAAGATGAGTTTTGAGAATTCAAACCTCCAAGATGTACATCCACACCTTGGAATCAATGAGCTGTGGTGCTAGCAAGAACAAGCACCAGCTTCCCCCTGCTAAGAACAACAAACAGGCCTAGCCAAAGGCTTGAGCGTAGACTAGCACAAAATAAGGTAAAATAGGTGACAAAAGGTAAAGTATTTACAAGACTTAGGTCCCCCACAAGGCCTGAATCTTCCCTTAAGGCCTCACCACCCCTTAATCAACCAAGATTAGGAGGCTATGATCACCCTTAAGCTCAAATAAGCAGGTTGTTGAACCACAAGCACTTAGCAAACCACTTGACTAAATTTTGAAACAAAAACGTATAACCAAACTCCAATATTGTTCAAGCTAGTTGATTTGTGACTTATGTCACTTAAAGAAACACCTCAATGAACAATCCTCACCCAAGCATATGCCAAATTCTTGAACTCAGTCAAGAACAAAGGGACTCAAAGGCTTAGAGGCTATCTTGTTCAAGGTTTTTTTTAAGTACAAAAACGTGACAATACAACTACTTAACACAATAAATATCAATGGAACTCAGTTTCAATCACAACACAATACCAAATTCTATTAATTTCAAAAAAATGGCTTTACAAGACTTCACAAAGTAAAACTGAGAACAAGAACTAATGTGGTGAACTAATGGCTGTATATAGAGCCTTACAAGTCTAAAATGCTGAAAGTAAACTAGAAACCCTAGTACTTGAAGTCTCAAAATGCCCTTGGATTTTGAATACTTGTTGACTTATTTTGGATGTTTGTGAAGAAACATGTGATGCCAGCAGATGTGAGATGATCTTGTGCGTCCATTTGATGCTTAGGAATAAAGCTAAGCTTTAGCACTTTGATTTTCTGCATGGTTTTGTTTGGAGGTGAAAAAGTGGGGCAGGGGAAGGGTGGTGATACATGTGAGCTGATGGTGATGTGGGTTTAAGAGTGGGTTTATGGTCAATGGGACCTTAATCAAATATCTGGAGTTGATTGGGGTTAATTTTCAATAATTAAGAAAACCCCAATTTTTGATATGAACACTAAGAACTCAGGTTTTGATATGAACACTAAAAACTATTTAAAAACAATTAAAAACTCTTAAAACTTAAAATAATTATAAAAATTAATCTAAGAACAATAAAAATATTCTAAAAGTTGTAAAATTCCTAAAATAATGTATTTAACCTAAGAAAAATGTAAAAAGTTGAAAAATCTAAAATTTGAAATTTAATAATAAAATAATATTAAAAATCCAAAAATTAAAAGAAATTCTAAAAAGTTGCAAACTAGTTTATTTTAACCTAATTAAATAGAATATGAACTTGAAATACCAAAAGTGCCCCTATTAGGCCTTCAAATGGGCCAAATACCCAATAGATCCTTAATGGGCTTGATATTAGGCCCAATAAGAAAGAGTTCTCAGAAATGGCCTAAAAGCTCCAGTCAAGCTTAAAATTTGATTTTAAACACAATTTTCCAAAGGCCCAAAAGCTGAAAATGAGCTTAAGCTAGCTTATTTCAAAACAACTTATTCTTAATGGGCTTTTTGACCCATTAAGCTATAAGCTGATGCCATAAGCTAAGATTTTACCCACGTCCTTCTCTTGACCTAATTAAGCTATTTGCAAAAAAGAAACTTGAAATAAGCTCGAGGAATAAGCCTAAAAATGCAATAAGCAATCTAAACAAAACGACAAAATAGTTGTTTTTGAGTTCTAGACTATTTCAAGAGCTGATTCAAGTTGCAATAAGTCACAAATGGCTTAACTAAGCTTAATCAACAAAAAGGTTTTCAATAAGCACATTTGATAAGCTGAAATAAGCAATAAGCTAATTTTGAAAAAGACAAAATAGTCGTTTTCTAGTTAAAACTTAAAACCAAAAGATGTAAACTTCCAGATTCACTTATAACTCAAAAGATTAAGACCTATTACAAAAAATAATTTGTTGCACATTGGAATAAGCTAGAATTACTTATTAATAAGCTGAACACAACTTATAACTAGCAGTGGCTAGAAGTAGGGGAAAGGGGTTCCCACTGCCTTGACTTTTTGACTTGGCTTTTTAGAGAGTTTTACTTGGTATTTTTGGACAATCAAGGCACCCTTGTGATCAGTGAATCACAAGGAGTCAATAACAAGCAAATAATCACAAAATCACCCAGCCAATTAGTGCAGTTAATTCAATCCTTGCCCAGATGTGTTCCAGACAAATAATAAGCAGGTCTGATGACTATAAGCTATTTTTAAGCTATTAAAAGCTAACCACAAGCCACCAAATGCATACACAAGCTCAAAACAACTTATAGTAACACAGATAAACACATTTCATGCAACAAATCCAACAAATGAACAAGATCTAAGCATATGCAGTTACTGATGAACAATGAAGAACACAAGAACCAAGTTTCCTGATGTACTTGACACAAAATCCATTTTCAAGGCCACGGATCTATCGCATATGTTGAATTAACAATGATTAAACACTTGTTAGGCCTAGGTTATCATAAGATCTAGGTGTGCACAAGATTCCAGAGCAAAACAACAAATATTCAAGATTTTATAGCCAATTGTTTGATTTGGTGTTTCAAGGCATAAAACTTGCTTATATCAGAACACAATAGCCTCAATATCAGATACACACTCTAACAATACCCCAATATCAACTCAAAATCACATAAGCTAGAACAATTAGTCAATCCCAAACACCCTTTTAACTTTTTAAACTCAATTTTAAACAAGTAAAAGTCTTGTCAATTTTAACATCCTAACATACCACAAGTGAATCAAGAAGCAATTTTCAAGCATAAAAACACACTTATACAAAAAAAAATCACAAAATCACATAAATACCAAAGATTAATCAGAAAGATGAGCTTTGAGAATTCAAAACTCCAAGATGTACATCCACACCTTGGAATCAATGAGCTGAGGTGCTAGCAAGAACAAGCACCAGCTTCCCCCTACTAAGAACAACAAACAGGCCTAGCCAAAGGCTTGAGCCTAGATTAGCACAAAATAAGGTAAAATAGGTGACAAAAGGTAAAGTCTTTACAAGACTTAGGTCCCCACAAGGCCTGAATCTTCCCTTAAGGCCTCACCATCCCTTAATCAACCAAGATTAGGAGGTTATTATCACCCTTAAGCTCAAATAAGCAGGCTGTTGAACCACAAGCACTTAGCAAACCACTTGACTAAAATTTGAAACAAAAACGTATAACCAAACTCATATATTGTTCAAGCTAGTTGATTTGTGACTATGTCACTTAAATAAACACCTCAATGAACAATCCTCACCCAAGCACATGCCAAATTCTTGAACTCAGTCAAGAACAAAGGGACTCAAAGGCTTATAGGCTATCTTGGATTTGTTCAAGGTTTTGTTTAAGTACAAAAACATGACAATACAACTACTTAACACAATAAATATCAATGGAACTCAGTTTCAATGACAACACAATACCAAATTCTATTAATTTCAGAAAAATGGCTTTACAAGGCTTGACAAAGTAAAACTGAGAACAAGAACTAATGTAATGAACTAATGGCTTTATATAGATCCTTACAAGTCTAAAATGCTGAAAGTAAACTAGAAACCCTAGTACTTGAAGTCTCAAAATGCCCTTGAATTTTGAATACTTGTTGACTGATTTTGGATTATTTTGAAGAAACATGTGATGCCAGCAGATGTGAGATAATCTTGTGTGTCTATTTGATGCTTATGAATAAAGCTAAGCTTTGGCACGTTGATTTGCTGCATGGTTTTGTTTGGAGGTGAAAAAGTGGGGCAGGGGAAGGGTGGTGATACATGTGTGCTGATGGTGATGTGGGTTTAAGAGTGGGTTTATGGTCAATGGGACCTTAATCAAATATCTGGTGTTGATTGGGGTTAATTTTCAATAACTAAGAAAAACCCAAGTTATGATATGAACATTAAGAACTCAGGTTTTGATCTTGTTTAATATTTGAATGTGTGTTATGCCGCGAATTAGGTAACTAATTAAAATAATTAGTTAAACCGGGTGGGTGGATTAGTGATGTGGTTGAATGGTGAGTGGGGATTGGTGGAAAATGTGAGTGGGGTGAGGAGGCAGGCTGTGAGTGGTCTAGGTAAGGTTGGCTGTCTGCCATGTTTAGCCCTTCTACTCCCCTTCTCTTGTCTTTTCAGTCAAAACTTGCTATCAACGCCCAATCCCTTTGTAACAACTTTTGTTTTTCATACTTTTGCCCCAAAAAGTTTTGCAAAGTAATTTCAGGGGTATTTCTTGTCATTTCTTGATTTTTGAAGGGTTGTTTTGGCATTTTCTTCATGGATAATGGTCTTGACTTGTATGGTTGACTTCTTGGGGGACTGAAATTGTCATGTCTTGATTTATGAGGGACCATTTTTGCCAATTCTTCAAAGTTAAGGGTCCTTTTTGTAAATTTGACAAACTTTAAGGACTAATCTTGTAATTATGAATAAACAAGGGTTTAAAGTATCAATTATTCAATATCGAAGGACCCTTCTTGTTCAATTTTCTATTCCTCAAGGGTCTTTCTTGGAAAATCAATACGGGCTTGGTTCATTGTGCGGCTTCGTTTCCCGTGTTCGTTTTTGATTGATTCTTGTGATGTTTTGTCATTTTCTCAATATCCGTACCTAAAATACACAAGAAACAAACACAAGCATATATTTGGCATTTTTAATGATATTTAATGCATTTTAAGCCCATTTTGGACGATGAGACCATGTATAAAAGCAGTCTCATCACTCCCCCATACTAAACCATTGCCGTGCCCTCGCGCAATGCTAGAATAAAGTATCATAGCACCTCCAAAATTCATTTTTATTCACTTTATTGAATGATAAACTAGATACACTACTACTATTACTACTTGCGTTTTAGACATAATGTATGATTTTCATCGCAAAATAGGACGTTTAGGTTCATAGAACAAGAACATGTGAATGCTTCGTTAGAAATAATTTCATCGTCCTTGATTTTCACCCCAATTCCATGCCAAGCGTGTAACGAGATCATTGTCATTATAAGTTAGTAATGCTAACACTACTCATATGCCCTAATCACGTACTTATCCTCCCAATTCCTAAGTTGTATCTCTTATATTTTATTATGTCTTGAATGTTTCACGAGAATACATTGTTTGACTTATGCGATGATAGAGATTTACGTCTAAAAATAGAGTCCTAACGGTGTAACCAAGACCATCAAATCAATTACCCCTCCTAATAAACAACGATGTCAGAAAATTAAGTCAACAAGAAGGATCGATAAACACGGTTTTATAACGGTTTTGAACATGAGACTTATTACCAAGACTTTTATATGCCCCCTAACGGAAGGGCCTTATTATCTTTGGTTTACCTCCATCTTTTATTCAAGTTCGCCATGAAGCATTTATTATGACGTCGGTCTTGCCTTGCCTTTTATTATCCACCTCATCGGTAGTTTTATTAGCCAAAGACGTATATCCTCACGCTAAGGCGAATTTTGGATCTTTAATGCTTCAAAGATTAAGGCTTGATTCACTTTCAATTTTGCATAGATTTTTCGGCCTTGTGAGCTTCAAATTGTTTGCTTGATTTAAGTGAGCAATTGAAATCTTATTATTGGGTGAAGCTTTCGATTATTCGGGTGCCAATACTTCAAAACCGTGATGCTGGCGATACCTTAATGTCTTCCCAATTTAATTACACGGAAGCTACTAGAAAAGACTAGAAACCCAACAATCAAGACTAAACCGCTAAGTCAATATTTATTAAGCAAAAAATATTTACAAGCAAAGGGAGAATAAGCAAACAACGAGAACACATGAGTTTTTGAAAGAATATGAGTACTCTACGTTTAGCATAGTAACTTATATTTAACTCTATCATTTCTCGTCCTCATTTAAGAGACTTAGGCTAATGTGAAGTTAAGGAATCAAAGCTAAGTGCTCAACACGCACGGTCGAGTCAAAAATTACTCTTATTCTCGTCATCAGGAAATCTACATTCGTGTCTTCAAACACTTACAAAACATGAGAAATTTTTTAAAATTTGGCCATTTTTAGCCTTATTTTGCAACAAAACGATAAACAAAAAGATAAACTTTGGAAAGCGTGAAGGTTTGGTAAGGCAAGTATCTATTCACCCCCCCCCCCCAATACTAAAGTTAAAGATTGTCCTCAATGTTTCGTGTCTAGGGGTGCAAACACCCCCATACTAGATACGTAGTCGAATACCTAATCTAGCATGGAAATGGTGTAACCGTTAAATTAATAGCCGTTTATGAAGTGTGCTATAAACCTATGGTTAGAACATCAAAGGATATATCATTGGGATATTGAGAAAGTCTTCAAAGCAAACGATTGAGTGCTCCCATAAAACAAACACGAGAGGCTCCAATCGTGAAGATAATGATCTAAAAACCACAATTCACAAACAACCACGGAACAAAGGTTGGAAGGGCACAAATCCCCTCACATTAAACTAATTAGAAAGAAATAATATATACATGGATAAGCATGGGTCTCCCCTACGAGGCACCTTGTTTTTGATAACCGAGTCAAAAGCTCGACTCGAATCCCCAATAAATGTGATCATTTAGGGATAATCATGGTATGGTCAATTTTTGGTGGGGCTTACATGATAAACAAGGCCCAAAAATAACCGGTATTAAGGACTAAGTCCTTTGATGGTTCAAAATACCGGGATCGAAGTTGGCATTCTCGTTTTCATTTGAAAAACAAATCAACGCCACTTCATCATGTGTCAACACAAACCTAAAGGGTTTAAAGAAAATAGATGAAAAGAAATAGAAGGGTGGGACAATGGGTAAGTCATAAAAACCATGAGCTACTCGAGGTATACTCGCACCAATCAAATAGAAAGATTTTCCATTTATTGCATCGGTGGAAGACCGAGATTTCCCTTTATAAGCAATTCCTGGATCAACTATCTCGTCCTCGGTGGAGAAAGGGAGGGAACATAAGGGGCTTCCCCCACAATAGGTCTACACAAAGCATCGTCAAAAGGAGAAGACGAGCTTGTAGTACTCAAAACACGAGCTGATGACGGAGTTAGCATTGTAGAAAAAACTTTTAAATCAAATTTAAATTTTTTTCCTTTTTCATCTTTTAAACCCTCCTTATGAAAACCCGACTTGATTATGTCAAAAATATTTGGTGTTTCTAAAGAAATGTTAGTCACACTAAAAATTCTCACATTTGAAAACCGTTTTGGTTTTGGTGGTGGTAAGTTCTCAAAACGTTGGTCGACAAAGAAAACTTCCCCATCAGGGTCAACATATTCATCATCCGAAGAATCATTCGTGATTGGAAACGTAGTCTTAACACTCTTAACCTCCACCGGCGGAGGGGACGGAAAATCGTTTTTATCATCAACTCCTAAAACTCTTTTTGAAATCCTTTTGCAAATGTTTTTGATGGGATTAACATTGTTCAAAGACGTGATAGAATACACATGAAAAAGCGTAGAGTTTTGAGTTGCATTTATGACGAGTTCTTTCTCATTGAAACAAAGAGTGATTTTCCTAGCATGCACATCGATAAGTGCTCTTGAGGTATCCAAAAATGATCGACCTAAAATTAGAGGAACTTTAGGATCGATGGGAATGTCAACAACGATAAAGTCCACGGGATAGTAGAACTTTCCAACTTTCATGAAGACGTCCTCGGCTAATCCACAAGCTATAATCGTAGAGTGATCGGCCATCTCGATTGACATTCTTGAAGGAGTGAGATTAGGAAGATTGAGCGACTTAAAAATCTCAAGAGGCATCAAATTAATACTAGCACCAAAATCGGCCAAGGCTTAACATTCCTCCATATCTTGTATTGCACATGGAATTAACAATTTACCGGGATCAACGACTTTTTGAGGTATGCGGCTAAGAAAAACCGAAGAACAACTAGACGACTTTTGCAATTTCCCTTTGTTATTCAACATACTTTTGAAGTTTGCGGCAAATCGAGGCATCATGACCAAGGCGTCGGCAAAACTTATATTAAAATGCAAGTCACGAAACATTTTCATAAAAAGTTCAAATTGATAATTATTTCATTCTTGTGCCTTTTCCTTGTTTCGTCTTGAAGGGTAAGGTAAGGGTGGTGTGGGTTGGGGCATAGGCAACGGCCTTGGAATCTCGGGTTCCACTATTGGTATTGGTTCAACCGTAGGTGTGGTTTGAGCGGTACTTTGTGGGCTTGGAATTTGCTCCTTTTCTACCACCACCTCGGGTTCTTTCTCTTTTTCCTTCTCCGTAGAAGTACTTAGACGTGAAATGGGTCCTTTGAATGTTTTACCACTACGAGTAGTAATAACCTTCAATTCTCCTTTCGGGTTTACGATGGTATCACTAGGAAGACCACCCGAAGAAGAAGGTTTACACATGATAGCTTCAAACATTTTTCCCATTCGATCTTCAAACTTAGATTGCCTAGCATCCGCTTTTAACAATTCTTGGTTAATCTCATGTTGTCCTTGTTCCAACTTTTGTTGATTTTGTTGAAGACGTTGAACATTTCCTTCCATTTTATTAACATGAGTCTTAAGTTCATTAGCAAGTTCATTTTTAAGCTCATTTTTCAACGCGGATCTTAAGCTAACCATCTCACGTTGCATATTATCAAACTTAGCATCGTGATTTTCAAAATACTACCCAAGGTTTTCAAAATGATCACACCAAAAATCTTCAAGGAGAAACTTGTTTGCTTGAAGCATAGACATTAAACCCGTCTTGATCTCGAAGTTCTCCACAAGGATGGCGGGAATCACAATGGCCTCTCCAAAACCCTCGGTGGGTGCTTGAAGTGACTCCATCATAGTACGATTAGCCATGATAGCTTCTTGTTCTACAATAGGTTCCTCACTTGGAGTCTCTTCACTAGAAAGATTAGGAGTAGGTGTTGACTCCTTTCGGTTTCTAAGTTTACGTGCATGTCTTGCTTGATTACGAGTAATCATAAACGTCACGTACAACGTGGGGATGAGCAAATAATATTCTTTTTGGTGTTTTCATATTTTTCAGTTTTTTTGGATTTTTGATTGTTTTTACTTTTTTTGGATTTTGGAATTGTATTAAGTAGACAAAAATCTACAAAACTCCTCCTTAATCAAATCTCTTGATTAAAGAAGCCTCAAGGAATGAAAACGATCACGTGAAGTGAACGCCTTCGATGACTTTAGAACGTTGGTGGAACACCAAAACGTTCAAGAGGGTTTAATCAAATGAAACCAAGAAAGTATATATGATACTTAATAATACTTTAGGCGGCAAAATCCTCGATTAGCTCTGAAAATCAAATACTCAAAAGCAAGCGAGGAAACGAGGCGGCGCGAAGCACTTAAGAGCCTTTTTTCTTAGGGTATATTTTATAATACCCGCCTTATACCCACCTTATAGTTTGTATTTTTCAAAATCGAGCTTCACGAAGGTATTTATCTATTTTTGTCTTTTTCTTTGGTTTGAGATTCGAATACAATGATTGGGTAATGACCTCCCAAGTCAAGTTTATGTTTTCACACTTTTGGAGTACTTGTGAATTTATTGTTCTACGTATACAATATATTAATAATATTCACACAAAAAAAAGAAAAACCGATAATACGTATTAGTAGAGTGCTACTAATACAAATACTATTTATGGTTAGTATATAAAAACAACAATGTCCAAATCAAAACACAACACGCCTCCCCGGAAGCGACGCCAAAAATGATGTAGTGTTTTTACACACCTTTAGGAAAAGGAGGTAAAAATAGGGTAAGTATTAACAAGTGACTTAGAAAAATCACGAGTTACGACCCTAAAGTGGGATCGTTCTCAAGAATGCTTGGTGTGTGTGTTAAGAGATGATTAACTTTGTGATTATATGATTATGAGAAAGAAAATAGAAAGGGAATAAGAAGAGAATGACGGTTACGATGACGATTTAAACTAAGACGAAAGGGTCGTACACGTAAAACCATAAAAAGCACCAAATTTAAAAATTTACCCTAAAAATTCCTAAAAATTTGCAATAAATCCTAAATATTGTAATTAGAGTTTACAAAAAATTAAAAATCACCCAAACCTTTTATTTAATTAAATATTGATTTTTTAATGCTAATTAAAGCCCTAAAAATCAATTTAATTAACAAAAAGCCCAAAATGAGATTTTTTCAATTGTAAACTTCTAAAATGACCTAACTTAATTTAAAACTATTTTGAAAATTTTAAAATTAATAAAAACTATTTAAAAACAATTAAAAACTCTTAAAACTTAAAATAATTATAAAAATTAATCTAAGAACAATAAAAATATTCTAAAAATTGTAAAATTCCTAACCTAATGTATTTAACCTATGAAAAATGTAAAAACTTGAAAAATCTAAAATTTGAAATTTAATAATAAAATAATATTAAAATAATATTAAAAATCCAAAAATTATAAAAATTCTAAAAAGTTGCAAACTAGTTTATTTTAACCTAATTAAACAGAAAATGAACTTGAAATACCAAAAATGCCCATATTGGGCCTTCAAATGGGCTTAATACCCAAACATATCCTTAATGGGCTTGATATTAGGCCCAATAAGAAAAAGTTCTCAGAAATGGCCCAAAAGCTCCAGTCAAGCTTAAAATTTGATTTTAAATACAATTTTCCAAAGGCCCAAAAGCTGAAAATGAGCTTAAGCTAGCTTCTTTCAAAACAGCTTATTCTTAATGGGCTTTTTGGCCCATTAAGCTATAAGCTGATGCCATAAGCTAAGATTTTACCCACGTCCTTCTCTTGACCTAATTAAGATATTTGCAAAAAGGAACTTGAAATAAGCTCAAGGAATAAGCCTGAAAATGCAATAAGCAATCTACACAAAACGACAAAATAGTCGTTTTTGAGTTCTAGACTATTTCAAGAGCTGATTCAAGTTACAATAAGTCACAAACGGCTTAACTAAGCTTAATCAACAAAAAGATTTTCAATAAGCACACTTGATAAGCTGAAATAAGCAATAAGCTAATTTTGAAAAAGAAAAAATAGTCGTTTTCTAGTAAAAACATAAAACCAAAAGCTGTAAACTTCGAGATTCACTTATAAGCTCAAAAGATTAATACCTATTACAAAGAATAAGTTTTTGCACATTGGAATAAGCTTGAGTGACTTATTAATAAGCTGAACACAAATTATAACTAGCAGTGGCTAGAAGCAGGGGAAAAGGGTTCCCACTGCCTTGACTTTTTGACTAGGTTTTTTAGAGAGTTTTACTTGGTATTTTTGGACAATCAAGGCACCCTTGTGATCAGTGAATCACAAGGAGTCAATAACAAGCAAATAATCACAAAATCACCCAGCCAATCAGTGCAGTTAATTCAATCCTTGCCCAGAAGTGTTCCAGACAAGTAATAAGCAGGTCTGATACTACTTTTAAGCTATTAAAAGATAACCACAAGCCACCAAATGCATACACAAGCTCAAAACAACTTATAGTAACACAGATAAACACATTTCATGCAACAAATCCAAAAATTGAACAAGATCTAAGCATATGCAGTTACTGATGAACAATGAAGAACATAAGAACCAAGTTTGCTGATGTACTTGACACAGAATCCAATTTCAAGGCCTCAGATCTATCACATATGTTGCATTAACAATGATTAAACACTTTTTAGCCCTAGGTTATCATAAGATCTAGGTGAGCACAAGATTTTACAGCAAAACTACAAATATTCAAGATTTTATAGTCAATTGTTTGATTTGGTGTTTCAAGGCATAAAACTTGCTTATATCAGAACACAATAGCCTCAATATCAGATACACACTCAAACAATACCCCAATATCAACTCAAAATAATATAAACTAGAATAATTAGTCAATCCAAAACAACCTTTTAACTTTTTAAACTCAATTTTAAACAAGTAAAAGTCTTTTCAAGATTGATTTAAGCCCAGTTTAACATCATAACATACGACAAGTGAATCAAGAAGCAATTTTCAAGCATAAGAACACACTTATACCAACAAAATCACAAATTCACATAAATACCAAAGATTAATCAGAAAGATGAGTTTTGAGAATTCAAACCTCCAAGATGTACATCCACACCTTGGAATCAATGAGCTGAGGTGCTAGTAAGAACAAGCACCAGCTTCCCCCTGCTAAGAATAACAAACAGGCCTAGCCAAAGGCTTAAGCCTAGATTAGCACAAAATAAGGTAAAATAGGTGACAAAAGGTCAAGTCTTTACAAGACTTAGGTCCCCACAAGTCCTAAATCTTCCCTTAAGGCCTCACCACCCCTTAATCAACCAAGATTAGGAGGCTATGATCACCCTTAAGCTCAAATAAGCAGGCTGTTGAACCACAAGTGCTTAGCAAACCACTTGACTAAATTTTGAAACAAAAAGGTATAACCAAACTCCAATATTGTTCAAGCTAGTTGATTTATGACTTATGTCACTTATAGAAACACCTCAATGAACAATCCTCACCCAAGCATATGCCAAATTCTTAAACTCGGTCAAGAACAAAGGGACTCAAAGGCTTATAGGCTATCTTGGATTTGTTCAAGGTTTTGTTTAAACACGAAAACGTGACAATACAACTACTTAACACAATAAATATCAATGGAACTCAGTTTCAATTTCAACACAATACCAAATTCTATTAATTTTAGAAAAATGGCTTTACAAGGCTTGACAAAGTAAAAATTAGAACAAGAACTAATGTGGTGAACTAATGGCTTTATATAGAGCCTTACAAGTCTAAAATGCTGAAAGTAAACTAGAAACCCTAGTACTTGAAGTCCCGAAAATGCCCTGGATTTTGAATACTTGTTGACTGATTTTGGATGTTTGTGAAGAAACATGTGATGCCAGCAGATGTGAGATGATCGTGTGGGTCCATTTGATGCTTAGGAATAAAGCTAAGCTTTGGTACGTTGATTTGCTGCATGGTTTTGTTTGGAGGTGAAAAGTGGGGTAGGGGAAGGGTGGTGATACATGTGAGCTGATGGTGATGTGGGTTTAAGAGTGGGTTTATGATCATGGGACCTTAATCAAATATCTGGAGTTGATTGGGGCTTAATTTTCAATAATTAAGAAAAACCCAATTTTTGATATGAACACCAAGAACTCAGGTTTTGATCTTGTTTAATGTTTGAATATGTGTTAAGGCGCGAATTAGGTAACTAATTAAAATAACTAGTTAAACCGGGTGGGTGGATTAGTGACGTGGTGGAATGGTGAGTGGGGATTGGTGGAAAATGTGAGTGGGGTGAGGTGGCAGGCTATGAGTGGTCTAGGTAAGGTTGGTTGTCTTCCATATTTAGCCCTTCTACTCCCCTTCTCTTGTCTTTTCAGTCAAAACTTGCTATCAACGCCCAATCCCTTTGTAAGAAATTTTGTTTTTCATACTTTTGCCCCAAAAAGTTTTGCAATGTAATTTCAGGGGTATTTCTTGCTATTTCTTGATTTTTGAAGGGTTGTTTTGGCATTTTCTTCATGGATAATGGTCTTGACTTGTATGGTTGACTTCTTGGAGGACTGAAATTCCCAAGTCTTGATTTATGAGAGACCATTTTTGCCAATTATTCAAAGTTATGGGTCCTTTTTGTAAATTTGACAAACTTGAAGGACCAATCTTGTAATTATGAATAAACAAGGGTTTAAATTATCATTTCTTCAATATTGGAGGACCCTTCTTGTTCAATCTTCTATTCTTCAAGGGTCTTTCTTGGAAAATCAATACTAGGGCTTGGTTTATTGTGCGGCTTCGTTTCCCGTGTTCGTTTTTGATTGATTCTTGTGATCTTTTGTCATTTTCTCAATATGCGTACCTAAAATACACAAGCAACAAACACACGCATATATTTGGCATTTTTAATGATATTTAATGTATTTTTAGCCCATTTTGGACGATGAGACCATGTATGAAAGCAGTCTCATCAAGAGATCAAACCTTTAGTGAAGCTTGGGAAGAATTCAAAGAGTTGATAAGAAAGTGCCCTAACCACGGTTTTGACCAAGTTCACCAAATTAACACCTTCTACAATGGTTTGAGACCACACCATCAAGATTCCCTTAACTCGGCCTAGGGTGGAAACATTATTGCTAAGTCTATCCAAGAGGCAATGGATATCATTGAGACAAAATCCATGGTTCATAGCAATAGGGATAGAGATGAGGTGGTACTTGTGGTGCAAGAGAGTGCTACTCAAACAATTGACAAAGCTTTATATCAAAAGGTTGATACACTTAGTGATATGGTTCAAAAACATTGTAAATTTCAATTGAGCAACTCTTCTACCAACAATGTTAATACCATCACCCTTCAATGTGAGACATGTGGAGGTCCTCACTCATACTTGAATTGTTACAAAGTTCAAAAAAATCAAGGAGAATGTTATGCCTATAATGATTATGGAAGGGCACATTTCAAACCAAACATCAATCCTAATCACCTTTCCTACAAATCCAACAATTAACTTGCTCCACCGGGTTTCCCTCCCCAACAACCCACCCAAAACCAAGCAAACAATCCACAAATGCTAAATAGAAACCAAGGGCGAAGAGGAAATTATCAAGGGCATAACAACAATAGAGGGCCAAATAATTTTCAAGGACAAAACCAAGGGAACAACCTTCATGGCAATAACCAAGGGTTTTATAATCCACCTCCACCTTTCCAAAACCAAGGATTTCAAGGGAATGAGCCAAATGATTTTAACACCATTGAGATTCTTCACAAGATGAATCATGATAATGAAAGGAGGTTTCAAGCCAATGAGAGGAGATTAAGGGATATGCAAGAGGAGACAAATAAGAAGTTCATGTTGCTCTTAAACCAAAGATCTCAAGGTGCTTTACCCTCAAACACTCAAACCAATCCTAGGGCTAATGTTAATGCCATCACTACAAGGAGTGGGAAAACCACCGTTTAACCTTCCATTCCTCCGCCATCAAAGGGGGAACAAGGCCCAAAAGTAATAATGAGTACTCCTACTCATCCTTTGGTGATTCCTACCACGGTCCCTCCTTGTGACATTCCACCATTAACCAACCCTACACCTTCTAAGCCCGCCCTTGAAGAAACCCAAGAGAAGTTCTCCAACACCCTCTACTTAACCTTCACCCAAACCTAATCTACCATACCCTTCTAGGTTAAGGAGAGAGAAGTTAAAGAATAAATATGATATACACGTGTCCGACTTCTTGAGGATGTTTAAGAAATTGAATATCAACATATCTTTTGCGGAGGCTTTAGCTTACATGCTTAAGTTTGCCAAGATGTTTAAGGACCTTCTCTCAAACAAAGAAAAATTGGTTGGTATGCCTAACACTTCATTGAACGAGAATTGTTCCGCGATGTTGTTGAAGATTTTACCAGTTAAACTTGGTGATCCAGGCTGATTCTTAATTCCATGTAATTTCCCAGGGGTAGAGAATTGCATGTCACTAGCGGACCTTGGTGCTAGCATAAATTTGATGCCTTTATCAGTTTGGAAACAACTCTCTCTTCACGAGCTTACACCTACTAGAATGACACTCAAATTAGCAAACCGTTCAATTGCTTATCTGGTGGGGATAGCGGAAGATATTTTTGTAGGAGTAGATAAGTTCACCTTCCCCTCGGATTTTGTAGTTGTGGACTATGATATGGACCCTAGAGTTCCCCTTATTGTAGGAAGACCTTTCTTAAGGACCGGTCGCACTCTTATTGATGGTGCGGAAGGGGAACTCATTATGAGGGTAGAGGATGTGAAAGTTATGTTTAAAATGGGAAAAGTGACTAAGAAATCTCAAGGTTGTGAAACTGTTAACATTGTGGATGTTCTTGACGAAGTATGTCATGAAAAATTTCATGATGATTGTAAGAGTAGTTAATAAGTGTGAAAACACTTATCCTTTTACCACTTATTTCTAATAATAACAAGACCAAAACGTGTAGTTTATATCGTAAAAGTCGGAATTATGCGTGGTTTGTGTTTTTATTGTATTTTAGGACCCAAAGATGAAAAATGAAGAAAACACGGGCTTTTATCGAAGAAAACGAGTGAAGACGAAGTCAAGAGATCAAGAGTGCTAAAAGAACGGATGTCCAAGATCTATTCTGAAGATTTATCGAAGAAAAAGTCTAAAGACGAAAGTTTAATGAAGTCGAAGAACTCAAGTCTAAATTATAGAAGAAAATTATTAAGACGAGTTAGAATCCCGAGACGACGTCGAGAAAGACAAAGATTTAAATCGAGTCGAGAAGAAAAGAAGGAAGCACGCCACACATGCAATTCCCATTGCCCTATAAATACCCTCCTAATCACATTAGGAGGGTGGTTAGCTAGTTGCACTTTTAATTTTTCCTTTCTTGTTTTTAGAGAGAAAAAGTTCTAAACTTTCTCTCACTAAGTCTTTCATCTTTTCTTTCTTTTAATCTTTCAAATTTAATCTCTTTGTATTTTGGATTCCATTAATCAAGTTCAAGTTAAGTTTGTGTTCTTTAATCTCTTCCCATAATTCTTGATTTACTTTTACTTTTGATCCGAAAATCGTTATCCATACGGATTGTATTTGTTTGATGTTTAAGTGGTTAAAAGGTTAATCTTTTTACTACTTGTTAAGCTTTTATTTGGGTTAAGCTTTAAGCTCTTTATGCTTATTGGCTTATTTCCTATATTTACCTTATTTGCTTTGCTTTTCGGATTACTTAAAAGTTTTAGGCATCTTAAAGTCCCTTTCATAAAGTTCATGATATTTTATGTTTAAAAAGTTGTCAAATTTAAGCTTTTTGAGTTGTTTAAGTTTCGGATAATTTAGCTTATTGTATGTGCTTATTGAGTTTTAAGGTTTCCACCAATTTCGGATTAAGTGTTGCTGTCATCGCAATATTGGGTATTTGCACATTCCGACGGATTACTTGTTTAGATCGCAATAACCCATTGAGGGTTCTACTTTGCGATCACTTGGTTATTTCCCCCTTATTCCGATCTAAGATTGCGATCGCTCATTGCGATCGCATATTCCGACGGGGTTTAAGGTCTGTTTAAGTCGAAACTCTGCCCAAATTTTGTTAACAGCATTCCGATAGCTCCCATTCCGATACTAGCACATTGCTATAGAACCATATTCCGACAGAAGTGTTTACGTTATTCCGATCTAACATTGCGATCTAGGACATTCCGATGGTCATCATTGCGACAGAATGGATTGTGTTATTCCGATGGGTACTAGTATGAATATTCTGATAACTTGTTTTTAATTATATTTCAATGGGATTAACTTTGGTGCATTTCGATAGAAAGGACTTGTTATATTCTGATAGACTAAGTTTTTAAAGTTTTACGAAGTTTTAGGTTTTAAGTGTTTTTCTAAATAATCTTCTAGTTTAATTTTTAAACGCTTTAATTTCAATCAACGACATTTTAATACTTGCTTGTAGTTTAAATTAGATAACCAAACCAAACCATTCTCTTGTTCACCAAAAGACAATTGAGTCGCACTTCAGACTGGAAATCAATTCGAAGAGATCGGACGATATAACTTTTCATACTTGGTGTAAAAGCCGAATATTAAATGGCGCCGTTGCCGGCTCTTTTCGTTAAGATTAACAGTTTCTAGTGAGAGACGCATTGAATTTTGGGACCCGTTCTTTCGGGAACGTTATTTTCAACTACAAAAATTATCAAAAATCCATAAAAATTTAAAAACATTTAAAAAATACAAAAACATTAAAAACTCATAAAAAGCAATTCTTTTCCAAAGGTTTTGCACCAAAAAGATTATATAGATATTCTCTCTGTATATTTTCTTCTGCAGGTGTATGAGTACTAGATCTTCAAATTATTCTGAGCCCGAGACTCGTGAAGATTTAGATATGGCTGGTGTTCATAACAACAATAATAACCCACCTCTACCCAATTTGAATAACAATAACAACAACAATGTTCCCCTACCTGATTTACGAACAATGGAGGAATTGTGTCAACCCACCATGAATGGACGTGGAGGCCCGATTGCGCCGATGCAAATCACGGCTCAGGAGTTTTCGTTGAAGCATCACATGATCCAACAAGTGCAAACTAATCCATTTCGTGGAATTCCGGATGATGATTGATAGGTGTGAAAACACCCATCTTTTCTACCACTTAATTACATTAAAACGGGACCTAAACGTATATTTTATGTCGTAAATGGCAGAATTATGCGTGGTTTGTGTTTTTATTGTGTTTCAGGGTCGAAAAGGTGAAAAGTGGAGAAAACACGGCTTTCACGGGCTTTTATTGAAGGAGAAGACAAAAGACGAAGTCGAAAGATCAAAAGTGGAAAAAGAACGGAAGTCCAAGACCAATTCTGAAGATTTATCGAAGAAAAAGTCAAAAGACGGAAGTTTACCAAAAGCCGAAGAACTCAAGTATAATTTATTGAAGAATTACAAGACGAGTTCTAAGAAATCCCGAGCCAAAGTCATTATAGTCCAAGATTTAAGAAGATTAAAGAAAGGAGGGACCTAATGGCGCAATTAAGGAAAAGAGGAAAGAGGGGAGGAAGCTTCCTCCCACTAATCCCTTCCTCCCCTATAAATACACATTACTAGATTCATTTGTAGTTGTTGGAGGCTTGACAAGCCTCTCTTCCCCATTTTTTCATTTCTCTTGTTCTTTAAATTTATGATCTTTAATTCTCTTGTAACGCACCTTTAATCTTCTTTTAATTCCAAGTAAGTTTACCTTTAATTATTGTTAATCTTTATTTTATTGCCAATCTCTTTCTACCTTTCTTGTTTGATTTGTTCTTTGATTTGATTGTTCATGTTCTTGAGTTTTTATGATTTTGATCAAGTGGGTTTTGATTGATTTGGTTATGTTTGTTAGTTTTAATGATTTGTTTTGATTGATTATTGTTAGTTGATGCTTAGTGGTTGTTTTGGGTTAATCTTTTGGTTAATCTTGGTTAGTTTTGATTAAATTCGTGCCTTCATGTTCTTTCCCTGTTCTTCGTTCTTACTTACTGTTTCCCAGAAAAAGTTCTGAACCAGGGTGTATGAAAAAGTTCCGAATCAGTTTTTTTTTGAAAAGTTCCGAACCAGTTTTTTTGAAAAGTTCCGAATCAGTTTTTTTTTTAAAGTTCCGAATCAGTTTTTTTTTTTGAAAAGTTCCGAATCAGTTTTATTGAAAAAGTTCCGAATCAGTGATTCTTAGAAGTTCCGAATCAGTATGTTTTTAATGTTCCGAATCAGAAGTTTTTTTTAATGTTCCGAATCAGAAGTTTTTGAAAGTTCCGAATCGAAAGATTTGTAAAGTTCCGAATCGGAAGATCTATAATGTTCCGAACCAATAAGTATATAAGTTTTTCACATGCATGCAGCTTAGCCATTTTGGCGCCAAAAACAAGCAGCCAGGCTGGCTGCTTCCAGCAGCTAGCCTGCCTGCTTACTTATTTATTAGTATTGTTCCGTAATTGTCTAGTTTTATCTGAAAGTTGTTCCGATTTTTTTTCTGAAAGTTACGTATTTTTAGTTGAATTTTTGGTCTAATTTTAAAGTTAATATTTTTTCGTAAAGTTCAAGTTTTATCTTTTATTTAGTACCCGCTTTAGGTTTTGCCTCGTTTAGCTTTAAAGTACCATTTTAGTTTTATTCTCTCCTTTTTCATTTAGTAAACTTTATTTTCGAGTCGATAGTTAATTTCTTCGTTTAGTTTTATTTTTATTAATTGTTTCGCTTTAAATTACGTTTTATTATTTGTTTTAATATTCGTTTTAATATCGTTTTAACTTTTAGTTTTTAATATTCACCTTGTTTTACTTTTATTATTTGAACTTGTCTTTAATTTGTTTTTAAATACTTTTCTCATTTACTTTTAAATTAGTTTTAGATAATCAACTTCCCTTTTTCTTAACCAAAAACGAGTGAGTCGCACTTTGAACCGGAAATCAATTCGATTAGACACCGAGAAACGAACTTTTTCAACTAGTAAAATCTCTGTTATTAAAATGGCGCCGCTGCCGGCTCTTTTCGTAAAGATCGAAGGTTTTTTGTGAGTGACGCGTTGGATTTTGGGATCCGTTCACTTGTGAACGTTATTTTTCTTGTAAAAAATTTTCAAAAATCCTAAAACATTTGAAAAATCATAAAAAGCATTTCTTTTTCAAAGTTTTGCACCAAAAATATTCTTCTTGCTTATCTATCTTTCTTCATGGATTTTTATGTCCATTGCGTCCGGTGTGGGAAACAATTATCTGGGAACAACTCTTGTCAATGGTGTACATGTGAGCGGTGCGGAAACGATATCGACTACACAAAATCCGTATTTTGTCCTTTGTGCAACTCGACTAATTCGTACTTTTTGAACCTACCTCCTGTTCCCCCGTGCATCTATTGTGGAAGCGATTCTCATTGGCATGTTTCGTGCCCGGTTCGATACCCGTCTGGTCACGGGCAAGAACCGGGGTACAATTATGACAATGATAATAGCTATCCACAAGATGCACTTGATTTTTCTCCATACCCGGTTTGCAACAACTGTGGGGGTCCTCACGATACCTACTATTGTCAACCACTGAATTATTATCAGCCAAATCCGTGTCCTCAGTTTTCTTCACCTATGGATTATTATGAACCAAACCCGGTTTCTAATTATTCCCAACCGATGAACAACTATGAGCCACAACCTTGCTATAATTCAGGTTTTCAACACTATGAACCCCCACATCACACCCTCAATTATCAATCCTCTCAGCAAATTCATCTTGACCCACAACTCACTACCTTGAATGAAGAAACACACTCCATTGTTTTGCAACTTCAAGAGGTCGTTGTTTTGGTTAAAGAACTTCGAGACGAGGAAAAGCGACTGCAACAAGAGCAAGTATCTAATCTTAGTGATTATACCCCTCTGCTTGTGCGTCAATACTATTATGATGATGAGTACAATGATGTTGTATGCACTTTCAACTCATCTTCTGAAATTGCTGCTCCTACTCTCGATGTTCCTACTGCGTCTAAGGATCTAGATTCGTTGCATGAGCTTAGTGATGTTGGTCTCGACAAAGTATTAGATGATGAGGTTTGTGACTTACCTACTATGGAGCCTGAGGATGACGTTGCTCGTACAGAAGAGGTCGATCCTAGTGATGACGATTCTTCTCTCTACTATGAGAATTTCACTTCTGAAATTTCTCAATCTCCACCGGGAGATGCAGAAAATGACGATTTATTCTCTCTGGTTTACGAGCAGTTCACCGATGAACATGATCTTGTGGATGAGGTGGAAGACATGCTTCTTCGCGATGGATTACGGAAAGTGCACCTTCTTATTGCTCAAATCGAAGCGTTGACTTCTCCTTCTCTTTCCAAGTCTTTACCTCCATCTATTCCTCCCGTTGAAGATAATGACCCATTGATGGAAGAAATCGATATCCACTCCATTCCTCCAGGTATTGATGACTCTGACACGGAGGGGGACATTATTTTTGATAATTTGCTGCAGGAAAGTATTGACCCAAGTCCCCCTCCCGAGCACATTTCATCCTCCCCTTTAGCCACTATCACGGAGGATGCGTGCTTTGACCCGGGAGGTGACATTGATTATGCTATGATTGATAACAATATGGCTTTGCCGCTTGCTCAGCATCTATTGTCTTTGGGGGATGACAATGTGCTTACCATACCCAACCCACCTCCCGTGGATCTTGAATTCACATACACTACGTATGTTGAAAGGACCCTTCTCCCTTTCAAGACTTATCCCCCCGCCTCTCCTTTGTTGATGTCAACCGGGAACGAGGACAAGGTCTTTGATCCCGGTATCCCATTCGAGGCTTCCCCATGGACCATTTAATTCGGGGACGAGTCAGGCTCGTGACTCGGTCAACAAAAACAAGCGCTTTTTGGGAGGCAACCCAATTATCTATCTTATTTCACCATAAGTGTAGGGGGGAGCCCCGTTGGTGTTTCTTGTTCCCTTTCTTATATGCAGGGATTAGAGCTTCAAAGACACACTCTTGATGACTTTTGACGAACCATGATTCCGTGTTACATTCTTCCCGGTTCTATCCTAAACTCTTTTCGATTCACTATTTTATATTTCTCAATATTAAAATAGGAATCTCTTTAGTTGTCTTTTCCTTAACGCGATTTAAACAAAGTGCACGATGTCCTAAGTGTAGGGGAGTTTACTCCCACATGCTTAAACATTGAGGACAATGTTTATATTAAGTGTAGGGGGGGACTTCTATCGAAGTTAAGTGGTCTTTTCCTTGTATTTGCCCTCATTTTAACCGGAAAATAAATTTTTCTACATTTTTCAAAATTTTTAATCTATTTTGGCCTAGTTGTAGTCCCCTTTATTTTTGCTATTTTTCTCCTATTTTAATAAAATGGTTTTAACAAGTTTAGTTATCTTAGATATATTAGGCCCGTTGTGAATTTTTTTGACTCAACCCGAGTTTACTTATCCAAGTTCACTCTAGCTAGTATCCTTAACCATGTAGACCTTAATTGGTTTATTAGGCTAAGCATCCACGAGTCTCATTCCTTGAGATTTTAAATTGTGGAGAACGAGAAATGATAGAGTTGGTTACAAGTTTGGTATTCTCTCATTAACTTATGTGAGTTAATTATGATCTTTTTCTCCCATCACTTGCTAATAAATTATCTGCAATAAGTAAGGTCGTACGATTTGAAAAGTTACTTAGCTTCTAGCCCAAGATCGTTTAAAAGTTGCTCGGTAATGACGAGAGTTCATATCCAAGGCATAACTTATGAAGCGGGGGCGCGAAGACTTGGCGAGTCCGAAAAGGCCCTAACAAGGCATGAGGATTCTATTTTATTGCTGAAGATCCAAGGTGATGTGAAAAGCATTATTCCCAAAGTCAATATGAAGGATCAAGACTCACGACGAAAAGCAATCAACTCCCATTAAAGATCATGGAGAAGTCTATCCGAAAAGACCCTAACAAGGTATGAGGATAAATAGATCCAAGTCCGAAAAGGAGGCGGATCGTTGTATCTCGAAATCCCAAATAGAGATTGAAGAAATAATCATGAAGTCGTGGTCAACAAAGTTGGAGTACCTCTTAAAAGTCTCCAAGTGAAGAAACTCTATGAACGATGAGAAGACCCATTATCTCAAGCACGTCTCTCAAGATATGAAGTATGAAGTACATGCCAAATATCGGCCCGAGAAGAGGTCTCAAATCGTGAACCAAGTTATGCCAAGATATGAACTTTTTGATATCCAGAGAAGCAGTTTTAAGAGATTTTGTCCTTTAGCAAACTATTGATCAAATCGTCCTACTTTGCTTTCAGCTTAAATAAATTATCGAAATAAGTCAACAATGCATCCTCGTGATTCAAGACATCAATAAAACATAAGAGATACCCATAGGAATAAGGGAGTTTAAGTGATTATTTGAACCGCATGAGTAAATGTTTGCTATGCTAACTTGTACTAACAATGATCTTGTTTTTAAGCTTGGCATGGGGAACGTGAAACTTGAGGGTGATAAACATTCATGACACACAAGCCCTAATGTAAGTCTTAGATTCCTTTACATGTTTCTTCCTTGTTGCATCTTGTTATTTTCTATCTTTTTTATTTTCCTTAGTTGTTTAATAAAGGCCAAGGTAGGTTGATTATGATGGAAAGTGTAAACCTTGCTTTATCACTAAGCATTGCATGAGGGCATTGCAATGGTTAAGTGTAAGGGGATTTGATAGGTGTGAAAACACCAATCTTTTCTACCACTTAATAACATTAAAACGGGACCTAAAAACGTATATTTTAATGTCGTAAATGGCAGAATTATGCGTGGTTTGTGTTTTTATTGTGTTTCAGGGTCTAGAAGGTGAAAAGTGGAGAAAACACGGCTTTCACACGGGCTTTTATTGAAGGAAAAGACAAAAGACGAAGTCGAAAGATCAAAAGTGGAAAAAGAACGGAAGTCCAAGACCAATTCTGAAGATTTCTCGAAGAAAAAGTCAAAAGACGGAAGTTTACCAAAAGCCGAAGAACTCAAGTATAATTTATTGAAGAATTACAAGACGAGTTCTAAGAAATCCCGAGCCAAAGTCATTATAGTCCAAGATTTAAGAAGATTAAAGAAAGGAGGGACCTAATGGCGCAATTAAGGAAAAGAGGAAAGAGGGGAGGAAGCTTCCTCCCACTAATCCCTTCCTCCCCTATAAATACACATTACTAGATTCATTTGTAGTTGTTGGAGGCTTGACAAGCCTCTCTTCCCCATTTTTTCATTTCTCTTGTTCTTTAAATTTATGATCTTTAATTCTCTTGTAACGCACCTTTAATCTTCTTTTAATTCCAAGTAAGTTTACCTTTAATTATTGTTAATCTTTATTTTATTGCCAATCTCCTTCTACCTTTCTTGTTTGATTTGTTCTTTGATTTGATTGTTCATGTTCTTGAGTTTTTATGATTTTGATCAAGTGGGTTTTGATTGATTTGGTTATGTTTGTTAGTTTTAATGATTTGTTTTGATTGATTATTGTTAGTTGATGCTTAGTGGTTGTTTTGGGTTAATCTTTTGGTTAATCTTGGTTAGTTTTGATTAAATTCGTGCCTTCATGTTCTTTCCCTGTTCTTCGTTCTTACTTACTGCTTCCCAGAAAAAGTTCCGAACCAGGGTGTATGAAAAAGTTCCGAATCAGTTTTTTTTAAAAGTTCCGAACCAGTTTTTTTGAAAAGTTCCGAATCAGTTTTTTTTGAAAAGTTCCGAATCAGTTTTTTTTTGAAAAGTTCCGAATCAGTTTTTTTGAAAAGTTCCGAATCAGTTTTTTTTGAAAAGTTCCGAATCAGTTTTTTTGAAAAGTTCCGAATCAGTTTTTTTGAAAAGTTCCGAATGAAGTTCTTTAAAAAGTTCCGCATAAGTTTTATTGAAAAAGTTCCGAATCAGTGATTCTTAGAAGTTCCGAATCAGTTTGTTTTTAATGTTCCGAATCAGAAGTTTTTTTTAATGTTCCGAATCATAAGTTTTTGAAAGTTCCGAATCGGAAGATTTGTAAAGTTCCGAATCGGAAGATCTAAAATGTTCCGAACCAATAAGTATATAAGTTTTTCACATGCATGCAGCTTAGCCATTTTGGCGCCAAAAACAAGCAGCCAGGCTGGCTGCTTCCAGCAGCTAGCCTGCCTGCTTACTTATTTATTAGTATTGTTCCGTAATTGTCTAGTTTTATCTGAAAGTTGTTCCGATTTTATTTCTGAAAGTTACGTATTTTTAGTTGAATTTTTGGTCTAATTTTAAAGTTAATATTTTTTCGTAAAGTTCAAGTTTTATCTTTTATTTAGTACCCGCTTTAGGTTTTGCCTCGTTTAGCTTTAAAGTACCATTTTAGTTTTATTCTCTCCTTTTTCATTTAGTAAACTTTATTTTCGAGTCGATAGTTAATTTCTTCGTTTAGTTTTATTTTTATTAATTGTTTCGCTTTAAATTACGTTTTATTATTTGTTTTAATATTCGTTTTAATATCGTTTTTAACTTTTAGTTTTTAATATTCACCTTGTTTTACTTTTATTATTTGAACTTGTCTTTAATTTGTTTTTAAATACTTTTCTCATTTACTTTTAAATTAGTTTTAGATAATCAACTTCCCTTTTTCTTAACCAAAAACGACTGAGTCGCACTTTGAACCGGAAATCAATTCGATTAGACACCGAGAAACGAACTTTTTCAACTAGTAAAATCTCTGTTATTAAAATGGCGCCCGCTGCCGGCTCTTTTCGTGAAGATCGAAGGTTTTTTGTGAGTGACGCGTTGGATTTTGGGATCCGTTCACTTGTGAACGTTATTTTTCTTGTCAAAAATTTTCAAAAATCCTAAAACATTTGAAAAATCATAAAAAGAATTTCTTTTTCAATGTTTTGTACCAAAAATATTCTTCTTGCTTATCTATCTTTCTTCATGGATTTTTATGTCCATTGCGTCCGGTGTGGGAAACAATTATCTGGGAACAACTCTTGTCAATGGTGTACATGTGAGCGGTGCGGAAACGATATCGACTACACACAATCCGGATTTTGTCCTTTGTGCAACTCGACTAATTCGTACTTTTTGAACCTACCTCCTGTTCCCCCCGTGCATCTATTGTGGAAGCGATTCTCATTGGCATGTTTCGTGCCCCGGTTCGATACCCGTCTGGTCACGGGCAAGAACCGGGGTACAATTATGACAATGATAATAGCTATCCACAAGATGCACTTGATTTTTCTCCATACCCGGTTTGCAACAACTGTGGGGGTCCTCACGATACCTACTATTGTCAACCACTGAATTGTTATGAGCCAAATCCGTGTCCTCAGTTTTCTTCACCTATGGATTATTATGAACCAAACCCGGTTTCTAATTATTCCCAACCGATGAACAACTATGAGCCACAACCTTGCTATAATTCAGGTTTTCAACACTATGAACCCCCACATCACACCCTCAATCATCAATCCTCTCAGCAAATTCATCTTGACCCACAACTCACTACCTTGAATGAAGAAACACACTCCATTGTTTTGCAACTTCAAGAGGTCGTTGTTTTGGTTAAAGAACTTCGAGACGAGGAAAAGCGACTGCAACAAGAGCAAGTATCTAATCTTAGTGATTATACCCCTCCGCTTGTGCGTCAATACTATTATGATGATGAGGACAATGATGCTGTATGCACTTTCAACTCATCTTCTGAAGTTGCTGCTCCTACTCTCGATGTTCCTACTGCGTCTAAGGATCTAGATTCGTTGCATGAGCTTAGTGATGTTGGTCTCGACAAAGTATTGGATGATGAGGTTTGTGACTTACCTACTATGGAGCCTGAGGACGACGTTGCTCGTACAGAAGAGGTCGATCCTAGTGATGACGATTCTTCTCTCTGCTATGAGAATTTCACTTTTGAAATTTCTCAATCTCCACCGGGAGATGCAGAAAATGACGATTTATTCTCTCCGGTTTACGAGCAGTTCACCGATGAACATGATCTTGTGGATGAGGTGGAAGACATGCTTCTTCGCGATGGATTACGGAAAGTGCACCTTCTTATTGCTCAAATCGAAGCGTTGACTTCTCCTTCTCTTTCCAAGTCTTTACCTCCATCTATTCCTCCCGTTGAAGATAATGACCCATTGATGGAAGAAATCGATATCCACTCCATTCCTCCAGGTATTGATGACTCTGACACGGAGGGGGACATTATTTTTGATAATTTGCTGCAGGAAAGTATTGACCCAAGTCCCCCTCCCGAGCACATTTCATCCTCCCCTTTAGCCACTATCACGGAGGATGCGTGCTTTGACCCGGGAGGTGACATTGATTATGCTATGACTGATAACAATACGGCTTTGCCGCTTGCTCAGCATCTATTGTCTTTGGGGGATGACAATGTGCTTACCATACCCAACCCACCTCCCGTGGATCTTGAATTCACATACACTACGTATGTTGAAAGGACCCTTCTCCCTTTCAAGACTTATCCCCCCGCCTCTCCTTTGTTGATGTCAACCGGGAACGAGGACAAGGTCTTTGATCCCGGTATCCCATTCGAGGCTTCCCCATGGACCATTTAATTCGGGGACGAGTCAGGCTTGTGACTCGGTCAACAAAAACAAGCGCTTTTTGGGAGGCAACCCAATTATCTATCTTATTTCACCATAAGTGTAGGGGGAGCCCCGTTGGTGTTTCTTGTTCCCTTTCTTATATGCAGGGATTAGAGCTTCAAAGACACACTCTTGATGACTTTTGACGAACCATGATTCCGTGTTACATACTTCTTCCCGGTTCTATCCTAAACTCTTTTCGATTCACTATTTTATATTTCTCAATATTAAAATAGGAATCTCTTTAGTTGTCTTTTCCTTAACGCGATTTAAACAAAGTGCACAATGTCCTAAGTGTAGGGGAGTTTACTCCCACATGCTTAAACATTGAGGACAATGTTTATATTAAGTGTAGGGGGACTTCTATCGAAGTTAAGTGGTCTTTTCCTTGTATTTGCCCTCATTTTAACCGGAAAATAAATTTTTCTACATTTTTCAAAATTTTTAATCTATTTTGGCCTAGTTGTAGTCCCCTTTATTTTTGCTATTTTTCTCCTATTTTAATAAAATGGTTTTAACAAGTTTAGTTATCTTAGATATATTAGGCCCGTTGTGAATTTTTTTGACTCAACCCGAGTTTACTTATCCAAGTTCACTCTAGCTAGTATCCTTAACCATGTACACCTTAATTGGTTTATTAGGCTAAGCATCCACGAGTCTTATTCCTTGATATTTTAAATTGTGGAGAACGAGAAATGATAGAGTTGGTTACAAGTTTGGTATTCTCTCATTAACTTATGTGAGTTAATTATGATCTTTTTCTCCCATCACTTGCTAATAAATTATCTTCAATAAGTTAGGTCGTACGATTTGAAAAGTTACTTAGCTTCTAGCCCAAGATCGTTTAAAAGTTGCTCGGTAATGACGAGAGTTCATAGCCAAGGCATAACTTATGAAGCGGGGCGCGAAGATTGGCGAGTCCGAAAAGGCCCTAACAAGGCATGAGGATACTATTTTATTGCTGAAGATCCAAGGTGATGTGAAAAGCATTATTCCCAAACTCAATATGAAGGATCAAGACTCACGACGAAAAGCAATCAACTCCCATTAAGATCATGGAGAAGTCTATCCGAAAAGACCCTAACAAGGTATGAGGATAAATAGATCCAAGTCCGAAAAGGAGGCGGATCGTTGTATCTAGAAATCCCAAATAGAGATTGAAGAAATAATCATGAAGTCGTGGTCAACAAAGTTGGAGTACCTCTTAAAAGTCCCCAAGTGAAGAAACTCTATGAACGATGAGAAGACCATTATCTCAAGCACGTCTCTCAAGATATGAAGTATGAAGTACATGCCAAATATCGGCCCGAGAAAGGTCTCAAATCGTGAACCAAGTTATGCCAAGATATGAACTTTTTGATATCCCGAGAAGCAGTTTTAAGAGATTTTGTCCTTTAGCTAACTATTGATCAAATCGTCCTACTTTGCTTTCAGCTTAAATAAATTATCGAAATAAGTCAACAATGCATCCTCGTGATCATTCAAGACATCAATAAAACATAAGAGATACCCATAGGAATAAGGGAGTTTAAGTGATTAATTGAACCGCATGAGTAAATGTTTGCTATGCTAACTTGTACTAACAATGATCTTGTTTTTAAGCTTGGCATAGGGAACGTGAAACTTGAGGGTGATAAACATTTATGACACACAAGCCCTAATGTAAGTCTTAGATTTCTTTACATGTTTCTTCCTTGTTGCATCTTGTTATTTTCTATCTTTTTGATTTTCCTTAGTTGTTTAATAAAGGCCAAGGTAGGTTGATTATGATGGAAAGTGTAAACCTTGCTTTATCACTAAGCATTGCATGAGGGCATTGCAATGGTTAAGTGTAGGGGATTTGATAGGTGTGAAAACACCCATCTTTTCTACCACTTAATTACATTAAAACGGGACCTAAACGTATATTTTATGTCGTAAATGGCAGAATTATGCGTGGTTTGTGTTTTTATTGTGTTTCAGGGTCGAGAAGGTGAAAAGTGGAGAAAACACGGCTTTCACGGGCTTTTATTGAAGGAAAAGACAAAAGACGAAGTCGAAAGATCAAAAGTGGAAAAAGAACGGAAGTCCAAGACCAATTCTGAAGATTTATCGAAGAAAAAGTCAAAAGACGGAAGTTTACTAAAAGCCGAAGAACTCAAGTATAATTTATTGAAGAATTACAAGACGAGTTCTAAGAAATCCCGAGCCAAAGTCATTATAGTCCAAGATTTAAGAAGATTAAAGAAAGGAGGGACCTAATGGCGCAATTAAGGAAAAGAGGAAAGAGGGGAGGAAGCTTCCTCCCACTAATCCCTTCCTCCCCTATAAATACACATTACTAGATTCATTTGTAGTTGTTGGAGGCTTGACAAGCCTCTCTTCCCCATTTTTTCATTTCTCTTGTTCTTTAAATTTATGATCTTTAATTCTCTTGTAACGCACCTTTAATCTTCTTTTAATTCCAAGTAAGTTTACCTTTAATTATTGTTAATCTTTATTTTATTGCCAATCTCCTTCTACCTTTCTTGTTTGATTTGTTCTTTGATTTGATTGTTCATGTTCTTGAGTTTTTATGATTTTGATCAAGTGGGTTTTGTTTGATTTGGTTATGTTTGTTAGTTTTAATGATTTGTTTTGATTGATTATTGTTAGTTGATGCTTAGTGGTTGTTTTGGGTTAATCTTTTGGTTAATCTTGGTTAGTTTTGATTAAATTCGTGCCTTCATGTTCTTTCCCTGTTCTTCGTTCTTACTTACTATTTCCCAGAAAAAGTTCCGAACCAGGGTGTATGAAAAAGTTCATAATCAGTTTTTTTTTGAAAAGTTCATAACCAGTTTTTTTGAAAAGTTACGAATCAGTTTTTTTTGAAAAGTTCCGAATCAGTTTTTTTTGAAAAGTTCCGAATCAGTTTTATTGAAAAAGTTCCGAATCAGTGATTCTTAGAAGTTCCGAATCAGTTTGTTTTTAATGTTCCGAATCAGAAGTTTTTTTTAATGTTCCGAATCAGAAGTTTTTGAAAGTTCCGAATCGGAAGATTTGTAAAGTTCCGAATCGGAAGATCTAAAATGTTCCGAACCAATAAGTATATAAGTTTTTCACATGCATGCAGCTTAGCCATTTTGGCGCCAAAAACAAGCAGCCAGGCTGGCTGCTTCCAGCAGCTAGCCTGCCTGCTTACTTATTTATTAGTATTGTTCCGTAATTGTCTAGTTTTATCTGAAAGTTGTTCCGATTTTATTTCTGAAAGTTACGTATTTTTAGTTGAATTTTTGGTCTAATTTTAAAGTTAATATTTTTTCGTAAAGTTCAAGTTTTATCTTTTATTTAGTACCCGCTTTAGGTTTTGCCTCGTTTAGCTTTAAAGTACCATTTTAGTTTTATTCTCTCCTTTTTCATTTAGTAAACTTTATTTTCGAGTCGATAGTTAATTTCTTCGTTTAGTTTTATTTTTATTAATTTTTTCGCTTTAAATTACGTTTTATTATTTGTTTTAATATTCGTTTTAATATCGTTTTAACTTTTAGTTTTTAATATTCACCTTGTTTTACTTTTATTATTTGAACTTGTCTTTAATTTGTTTTTAAATACTTTTCTCATTTACTTTTAAATTAGTTTTAGATAATCAACTTCCCTTTTTCTTAACCAAAAACGACTGAGTCGCACTTTGAACCGGAAATCAATTCGATTAGACACCGAGAAACGAACTTTTTCAACTAGTAAAATCTCTGTTATTAAAATGTTGGAAAGCGTGCCACCTCCCCATTGAGTTGGAGCACAAGGCTTATTGGGCCTTGAAGTGGGCTAATTTTGATATAAACAAAGCCGGTGACCTACGCAAGATCCAACTCAATGAGCTGAATGAACTCCGTAATGAGGCTTATGAAAATTCTTTGATCTATAAGGAAAGAACTAAGCTCATTCACGACTCCAAGATCAAAAACCGAGAGTTCCATGTTGGAGACAAGGTCTTACTTTTTAACTCTCGATTGAAAATCTTCTCGGGAAAGCTCAAATCTCGTTGGTCCGGCCCATTCACCATTGCCAAAAATTTTCCATATGGTACTCTCGAGCTCGCTCAACCTAATGTACCTAATTTTAAGGTGAATGGCCAACGAGTGAAGTTGTACTTTGGTGAGGACACCTCTCAGGAGGTGATTCCATCCCTCACCACGTTCCCCATGAACTAATTTTGGGTCGAGTCAGGCTCGTGACTCGGTTATCAAAAACAAGCGCTCCTCGGGAGGCAGCCCGAGTATCTATCCTTTTATGTTTTAATCCCCTAAGTGTAGGGGGGACTTCTCTACGTGTTTGTCTTTGTGTGATGTGATTACAGGGATAAGTGCACTCTTGGAATCTTTGAAGAACCGTGCTCCCGTGTTATCCAAAATCCAGTTCTATCTCTCAACTATCGTGATTCAATTTTCTTCATACTCACATTTGAAATTGATCACTTTAGTCGTCTCTTCCTTAACTTGAGTTAACCAACGTACACAATGTCATAAGTGTAGGGGAGATTTTTCCCACATGCTTAAACATTGAGGACAATGTTTATCTTAAGTGTAGGGGGGACTTCTATCGAAGTTTTAAGTGGACTTTTCCATGAAAATGCCTTCATTTAACCAGAAAATCCTATTTTTCAACATTTTTCAAATTTTTTTATTAACTTTGGCCATTTAGTTGTAATTTTTAAATTTTTATCGTTGCTTTCATATGTATATATCCCACAATAAAGTCAAAAATATTAATAAAGTGGTGTAGCTAGTTTAGATGTCTTTGACATATTAGGCCCGTTGCGTTTATTTTGACTCAACCCGAATAGACTTATCCAAGTTTATTCTAGCTAGTATCCTTAACCATGTAAACCTTAAATTGGTTTATTAGGCTAAGTGTCCACGAGTCTCATTACTTGAGATTTTAAATTGTGGAGGACGAGAAATGATAGAGTCAATTATAAGTCGGTATTCTTGCACAAACTCACTTAGTGTAATTATTTGCCTATTCTCCCATCACTTGCTAATAATTTATCTGCAATAAGTAAGGTCGTACGATTTGAAAAGTTACTTAGCTTCTATCCCAAGATCGTTTAAAAGTTGCTCGGTAATGATAAGAGTTCATAGCCAAGGCATAACTTATGAAGCGGGGCGCGAAGATTGGCGAGTCCGAAAAGGCCCTAACAAGGCATGAGGATTCCATTTTATTGCTGAAGATCCAAAGTGATGTGAAAATCATTATTCCTAAAATCAATATGAAGGATCAAGACTCACGACGAAAAGCAATCAACTCCCATAAAGATCATGGAGAAGTCTATCCGAAAAGACCCTAACAAGGTATGAGGATAAATAGATCCATGTCCGAAAAGGAGACAGATCGTTGTATCTCAAAATCCCAATTAGAGATTGAAGAAATAATCATGAAGTCGTGGTCAACAAAGTTGGAGTACCCCTCAAAAGTCTCCAAGTGAAGAAACTCTATTATGATGAGAAGACCATTATCTCAATAACGTCTCTCGAAGATATGAAGTATGAAGTACATGCCAAATATCGGCCCGAGAAAGGTCTCAAATCGTGAACCAAGTTATGCCAAGATATGAACTTTTTGATATCCCGAGAAGCAGTTTTAAGAGATTTTGTCCTTTAGCTAACTATTGATCAAATCGTCCTACTTTGCTTTCAGCCTAAATAAACTATAGAAATAAGTCCAAAAATGCATCTTCATGATCATTCTAAGACAAAAATAAAATATAATAGATACACCTAGGAATAAGGGAGTTTAAGCATTTAATTAAGCCATGTGTGTAAGTGTTTGAATTGCTAACTTATAATAACAATGATCTCGTTTTTAAGCTTAGTTTAGGGAACGTGAAACTTGAGGGTGATAAATCTTCGCAGCACAAAAGCCCTAATGTAAGTCATTGATCTCTTTGCAAGTTATTTCCATGTAGCTATTTTCAAGTGAAAATGGTTTTCTATCCTTTTGTTTCCTTTAAAGTTTTAATTTCTTTTAGTACTTTAAATTTTTGTTTAGCAGTGTTTGAATAAGGCCAAGGTTGATTAATTATGAGAAAAGTGTAAACTTGCTTTATCACTAAGCATTGCATGAGGGCATGGCAATGGTTAAGTATAGGGGATTTGATAGGTGTGTAAACACCCATCCTTTTACCACTTAATTCGGGCTAAAACGAGACCAAAACACGTATTTAATATCATTTGTTTGGAATTATGCGTGGGTTTTGTGTTTATTGTGTTTTCAGAGCTAACCGGATGAATATTAAAGAAAACATGGGATTGCACGGGTTTTACTGAAGAAAAGGACTCAAGATAAAGTCTATTGTCCAAGAGATGCAAAAGATTTGAAGTCACTGGACCTATTCGAAGATTTATCGAAGAAAAGGACCAAAGATGGAAGATTTACACAAGTCGAAGAAACTCAAGTCTATTAAACGAAGAAATTAAAAGACGAGTTAAATTTAATAGACGACAAATCCCGAATCAGAATCGAAAACGGAAACTTTTCTGAAAAGACGAAAAGACAAGAAGAACGGGAGAAAGCCCACTCACTAACCAAAGGACAAGCCTATATAAAGGGTCCCCTCACACACATCCAAGGGCTAGCTTTAACTTTTCTTCTTCCCCACCTTTTTCTCTTTAGTTCGTTTCATCTCAATCACCATTAGGGTGATTGGTGATTTTAATCTTTGTTTTTCCAATCTTGTTGTTTTCATCTTTGTTTAATCTTGTTAAAACATTAATCATTTAATACAAGTTCTTTGTTTAATCATTCCGTTTAATCTTGATCATCTTCATCTTTATCTTCAAGTTCTTAAGTTTTTATATTCTTGATTTGATCTTCAAAAGTTGTTGGGATTTGTGTTTTTGTTGATGGGATTAGTAGTTTATGGTTAGTAGATGCTTTGTGATTGATTTATTTAAGTTTTTGGTTAAAAATTTGGTGATTTTTGGATGAAAACGATTTTCCTTGTTCTTCGGTAACTGCTACTGTACCTGGGTTTCCCATAAGTTCCGAACCAAGCTAAGAGTTCCGAACCAAATTAAAAGTTCCGAACCAATCTAAAACTTCCGAACCAAGCCATAAGTTCCGAACCAAGCTAAGAGTTCCGAACCAAATTAAAAGTTCCGAACCAAGCCCTAACTTCCGAATCAAGAAAAAGTTCCGAACCAATCTAAAACTTCCGAACCAAGAAAAAGTTCCGAACGAAACAAATCTTCCGAACCAATTTGAATAGTTCCGAATGAAGTTTTATTTTCCAGAAACTTCCGAATCAGTAACTTCCGAATCAGTATGTTCCGAATCAGTCCAAAGTTCCGGATGAACTAAAATCTTCCGAATGAATCATTAAGTTCCGCATGAGCTAAGTTCCGAATCAAGGTTAAAAGTTCCGAATCAAATTTCCTTTTAAAGTTGTTGTTTTACTGTTTCTTTACATTTATTTCACAACTTATATTTTAACTTTAATTTGAACTTTAATTCCAATTTTAATTTTAATTTTGATTCCAATCTAAGTCTTTGTTAATTGTAATTTAAGTAACTGTCTTTAATTTAAACTTTCATTTCCACTATTTTTTAGTTTAAAAAACCAAACCCTTTTATTTAGTAACCAAGAACAATCATTCCACTTAAGGCCGAGATCAATTCGAGAGGATTCCGAGATAATTAGAACCCATACAAAATCACTGTATCAATGATGACAACAAATACCTCGACAAATTCATTACCATCACCCAAAGCATGAAGTCACCCGGTGTTTCTATGAATGAAGTTCGTCTTCAACTATTTCCCCACTCGCTTTCTCACCATGCCGAAAAATGGTTTGACCGTCTCCCAAAGAATTTTATTCATACTTGGGACGACATGACTCAACGCTTTTTGTCGCGCTACTTCCCACCATCCATGGTCACGAGCCTTCGTAACCAAATTAGTGGATTCATGCAAGACGATGATGAATCGCTCTTTGATGCTTGGGAACGATACAATGATTTGATCGACCGTTGTCCAAATCACAACATGCTCCCCGTCACTCTCATTGATACTTTCTACAATGGTCTCACTTTTCGTGATCGTCACACGATCAACGCCGCCGCTGGTGGTACTTTTATGAAAAGGAGACCGGAGGAGTGTAGAGAGTTGATTGAAAACATGACTACTCACCACAAGAATTGGGATTCATCCGCATCCTCAAGATCTAAACCGAGAGTTAATGTCTCATCTACTTCTTCCACCACCGACATGTCCGCCATGGAACGAGCCATTATCGAATTGAGCAAAAATATGCAAATTTTGGCTAATAACCATACTCAACAAGCTAAAGCCGTTGCTATTTCTTGTGACACATGTGGTGGTCCCCATTCTTACAATGATTGTCTTTCTACTCAAGGCAATTTCTCTGAAAACGTTAACGCGGCATACGGTACTTATCCCACGGGAGGCTATCAAGCTCGTCCTCAAGGAGACCGTAACTTGCTAAGTTATCGTTCAAACAACTATCTTGCTCCACCCGGTTTTACTCCTCCAATCCAAAATCAACAACAAAGCTATAACCAAAATAACCAATCCCAACCTCGTGCTAACAATCAATATCAATCCCAAAGAAACCCATACCCACCTCAAGGAAATTCTCAAGCTTACCAAGCTCCACCTCTCAATCAACCAACGACTTTGAATCAAGACATCGAGACGTTCATGAGGACTAATAAAGAGATGGTGACGAATCTTCAGGGGCAATTCATCAACTTGAAGGGAGACATGGAGAAACAAGGGAGCGATATTCGAGCCGAGCTAAGGAATGACATTGTGAAACAAAGCAATGATATTCGTGCCGACATGAGAGACTCTTTCAGCACTCAAGCGGATAATTTACGTGATATGTTAGTTTCGCTCTTCCAAGGTAATCAACCCTCTTCTTCGGGTACTCTTCCGAGTAACCCCGTTGCGAATCCAAGAGGGGAGATGAAAGCAATCACCACTCGTAGTGGAAAAGGTTATACGGAACCCGAGCTTCCTACACCTCCACCCGTGATTGTGAACAAGGAAAAAGAGCAACTTTCCTCACCTCCTTTGCCTTCTACCCCCATTCCCCCACCACCCGCGGTTGTGAGTGATCCTACCCCCTAAAGCCTTCCTCTTCATCCGATATACCTTATCCTTCAAGGTTGAGGAAAGAGAAGCAAAAGAGCAAGGATGATATTCAGGTTTAAAACTTTCTCAAAATGTTTAAACAATTGAATTTTAACATCTCCTTTGCTGAGGCTCTCGCTCACATGCCTAAATACGCGAAGATGTTTAAAGATCTTCTTAGTGACAAGGAGAAGCTTCTTGACATTGTTCAGACCCAACTTAATGAGAATTTCTCCGCCGTTCTTTTAGGGAAATTGCCCACCAAACTTGGTGATCTGGGTCATTTCTTGATTCCTTGCAACTTCCCGGGAGTAGAGAAGTACATGGCCCAAGCCAATCTAAGTGCTAGTATAAACTTAATGCCTTTAAGTGTTTGGAAGCAATTATCTCTCCCCGAGCTAGTCCCCACCAAAATGACTTTGGAATTAGCTAACCGTACGGTTGCTTATCCAGTGGGGATAGCCGAAGACGTCTTCGTTGGCGTTGACAAATTCACCTTCCCGGCGGATTTTGTTGTCGTTGACTACTAAATGGATCCCCGTGTTCCATTAATCGTTGGACGTCCCTTCTTGAGGACCGGTCGCACTCTCATTGATGTAGCCGCAGGCGAAATAATCATGAGAGTTGGTGACGATAAAATTGTCTTCAACATGGGTAAGATTTCTAAGCAACCTTATTCATATGAGAGTGTTAATGCTATTGACGTTCTTGATGAGGCTTGTGAAGAACATTTCAAAGACGCTTGTAAAAGTGGTTCTTCTTCTCTACCCACTGTTGAGACCGTTGCCTCTATTACTCCATCACTAACTCCATTTGGAGAAAGTGATTTCCTCTTGCAAGAATTTGAAGCAACTCTGGGAGATGTGGATTTGCAATATGACGATTCTCCCTCCAATTGGGATGAAGACATTCGTACCATTGAGAAACTTCTCAATGAGGACCATATTTCTCCACAGTCTCCTAAGGCTATCTCTACCGATGATCTGAAGTTGACTATGCCGTCCATCGAAAATCCTCCGGATTTAGAGCTTAAGGATCTTCCGTCTCATCTCGAGTACGTTTTCCTTGAAGACAACAAGAAGTTACCGGTCATCATCGCAAAGGACCTGAAAGAAGAAGAAAAATCCCGACTTATCTCCGTGTTGAAGAATCACAAGAAAGCTATTGCATAGAAAATCTACGGTACTCGTGGAATTGATCCTCACTTTTGCACACATAAAATTCTCATGGAGGACAACTTTAAACCCACTATTCAAAGCCAAAGAAGGGTGATTCCTAAGATCCATGATGTAATAAAAAAAGAGGTTATCAAACTTCTTGATTGGGGCATGATCTATCCTATTTCCATGGGTTAGTCCAGTCCATTGTATGCCTAAGAAAGGCGGAATCACCGTTGTTCCCAATGAAAACAACGAGTTGATTCCTACTTGTCTCGTTACAGGGTGGAGAGTTTGTATAGACTATCGCAAACTCAATGATGCTACGAGAAAGGATCATTTTCCCCTTCCTTTCATGGACCAAATGCTTGAACGTCTAGCGGGTAATGATTATTACTGCTTCTTAGACGGTTTCTCCGTGTATTTTCAAATACCCATCGATCCCCATGACCAAGAGAAAACCACATTGACTTGTCCTTATGGAACATTTGCTTACAAAAGAATGCCTTTCGGCTTGTGTAATGCTCCTGGAACATTCAAAAGGTGTATGATGGCTATCTTCCATGACATGGTTGAAGAAACTATGTAAGTCTTCATGGATGATTTCTCGGTTTATGGTGATTCATTTTCTTCTTGCCTTGCAAATTTAGAACGTATGCTTAAGCGGTGCGAAGACACTCGCCTTGTTCTAAATTGGGAAAAATGCCATTTTATGGTAAAAGAAGGCATCGTGCTAGGACACAAAATCTCCAAAGCCGGTCTTGAATTGGACCGTGCTAAAGTCGATGATATTGCTAAATTGCCTCCACCTTCAACCGTGAAGGGTGTGAGAAGTTTCCTCGGTCATGCGGGCTTCTATCGTCGATTCATTCAAGATTTTTCTAAAATCGCTCGCCCGATGACCCACCTCTTGGAAAAAGATACCCCTTTCATCTTTTCCAAATAGTGTCTTGAATCCTTCAATCTTCTTAAGGATAAGCTAACTAAGGCACCGGTCTTGGTCACCCCTAATAGGGAGCTACCTTTTGAATTGATGTGCGATGCTAGCGACTTTGCTATTGGAGCGGTTTTGGGCCAAAAAGTGAATAAACACTTCCAACCAATCCATTATGCTAGCAAGACAATGACGGGGGCCCAATTGCATTATACGACAACCGAAAAAGAGCTTTTAATTGTTGTCTATGCTTTTGAAAAATTTCGCCCCTATCTTGTCCTTTCCACCACCATCGTGTATACTGACCACTCCGTGTTGAAGTACTTGTTGACTAAGCAAGATTCTAAGCCAAGACTTCTTCGTTGGGTTTTGCTCCTTCAAGAATTCAACATTCAAATTCGTGACAAAAAGGGAGCCGAAAACCTAGCAGCGGATCATCTAAGTAGACTTGAGGATCCATATCAAGGGGATCATCCGAACAAAGAGATCAATGACTCTTTTCCCCTTGAGACCTTAATGTCTATTAGTGCCAATCTTGATGACACCCCGTGGTTTGCGGACATTGCAAACTACTTAGTGGGTGGTATTCTCATCAAAGGGTTAACATCCCAAGAAAAGAAGAAGTTCTTTAAAGATGTTAAGACTTGCTTATGAGATGACCCTTATCTCCTCAAACAATGCGCTGATTTGATCATTCGTTGATGTGTTGATGGACCGGCAGCTTTGCAAATCCTTGATGCGTGCCATAAAGGACCCACCGGTGGTCACTTTGGTCCCAACTACACCGCTAAGAAAGTGTTTGACTCAGGATTCTATTGGCCCACCATTTAACGTGACGCTCACGAAATGGTTAAGCATTGTGATGCTTGCCAAAGACAAGGCAAAATCACACATAAAGATGAGATGCCTCAAAATTTCATACAAGAATGTGAAATCTTTGATGTATGGGGCATCGACTTTATGGGGCCATTTCCATCATCCAAAGGGAACAAGTACATCCTCGTAGCCGTTGACTACGTTTCAAAATGGGTTGAAGCTAAGGCTCTCCCAACGAACGATGCGAGGGTGGTTGTGAACTTTTTGAAGCAACTGTTTGCTTGATTCGGTGTTCGTCGTGCTATAATCAGTGACCGCGGGACTCATTTTTGCAATGATCAATTTGCAAGAGTCATGGCTAAGTATGGTGTCAATCACCGTCTTTCCACCGCCTATCATCCCCAAACCAATGGGTAAGCCGAGATTTCCAACCGTGGATTGAAGCGAATTCTGGAACGTACTGTCGGAGAGCATCGTGCAGCGTGGGCTGATAAGTTAGATGATGCTTTGTGGGCTTTCTGTACCGCATATAAAACGCCGATTGGTTGTACACCTTATCGTCTTTTGTACGGGAAAGCATGCCACCTCCCCATCGAGCTGGAACATAAGGCGTACTGGGCCTTGAAGTGGGCTAACTTCGACATCAACAAAGCCGGTGATCTTCGCAATATTCAACTCAACGAGCTCAATGAACTGAGGAATGAAGCTTACGAGAACTCACTGATCTACAAGGAGAAGACCAAGATCATCCATGACGCAAGAATCAAGAACCGAGAGATCCACGTTGGTGATCAAGTCTTACTTTTTAACTCTCGGTTAAAGATCTTCTCTGGCAAGTTGAAGAGACGCTGGTCTGGTCCATTCACCGTCGCCAAAGTCTTTCCCTATGGCACCATTGAGCTTTCTCAGCCAAATGGGCCCAATTTCCAGGTGAATGGCCAGCGTTTGAAGCTGTACTTTGGTGAGGACATCTCTCATGAGATGATCCCATCCCTCACCACGTTTCCCATAAACTAAATTTGGGTCGAGTTAGGCTCGTGACTCGGTTATAAAAAACAAGCGCTTCTCGGGAGGCAACCCGTGATCTATCCTTTACTGCTTTCATAATAAGTGTAGGGGGAGCCCCGTATGTGTTGGTTGTCTTGTTTCTTATTTTGTGCAGGGATTCAAGCTTCAAAGAGCACCTCGATGACTTTTGACGAACCGTGATCCCGTGTACCCGTCTTCCCGGTTCTATCCTAAACTCTCGTGATTCAATATTTCATATCTTATATGTTCACATTGAAATCACTATAGTTGTCCTTTCCTTAGAAAAATTTAAACAACGTGCACAATGTCCTAATTGTAGGGGAGTTTACTCCCACATGCTTAAACATTGAGGACAATGTTTATATCAAGTGTAGGGGGGACTTCTATCGAAGTAAGTGGTCTTTTCTATGAATTTGTCCTCGTTTTAACCGGAAAATTTGATTTTTCGACATTTTTCAAAAGTTTTAATCTAGTTTGGCCTACTTGTATAGTTATATTCTCCTTTGTTATGTTTATTTTCTTTCCTTGCTAGAATAAATTTTCAATAAAGTGGTTTTAAATATTTCAAAGTCGTGAATATTTTGACTCAACCCGAGTTTACTTATCCAAGTTTACTCTAGCTAGTATCCTTAACGTGTTTATGTCAAGTTTTGCTAGGGTTTTATATAGGGAGCTTTAAAACGCGAAAGTCTTAACTCTCACGGGTTAAGAACAAGAACTTTTCGCAAGTTCCTATAATTGATCCTAGAGAGTTGTTTATCAAGGGAACTTTAAAATCCGATTTCTAAACTTGAAAAAGTCTAAGAATTTGCAAGATCCTATAGATGACTCGAAAACCTAAAACTTTGATTTAATTGGCTAAGCATCCACGAGTCTCATTCCTTGAGATTTTAAACTGCGGAGGACGAGAGATGATAGAGTCAATTATAAGTTTGGTATTATTTCGTGAATTTATCTGAGTTAATTATGAGCCTATTCTTCCATCGCTTGTTAATAAATTTATCTGCAATAAATAAGGTTATACGATTTGAAAAGTTACTTAGCTTCTAGCCCAAGATCGTTTAAAAGTTGCTCGGTATTAATTAGAGTTCATAGCCAAGTCATAACTTATTGAAGCAGGATGCGAAGATTGGCGAGTCCGAAAAGGCCCTAACAAGGCATGAGGGCTACAGTTTGTTGCTAAAGATCCAAAAGTGATGTGAAGAATCATTTGTCGAAAATCAATATGAAGGATCGAGACACACGACGAAAAGCAAATACTCCCCGAAAGATCATGGAGAATTCTATCAGAAAAGACCCTAGTAAGGTATGAGGATAAATAGATCCAAGTCCTAAAAGGAGGCGGATCTTTGTATATCAAAGTCCAAAATAAAGATTGGAGAAAAATGAAGAAGTCGTGGTCCATGTATGAAGAATCTCTCAAAAACTTCAAGTGAAGAAATTCCTGTTATGAAGAGAAGACCATAATTTCAAGAACGTCTCTCAAAAGATTTGAAGTATGAAGCCGCTGCCAAATATCGATCCGAGAAAGGTCTCAAATCGTGAAGCGAGTTATGCCAAGATATGAACTTTAAGAGGTCCCGAGAAGCAGTTTTAAAAGATTTTGTCCTTTAGCTAACTATTGATTAAATCGTTCACTTTATTTTCGGCCTAAATAACTATCAAAATAAGTCAAACAGAGCATCCTCGTGATCATTCAAGACAAAAAAAAAATATAAGAGATACACCTAGGAATAAGGGAGTCTAAGTAAATAACAGGCCCACATGAATTCGTGTTAGTATGCTAACTTATAATAACAATGATATAGTTTTTAAGCTTGGTATGGGGAACATGAAACTTGAGGATGATAAACGTTCATGGAAGCCAAAACCCAATGTAAGTCTTTGATTTGTTTCTATGTTTAGTATTTAAATAAAGGCCAAGGTGGGTTATTTATGATGGAAATTGTAAACCGTGCTTTAAAATTAATGCATTGCATGAGGGCATTGCAATGGTCAAGTGTAGGGGATTTAATAAGTGTGAAAACACTTATCCTTTTACCACTTATTTCCAATAATAACAAGACCAAAACGTGTAGTTTATGTCGTAAAAGTCGGAATTATGCGTGGTTTGTGTTTTTATAGTATTTTAGGACCCAAAGATGAAAAAGGAAGAAAACACGGGCTTTCACAGGCTTTTATCGAAGAAAACGAGTAAAGACGAAGTCAAGAGATCAAGAGTGCTAAAATAATGGATGTCCAAGACCTATTCTGAAGATTTATCGAATAAAAATTCAAAAGACGGAAGTTTAATGAAGTCGAAGAACTCAAGTCTAAATTATAGAAGAAAATTATTAAGACGAGTTCGAATCCCGAGACGACGTCGAGAAAGACAAAGATTTAAATCGAGTCGAGAAGAAAAGAAGGAAGCACACCACACATGCACTTCCCATTGCCCTAGAAATACTAATAACTGATTTTAGTTAGTTAATAAAAAGGTTTGTTGCAAGATCTTTGTTTGCGTTGCTCGTACCCAATTGTATTTGTCGTTGTTTCTTTCTCGGTATCTTCTCGAATCGATCACGGTTCAAATAAAATTAAACTAAAAGCAATTACTGAAAATAAAACTAGAATGGAAATTAAACAGTAAAATGCCTAAACTTGGAAAAAACAGCTGATTCGGAATAATAGCTTGACCCGGAATATTTGAAATATTTGGCTCATACGGAATAAATCAACTCATGCGAAATAACCAAAATAATGCTTCATTCTGAATGATCTTGATTCGGAATATATGTGTTGATCCGGAATGTTTGCTTCATGCGGAATGTTTGCTTCATGCGGAATATGGCTTCATCCGGAATAACAGTTGATCCGGAATGTTTGATATTCCGAACCAAAGAGCTTGATCCGGAATATTATAGTTGATCCGGAAAATTAGATATTCTGAACCAAATAGCTTGATCCGGAATAAAATCAGAAAACCCTTTATCCGAAATATGAAGCTGATTCGGAATCTGGGCAGGTTTGAAAACGCGAAGAACAGAGGAATGTTTAACATACGAATTTAACCCAAAATCCACCAAGTTTTTAATCAAAATTTAAACCAATTTAACCACTAATCATTTACCTATGATAAACATCAATCCAAAACAACAAAAACATAAAACCCACTTACTTCTGATGATCAAAACCAATAAAATAAAAACCTTAGAACTTTGAATCAACAAGAAAGGGAAGAACAAGATGAAATAGAAACTTGTATTAAGGATTAAGATTCAAACAAACAAAATGGAAAGATTAACTTACAAGATTCTTGAATTAAAAGGACAAAATGAAAAATCACCAAACACCCTAATGGTGATGGTGATGCTACGAAATAGGAGAAAAAAAAACAGAAAGGAAAACTGGTCTCTAAAATGTGAAATGGGAGGAGTATTTATAGGCTTTCTCTTTGGTTGGTGAGTGGGCTTTCTCCCTTTCTTTTTGTCTTCTCGTCTTTTCAGAAAAGTTGACGTTTTCGATTTCGATTCGGGATTTGTCGACGAATAAATTCAACTCATCTTTTAACATTTAATAGACTTAAGTTTCTTCGACATATGTAAATATTCCATCTTTGGTCCATTTCTTCGATAAATCTTCAAATAGGCCCATTGACTTCAAATCTTTTGCATCTCTTGGACTATAGAATTTGTCTTTTCGTCTTTTTATTCGATAAAACCCGTGCAATCCCATGTTTTCTTCAATATTTATCCGGTTGGCTCTGAAAACACAAAAAACACACAAACCACGCATAATTCCAAACAAATGATATTAAATACGCGTTTTGGTCTCGTTTTAGCAAGAAATAAGTGGTAAAAGGATGGGTGTTTTCACACCTATCAAATCCCCTACACTAAACCATTGCCATGCCCTCATGCAATGCTACAATTTTAAAGCACGGTTCACATTTCTCATTATAAATAACCCACCTTGGCCTTTATTAAATTCGAAACACTAAGGAAACCAAAAGAACAAAACAAGTAAAGTATTTAAAGACTTACATTGGGGTTTTAGATTGTCATGAATGTTCATCATTCTCAAGTTTCACGTTCCCCATACCAAGATTAAAAACGAGATCATTGTTATTATAAGTTAGCAAACTAACACGAACTCATGTGGCCCAATTATTCACTTAGACTCCCTTATTCCTAGGTGTATCTCTTATATTTTATTTTTGTCTTGAATGATCACGAGGATGCATTGTTTGACTTATTTCGATAGTTATTTAGGCTGAAAACAAAGTGGGACGATTTAATCAATAGTTACCTAAAGGACAAAATCTTTTAAAACTGCTTCTCGGGACCTCATAAAGTTCATACCTTGGCATAACTCGTTTCATGATTTGAGACCTTTCTCGGACCGATATTTGGCAGCGACTTCATACTTCGAATCTTTGAGAGACGTTCTTGAAATTACGGTCTTCTCTTCATAATAGGAATTTCTTCACTTGAAGTTTTGAGAGATTCTTCATCTTTGGACCACGACTTCTTTCATTTTTCTCCAATCTTTATTTCGGACTTTGATATACAACGATCCGCCTCCTTTTAGGACTTGGATCTATTTATCCTCATACCTTGCTAGGGTCTTTTCGGATAGATTTCTCCATGATCTTTTGGGGAGTTCTTGCTTTTTGTCGTGTGTGTCGATCCTTCATATTGATTTTCGATAAATGATTCTTCACATCACTTTTGGATCTTTAGCAACAAAATGTATCCCTCATGCCTTGTTAGGGCCTTTTCGGACTCGCCAATCTTCGCATCCCACTTCAATAAGTTATGCCTTGGCTATGAACTCTAATCCATACCGAGCAACTTTTAAACGATCTTGGGCTAGAAGCTAAGTAACTTTTCAAATCGTACAACCTTATTTATTGCAGATAAATTTATTAGCAAGCGATGGGAGAATAGGCTTATAATCAACTCACATAAATTCACGAAAGAATGCCAAAATTATAATTGACTCTATCATCTCTCGTTCTCCACAGTTTAAAATCTCAAGGAATGAGACTCGTGGATGCTTAGCCAATTAAATCAAAGTTTTGGGTTTTCGAGTCGCCTATAGGATCTTGCATCTTCTTAGACTCTTTCAAGTTTAGAATTTACGTTTTAAAGTTCCCTTGATAAACGACTCTCTAGGATCAATTATATGAACTTGAAAAAAGTTCTTGTTCTTAACCCGTGAGAGTTAAGACTTTCGCGTTTTAAAGCTCCTTATATAAAAGCCTAGCAAAACTTGACTTAAACACGTTAAGGATACTAGCTAGAGTAAACTTAGATAAGTAAACTCGGGTTGAGTCAAAATATTCACGATTTTGAAAAATAAAACCACTTTATTGAAATTTTTATTTTAACAAGGAGAGAAAATAAACATAACAAAGGAAAATGCAACTATACAACTAGGCCAAAATAGATTAAATATTTTGAAAAATGTCGAAAAATCGAATTTTCCGGTTAAATGAAGGCACTTTAATGGAAAAGTCCACTTAAAACTTCGATAGAAGTCTCCCCTACACTTAATATAAACATTGTCCTCAATGTTTAAGCATGTGGAAAAAGTCTCCCCTACACTTATGACATTGTACACGTTGGTTAAATCAAGTTAAGGAGGAGACAACTAAAGTGATAAATTTCAAATGTGAGTATGAAGAAAATTGAGTCACGATAGTTGAGAGATAGACCAGTATTGCGGATAACATGGGAGCACGGTTCTTCAAAGATTCCAAGAGTGCATGTATCCCTGTAATCACATCACCATACAAACACAAGCAACCTATATAGCTCCCCCTACACTTAGGATAAAAAACGGGAAAGGGGGATAGAAACTCGGGTTGCCTCCCATGAGCGCTTGTTTTTGTTAACCGAGTCACGAGCCTGACTCGGTCCCGAACTAATTCATGGGAAACGTGGTGAGGGATGGAATCATCTCATGAGAGATGTCCTCACCAAAGTACAACTTCAAACGCTGGCCATTCACCTTAAAATTGGGCCCATTTGGCTGAGAAAGCTCAATGGTGCCATAGGGAAAGACATTGGCGATGGTGAATGGACCAGACCAGCGGCTCTTCAACTTGCCCGAGAAGATCTACAACCGAGAGTTAAAAAGTAAGACTTGATCACCAACGTGGAACTCTCGGTTCTTAATTCTAGCATTGTGGATAATCTTGGTCTTCTCCTTCTAGATCAATGAGTTCTCGTAAGCTTCATTCCTCAATTCATGTAGCTCGTTGAGTTGAATCTTGCAAAGATCACCAGCTTTGTTGATGTCGAAGTTAGCCCACTTCAAGGCCCAGTATTCCTTATGTTCCAGCTCGATGGGAAGGTGGCATGCTTTCCCGTACACAAGACGATAAGGTGTACAACCAATCGGTGTCTTATAGGCGGTACGGAAAGCCCACAGAGCATCATCAAGTTTATCGGCCCACGAGGCACGATGCTCTCCCACAGTACGTTCCAAAATTCGCTTCAATCCACGGTTGGATATCTCGGCTTGACCGTTGGTTTGAGGATGGTAAGCGGTGGAAAGACGGTGATTGACACCATACTTAGCAATGACTCTTGCAAATTGATCATTGCAAAAATGAGTCCCGCGGTCACTGATTATAGTACGAGGAACACCGAATCGAGCAAACAGTTGTTTTAAGAAATTACAAACCACCCTCGCGTCGTTAGTGGGTAAAGCTTTGGCTTCAACCCATTTAGAAACGTAGTCAACAGCGACAAGGATGTATTTTTTGCCTTTAGAAGAAGGGAATGGCCCCATAAAGTCGATGCCCCATACATCAAAGATTTCACATTCTTGTATGAAATTTTGAGGCATCTCATCTTTATGTGTGATCTTGCCTTGTTTTTGGCAAGCATCACAATTTTTAACCATCTCGTGAGCATCACAATAAATGGTGGGCCAATAAAATCCTGAGTCAAACACTTTTTTGGCGGTGTAGTTGGGACCAAAGTGACCACCGGTGGGTCCTTTGTAGCAAGCCTCGAGAATGTCTAAAGCTGCCGGTCCATCAACACATCGGCGAATAATCAAATCAGCGCATTGTTTGAAGAGAAAAGGGTCATCCCAAAAGTAAGTCTTAACATCATTCAAGAACTTCTTCTTTTGTTGGGATGTTAACCCTTTGATGAGAACACCACCTGCTAAGTAGTTTGCAATGTCGGAAAACCACGGGGTGTCATCCAGATTGAGATTTATAGACATTAAGGTCTCAAGGGTAAAAGAGTCATTGATCTCTTTGTTCGGATGATCCCCTTGATATGGATCCTCAAGTCTACTTAGATGATCCGCGGCTAGGTTTTCGGCACCCTTCTTGTCACGAATTTAAATGTTGAATTCTTGAAGGAGTAAAACCCAGCGAAGAAGTCTTGGCTTAGAGTCGTGCTTAGTCATCAAGTACTTCAACGCGGAATGGTCCGTGTATACGATTGTGGTGGATAAAACAAGATAGGGGTGAAATTTTTCAAAAGCATAGACAACACCTAAAAGCTCTTTTTCGGTTGTCGTATAATGCAATTGAGCCCCCGTCATTGTTTTGCTAGCATAGTGGATTGGTTGGAAGTGTTTGTTGATCCTTTGTCCCAAAACCGCACCAATATCAAAGTCGCTAGCATCGCACATCAATTCAAAGGGTAGCTCCCAATTAGGGGTAACCAAGACCGGTGCCTTAGTTAGCTTATCCTTAAGAAGATTGAAGGCTTCGATACACTCTTTAGAAAAGATAAAACTAGTATCTTTTTCAAAGAGGTGGGTCATCAGGCGAGCGATTTTAGAGAAATCCTGAATGAATCGACGATAGAAGCCCGCATGACCCAGAAAACTTCTCACACCCTTCACGGTTGAAAGTGGAGGTAATTCGGCTATGACATCCACTTTAGCACCGTCGACTTCAAGACCGACTTTAGAGATTTTGTGTCCTAGCACAATGCCTTCTTTTACCATAAAATGGCATTTTTCTCAATTGAGAACAAGGCGAGTGTCTTCGCACCGCTTAAGCATACGTTCTAAATTGGCAAGGCAAGAAGAGAAGGAATCCCCAAAGACCGAGAAATCATCCATGAAGACTTCCATGGTTTGCTCAACCATGTCATGGAAGATAGCCAACATGCACCTTTGGAAAGTTCCGGGGGCATTGCATAAGCCAAAAGGCATTCTTTTGTAAGAAAATGTGCCATAGGGACAAGTGAATGTTGTCTTCTCTTGATCTTGAGGATCGATGGGTATTTGGAAATAACCCGAGAAACCATCAAGAAAGCAGTAATATTCATTACCCGCTAAACGTTCGAGCATTTGGTCCATAAAAGGAAGAGGGAAATGATCCTCTATCGTGGCATCATTGAGTTTTCGATAGTCTATACAAACTCTCCACCCAATAACGAGACATGTAGGAATCAACTCGTTGTTTGCATTGGGCACAACGGTGATTCCGCCTTTCTTAGGCACACAATGGACTGGACTAACCCATGGTGAATCCGAGATAGGATAAATCTTTCTCGCATCAAGAAGTTTGATAACTTCTTTTTTGATAACGTCATGGATTTTAGGATTCACCCTTCGTTGGCTTTGAATTGTGGGCTTAAAGTCGTCCTCCATGAGAATTTTATGTGTGCAAAAGTGAGGATCAATTCCGCGAATATCGGAGATTTTCCAAGCGATAGCTCTTTTATGTTTCTTGAGAACTTCAATGAGACGAGTTTTCTCATCGGCTTTTAAGTCCTTAGCAATGATAACGGGAAGTTGATCACTGCCTTCTAAGAAAACATACTCGAGATGAGGAGGTAGGTCCTTAAGCTCAAGAGTAGGAGGATCCTCAATAGATGGTGTAACTAACGATGGATCATCATTAGTCACCTCTTTAGGAGAAGGAGGAGAAAACGGGTCTTCATTGAGAAGTTTCTCAATTGTACGAATGTCTTCATCCCAATCGGTGGAAGAATCATCATACTTAAGATCGAGAGGACCCAAGCTAGCTTCGAAATCATCCAAGTCACTTTCTCCAAAAGGAGTCAATGACGGAGCAATTGAGGCAACGGTCTCAACATTGGGTAGAGAAGAGAGAATACTTTTGCAAGCATCATGAAAATGTTCTTCACAAGCCTCATCGAGAACATCAATAGCATTAACACTCTCATATGAGTAAGGTTGCTTAGAAATCTTACCCATGTTGAAGACAATTTTATCGTCACCAACTCTCATGATTATCTCGCCCGCGGCTACATCAATGAGAGTGCGACCGGTACTCAAGAAGGGACGTCCAACAATTAATGGAACACGAGGATCCATCTCGTTGTCAACGACAACAAAATCCGTCGGGAAGGTGAATTTGTCAACGCCAACAAAGACGTCTTCAGCTATCCCCACTGGATAAGCAACCGTATGGTTAGCTAATTCCAAAGTCATTTTGGTGGGGACTAGCTCGGGGAGAGATAATTGCTTCCAAACACTTAAAGGCATTAAGTTTATACTGGCACCTAGATCGGCTAGGGCCATGCAATTCTCTACTCCCGGGAAGTTGCAAGGAATTAAGAAGCGACCCGGATCACCAAGTTTGGTGGGTAATTTCCTTAAGAGAAGGGCGGAGCAATTCTCATTAAGTTGGGTCTGAGCAATGTCAAGAAGCTTCTCCTTGTCACTAAGAAGATCTTTAAACATCTTCGCGTATTTAGGCATGTGAGCGAGAGCCTCGGCAAAGGAGATGTTAAAATTCAATTGTTTAAACATTTTAAGAAAGTTTGAAACTTGAATATCATCCTTGCTCTTTTGCTTCTATTTCCTCAACCTTGAAGGATAAGGTATATCGGATGAAGAGGAAGGCTTTAGGGGAGTAGGATCACTCACAACTACGGGTGGTGGGGGAATGGGGGTAGAAGGCAAAGGAGATGGGGAAAGTTGCTATTTTTCCTTGTTCACAATCACGGGTGGAGGTGTAGGAAGCTCGGGTTCCGTATAACCTTTTCCACTACGAGTGGTGATTGCTTTCATCTCCCCTCTTGGATTCGCAACGGTGTTACTCGGAAGAGTGCCCAAAGAAGAGGGTTGATTACCTTGGAAGAGCGAACCGATTATATCACGTATGTTATCCGCTTGAGTGCTTAAAGAGTCTCTCATGTCTGCACGATTATCATTGCTTTGTTTCACCATGTCATTCCTTAGCTTGGCTCGAATATCGCTCCCTTGTTTCACCATGTCATTCTTCAAGATGACGAATTGACTCTGAAGATTCGTCACCATCTCTCTATTAGTCCTCATGAACGTCTCGACGTCTTGATTCAATGCCATCGGTTGATTGAGAGGTGGAGCTTAGTAAGCTTGAGAATTTCCTTGAGGTGGGTATAGGTTTCTTTGGGATTGATATTGATTGTTAGCACGAGGTTAGGATTGGTTGTTTCGGTTATAGCTTTGTTGTTGGTTTTGGTTTGGAGGAGGAAAACCGGGTGGAGCAAGATAGTTGTTTGAACGATAACTTAGCAAGTTACGGTCTCCTTGAGGACGAGCTTGATAGCCTCCCGTGAGATAAGTACCGTATGCCGCGTTAAAGTTTTCAGACTAATTGTCTTGAGTAGAAGGACAATCATTGTAAGAATCAGGACCACCACATATGTCACAAGAAATAGAAACGGCTTTAGCTTGTTGAAAGTGGTTTGTGGCCATGGTCATGAAATTCTTGTTCATTTCCGCTATTTGTCGGGTAAATTCAGTTATCTCGGGATTGGAAGTAGTAGAAGAAACATTGACTCTCGGGTTTGATCTTGAGGATGCGGATGAATCCCAATTCTTGTGGTGAGTAGTCATGTTTTCAATCAACTCTCTACACTCCTCCGGTCTCCTTTTCATAAAAGTACCACAGGCGGCGGCGTTGATCGTGTCACAATCACGAAAAGTGAGACCATTGTAGAAAGTATCAATGAGAGTGACGGGGAGCATGTTGTGATTTGGACAACGGTCGATCAAATCATTGTATCGTTCCCAAGCATCAAAGAGCGATTCATCATTGTCTTGCATAAATCCACTAATTTGGTTACGAAGGCTCGTGACCATGGATGGTGGGAAGTAGCGCGACAAAAAGCGTTGAGTCATGTCGTCCCAAGTATGAATAGAATTCTTTGGGAGACGGTAAAACCATTTTTTGGTATGGTGAGAAAGTGAGTGGGGAAATAGTTGAAGGCGAAGTTCATCCATAGAAACACCGGTGGACTTCATGCTTTGGTGATGGTAATGAATTTGTCGAGGTGTTTGTTGGCATCATCATCCGGAATTCCGCGAATTGGGTTAGTTTGCACTTGTTGGATCATGTGATGCTTCAAGGAAAACTCCTGAGCCGTGATATGCATCGGCGCAATCGGGCCTCCACGTCCGTTCATTGTAGGTTGGCATAGCTCCTCCATGGTTCGTAGGTCGGGTAAGGGTGGATTATTCATGTTTGGGTGGGGTGGATTATTATTGTTGGGGTGGGGTGGATTATTATTGTTGTTGTTGTGTACACCGGCCATGTCTAAATCTTTGAGAGTCTCGGGCTCTGAATAAGACGTTGATCGAGTACGCATACACTAAAAAGAAAATGCAAGAGAAAATATTTTTGGTTTTTATAGGTTTTTTAATGTTTTTGTATTTTTGAAAATTTTATATTTTTATGGGTTTTTGAAAATTTTTGTGCTTGAAAATAACGTTCCCGAAAGAACGGATCCCAAAATCCAATTTTTCTCACAAGAAACCGTTGATCCTTACGAAAAGAGCCGGCAGCGGCGCCATTTTAATAACTGATTTATAGTTAGTTAATAAAAAGGTTTGTTGCAAGATCTTTGTTTGCGTTGCTCGTACCCAATTGTAATTGTCGTTGTTTCGTTCTCGGTATCTTCTCGAATCGATCACGGTTCAAAGTGGAATTGTTGTAATTGGTGACTAAAAAGGGGGAGCTTTTGATCTATATCTACTAAAACGATAAGTGCGAGAAGTAATAAAATTAAACTAAAAGCAATTACTGAAAATAAAACTAGAATGAAAATTAAACAGTAAAATACCTAAACTTGGAAAAACAGCTGATTCGGAATATTAGCTTGATCCGGAATATTTGAAATATTTGGCTCATACGGAATAAATCAACTCATGCGGAATAACCAAAAAGACTGCTTCATTCGGAATGATCTTGATTCGGAATATATGTGTTGATCCGGAATGTTTGCTTCATGCGGAATGTTCGCTTCATGCGGAATATGCCTTCATCCGGAATAACAGTTGATCCGGAATGTTTGATATTCCGAACCAAAGAGCTTGAGCCGGAATATTATTGTTGATCCGGAATATTAGATATTCCGAACCAAATAGCTTGATCCGGAATAAAATCACAAAACCCTTGATCCGGAATATGAAGTTGATTCGGAATCTGGGCAGGTTTGAAAACGCGAAGAACAGAGGAATGTTTAACACATGAATTTAACCCAAAATCCACCAAGTTTTTAATCAAAATTTAAACCAATTTAACCACTAATCATTTACCTATGATAAACATCAATCCAAAACAACAAAAACATAAAACCCACTTACTTTTGAAGATCAAAACCAATAAAATAAAAACCTTAGAACTTTGAATCAACAAGAAAGGGAAGAACAAGATGAAATAGAAACTTGTATTAAGGATTAAGATTCAAACAAACAAAACGGAAAGATTAACTTACAAGATTCTTGAATAAAAAGGACAAAATGAAAAATCACCAAACACCCGAATGGTGATGGTGATGCTACGAAATAGGAGAAAAACAAACAGAAAGAAAAACTGGTCTCTAAAATGTGAAATGGGAGGAGTATTTATAGGCTTTCTCTTTGGTTGGTGAATGGGCTTTCTCCCTTTCTTTTTCTCTTCTCGTCTTTTCAAAAAAGTTGACGTTTTCGATTTCGATTCGGGATTTGTCGATGAATAAATTCAACTCGTCTTTTAATTTCTTCATTTAATAGACTTGAGTTTCTTCGACATATGTAAATCTTCCATCTTTGGTCCTTTTCTTTGATAAATCTTCAAACAGGCCCATTGACTTCAAATCTTTTGCATCTCTTGACTATAGAATTTGTCTTTTCGTCTTTTTCTTCGATAAAACCTGTGCAATCCCATGTTTTCTTCAATATTTATCCGGTTGGCTCTGAAAACACAACAAACACACAAACCACGCATAATTCAAAAAAAATGACATTAAATACGCGTTTTGGTCTCGTTTTAGCAAGAAATAAGTGGTAAAAGGATGGATGTTTTCACACCTATCAAATACCCTCCTAATCACATTAGGAGGGTGGTTAGCTAGTTGCACTTTTAATTTTTCCTTTCTTGGTTTTAGAGAGAAAAAGTTCTAAACTTTCTCTCACTAAGTCTTTCATCTTTTCTTTCTTTTAATCTTTCACATTTAAGCTCTTTTTATTTTGGATTCCATTAATCAAGTTCAAGTTAAGTTTGTGTTCTTTAATCTCTTCCCACAATTCTTGATTTACTTTTAGTTTTGATCCGAAAATCGTTATCCATACGGATTGTATTTGTTTGATGTTTAAGTGGTTAAAAGGTTAATCTTTTTACTACTTCTTAGGCTTTTATTTGGGTTAAGCTTTAAGATCTTTATGCTTATTGGCTTATTTCCTATATTTAGCTTATTTCCTTTGCTTTTCGGATTACTTAAAAGTTTTAGGCATCTTAAAGTCCCTTTCATAAAGTTCATGATATTTTATGTTTAAAAAGTTGTCAAATTTAAGCTTTTTGAGTTGTTTAAGTTTCGGATAAGTTAGCTTATTGCATGTGCTTATTGAGTTTTAAGCTTTCCACCAATTTCGGATTAAGTGTTGCTGTCATCGCAATATTGGGGATTTGCACATTCCGACGGATTACTTGTTTAGATCGCAATAACCCATTGAGGGTTCTACTTTGCGATCACTTGGTTATTTCCCCCTTATTCCGATCTGGGATTGCGATCGCTCATTGCAATCGCATATTCCGACGGGGTTTAAGGTCTGTTTAAGTCGAAACTCAGCCCAAATTTTGTTAACATCATTCCGATAGCTCCCATTCCGATACTAGCACATTGTGATAGAACCATATTACGACAGAAGTGTTTATGTTATTCCGATCTGACATTGAGATCTAGGACATTCCGATGGTCATCATTGCGACAGAATGGATTGTGTTATTCCGATGGGTACTAGTATGAATATTCTGATAACTTGTTTTAATTATATTTCAATGGGATTAACTTTGGTGCATTCTGATAGAAAGGACTTGTTATATTCCGATAGACTAAGTTTTTAAAGTTTTACGAATTTTTAGGTTTTAAGTGTTTTTCTAAATAATCTTCTAGTTTAATTTTTAAACGCTTTAATTTCAATCAACGACATTTTAATACTTGCTTGTAGTTTAAATTAGATAACCAAACCAAACCATTCTCTTGTTCACCTAAATACAATTGAGTCGCACTTCAGACTGGAAATCAATTCGAAGAGATCGGACGATATAACTTTTCATACTTGGTGTAAAAGTCGAGTATTAGTAGTAATGAGGACATTCCACATGTTGAGACCGTAGCTTCCATTTCTCCTTCCTTGACTCCTTTTGAAGCAAGTGATTTTCTTCTACAAGAATTTGAGGCAAGTTTAGGAGATGTGTATTTACCATATGACGATTCTCCCACCGATTGGGAAGAAGATATTCATACTATTGAGAAACTTCTCAATGAGGATAATACTTCTCCACACACTCCTAAGGAAGTTACCAATGATGATCCATCATTAGTTAAACCTTCTATTGAGAGTCCACCTACCTTAGAGCTTAAGGATTTACCATCAGACCTTGAGTATGCTTTATTAGAAGGAGATGATAAGCTACTCGTTATCATTGCTAAAGACTTGAAAGAAGATGAGAAGAAAAAGCTTATAGAAGTTCTTAAAAACACAAAAGGATATTGCTTTGAAAATATCCGACACAAGGGGATTGATCCTAACTTTTATACTCACAAGATCCTTATGGAGGATGATTACAAACCCACCGTCCAAAGACAAAGAAGGGTTAACCCAAAAATCCATGAAGTCATCAAAAAGGAAGTTATCAAACTCCTTGATGCGGGAATGATTTACCCAATTTCTGACTCATCATGGGTTAGCCCGGTGCATTGTGTGCCTAAAAAGGTTAGAATCATCGTTGTTCCAAATGAAAACAACGAGTTGATTCCCACAAGACTTGTTACGGGTTGGAGAGTTTGTATAGATTATCAAAAGCTTAATGATGCCACTAGGAAAAACCATTTTCCCTTACCTTTCATGGACCAAATACTAGAGCGTTTAGCGAGAAATGAATACTATTGCTTTCTTGATGGATTCCCGGGTTATTTCCAAATACCCATTGATCTAAAGGATCAAGAAAACACCACATGATATGATAAAGCATGCTCCTGGGACATTTCAAAGGTGTATGATGGAAATCTTTCATGATATGATAGAGCACACCATGGAAGTGTTTATGGATGATTTCTTAGTGTTTGGAGATTCATTCACTTCTTGTCTCTCCCATTTAGAACGTATGCTTAAAAGGTGTGAAGAAACCCGCCTTGTTTTAATTGGGAGAAGTGACATCTCATGGTTAAAGAATGAATAGTTTTAGGCCATAAGATTTCTAAGAAAGGACTAGAAGTGGATCGTGTTAAACCTGATGTTATTGCCAAACTTCCCCCACCAACTACTCTGAAAGGAGTTAGGTGCTTTTTGGGACATGCGGGTTTCTATAGACGTTTTATACAAGACTTTTCTAAAATAGCTAGACCCATGACCCACCTCTTAGAAAAAGAGGCTCCTTTCATATTCACACAAGAGTGTTTAGAATCTTTTGAGGTACTTAAGGAGAACTTAACCAAGGCTCCAGTTTTGGTTTCACCAAATTGGGATTTCCTTTTGAGCTCATGTGTGATGCTAGTGATTATTCCGTGGAGGCTAGTAAGACAATGACGGGTGCTCAATTGCATTTCACTACCACGGAAAAAGAATTGTTAGCCATTGTATATGCTTTTGAGAAATTTGGCTCCTATCTTGTTCTTTTGAAGACCATAGTGTATACGGACCATTCCGCTCTCAAATACCTTATGACAAAGCAAGATGCTAAGCCTAGATTGTTATGATGGTTTTTGTTGCTCCAAGAGTGTTCTATAGAGATCCGTGATAAAAAGGGAGTCGAGAATTTAGTCGTGGATCATTTGAGCAGACTTGAGCATCCTTTTTAAGGAGAATTGCCCCATAAGGAAATAAATGAATCATTTCCACATTAGGAACTCATGTCTATTTATTTACAAGAGGATGCCACCCCTTGGTTTGCGGATATTGCAAACTATCTTGTGGAGGATGTGCTAATTGAGGGTCTTACTTCCCAACAAAAGAAGAAGTTTTTCAAGGAAGATAAATACTACTTTTGGGATGACTCTTACCTCTTTAGGCAATTAATGTTGAGTATTTGCAAGTTCGTTTTTTCTCGACTCAAGACAAATTGAAAGGCCCACTAATATAAAGTTTATATTTTTTTGGTTGTTAAAAGATTATTTGGATTCTAGGTCTAGTTCAAACAAACAAGTAAAAATTGAAAATATTATAGGTCTATTTAACCGTAAAACAAAGTGCAAGTACCGCAAAATATTCACAAAGTACAAGTATTTAATGCATACAATGTAAAAGTACTAAAAATGTAAAGAAAATGAAAATATAGGAACTAAAAGTGTAAGATTAGAAAGTATACGGACCAAATGTGAAAAATATAACAAACTATAGTAACTAACTAACAAATTCCAAAACTAACTAACAAAATGTGTAACTAATCAAATTTCAGGGACCTAAGTTTGCAAACCCTAGAAAAGTTAACTTCTAAAGCTGTTCAACAAGTTTTAGAAAAACCAAGGACCAATGTGCAATTAAAAGCACAACTTTTTCCAAAAACGGGCACAAGCACACAAATAACCTCGTATGAGCTTATTAATCCACTAAAGTTGTTATAGTTTTCTTTAAAATGCTTAAAATAAAGATTAAGATAGACTTGTAAAAGGATTTAAGCTAAGATTCAGTAAATCTCAAAGTAACTTATTTCAATAAGCCCAAGTTAAGCTAAAAGCGTATTCAGACATCCATAAAACGATTTTCTTGTTGAAAATGATTAAAGAAGTTACACAAAGCTTGGAATGTCTTTTGGTTTTGAAAATCATCAAGAAAATAAGATGAAATCCGAAATAAGCCAAAAGTGCTTATGTTGACTAAGTTTGACCAAAAATCTCAAAAACCTTGAAATGATCTACTCAGGACATGTTTGTAAAGTTATTGGTGAAAGAAAATGGGGTGATTAATGAAGAGGTTTAAGAGATCTTGAAAAACAGTAAGTGATGTGTCGTGGAAACGTCGATGTATTTTAATTAGATACGATATAGGACAAATTTAGGAAATTACCCTTAGGAAAAGGTAATAAGCCATAAATAAGTCGAAGACGGATTTAATTAAACACGTTGATGAACCAAGTTCGTTGTACACGAACATCGAGTGAATTTGAGGCGTATTGCTTCGATTTGGACAATTGATTTTAATGGGTTTTTGGTTTTTAATCTAATTTTAATCTTACAAATTTAAACCTAAAGTGCATGAATCGTATCCCAAAACTTAATCTAATTACAATTATTAAAAAAATCAACCTATTTAAAACTTAAAGCTATTTAAAAATATATTTAAAACTTAACTATTTCATTAAAATGACTTTTACACTATTTAAAATAAAATTATTTAAACTAATTTAAAAACTAATTTAAATTCCATAATTTTAATTAAATCAGTTTAAAAATTAACTTTTACTTTTTAACTAAACAATATCTACTTTTAAAAAAAACTATTTTTAGAAAAATCTAATTGAATTAAAATCTAATTTATTATAAAACTAATTTTAACTATCAATTAAAAAATCTAAAAATGGAATAATTTTTATTTTGTTTTTATTTATTTATTATTTAGTACTTTTTAAAAGTAAATAAAATAAAACATTAGATTCAAATTTATTTAAATGAAAATTTATGATTAGGGTGAATGACTAAAATCTGCCAGTCAAGTGAACTAACTATATTAATTAGAAAAACAGTTATAAAGCCAAAAGCAATAGCTAGAACAGTTGGCTATCACGTATGACCTATACTTGTGAAGTCACTGGTTCGAATCCCGTCAAGGACATTTTTTGGAATATTATTTTTGACAACTAAAATGGTGTTGAAAGTCACAGGAATGACTATTGATGACTACTTTGGACTGAAAAACTATATTTAGACAGTAAACCTTAAACCAAAATCACCGGAGTGAATTTTTGTGTTAAACTATTTTTGGAACTGATTAAATCAGTTTGAGGCTAACAGACTAAATGAGTCTGTTAGCTTAAACAATTTAGCAAAATGCAAATACAACAAGCTTAACTAATATCAAAAGAAAGAAAAAAACTGATATAAAAAACACATAGGACAAAATCCTAGCAGGTAGACAGATATACTATACCAATATTCAACTTAAAAACAACAGACAATCTCAAATGTAAACACAAACCAGTATAATGATCATTCAACTTCATCAGTTTAAAACAATAACCAACAATCACAACATGCATATCAGAAAAGTAGAACATTGCAACAGATTAAGCACTAGCATATTCAGCAAAATAAATCGATACAGCATATAGGGTTATCACGACAATATATCAGCAAACTAAATCAAGTAACTCAATAACAGTGATATGCAGGGTACAATTATAGTAATGTCAATCAAACCGAAGCTATAATTACCACCTTTCAAGCCCAATTAGTGGCTAAACAAATAACTATACACATCTCTCATCCAACCTCCGGAAATCCGTTTAAAACTTAACAAATCAATACATCTATAACATCCAAATATCTAACACAAAAAACAGCATATTATCCAAAGCAAATTATCACAACTCAACTTCAAACTAGCAGATCCATAATCATCATAAACCGAAACAATATGATTCATAAATTCAAATAAAATCAGAATATAAAACACACTCAATTAAAATAACTTCAGTTAAGCACATTCTAACAAAGTTATACTAGAATAAAACAATAATATGCAAGATAATAAAAAATGAGCTTGACCATTGTATTGGAGAACCGTTGAGTAGAAGTCGCGCGCTTAGCGGACTTGGACTAAAACGACGCCATTAGAACAGAATCACGATCCAAAAACTCAAATCACTATTCACCATCGAACAACAACGAACCATGGAATTTATCTAACCATCAGCTAACTTAAATAATTCATTCATTGGAATGAATCCTTTATTTTTTTTTTAGATTTATCAGTATGATAAACCGGATTCCCAATCTTAGTTAAAAAATCAAACTGATAAGCTATTATTTAGCTTACAAGTCCATAATTAACATTATAATGATAAAAATAGCATAATAATAACAAGAGCAATTTAATTTCGAGAACAATAACAAAGCAGTTAAACGAGATTAATTAAAAACTGAAATAAAACTTTATTGATTAAAAACTTCAACTGTTACAAGATTAAGAGAAAAATAAATCCTACACTATTTTTAACATTATAACAGTAAAACTATAAATGGGATGATGTTTACATCTTTTTGGGGGGTTTTTATAGCCAAACCCCCAAGGCCCTTGGTAGAGTTTGTTGAGAAGATGCCTTCATATTGACCATTGATCTTGCACTCACTTTCTTCTTTCTTGATCCTAAGGCTGAAAATAGCCAACTATCACACGGATTGCCAACGTGACAATCCAGTGTGCTAGTTATGTTTCTTGATTGCTGACTTGTCACCTTCTTATTGGAGAAGTGGAGGTGGGTGATGTGTCTCACCCAATCAGGGAGAAGAAAAGGACCACGTGGTTCTGGAATGATCACCTCAACCTTCGAGTTTCTTGGTATTTAATTAGAGAGCGTGGTTTACACTCTCTTTAAAAAAACCCCTAATTTTGATTTCAGATTTAGGGTTTACTTTGGGGTAAAAAGTTGTGTTTATTATTTTTGGGAGATGAGAGATGATACATAGATAATATCGAGGATGGTGTGGTGAGTGATTGTAAATTGTTTGACCAAAAGTAGTATATAACTTATCCACCGTTTATTAAATTGCTTCATGGGCTTTTGTTTGCGCTTTGACAGATTGGACCCAAATGTTAAAACTTTCCATCCTTTTATTCTTTGTTGTTGGGCCTTTTTATCCAAATATGATAACATAAGCATATTAATGGGCTTTTAAGGCCCATTAACCAAATGTGGGACCCACAAGCCCAAATAACTCCATTAAGATTAAATCCACTAAAAACGGACTCGTTTTTTTTGCTTTGTTGATCTTTTCTTCAAACTCGTGTCGATTTTGCCGGTTTTCGCGAACTTCATTTATTAAACAATTATTATATAAGCGTGAAAAATAAATACGAGGAGATTAAATCAAACATAAAAATACTTACACAAGGAAGAATTAACTTTAAAAACTTATGATTAAACTATATCATCTCTTGTTCTCCATATTGTAAAATTTCAATAATGTGAAATCAATGGATACTTAGCCTATTAAATCAAAGTTTTGGGTTTTCAAGTCATCTATAGGATCTTGCATCTTCTTAGACTTTTTCAAGTTTTAGAATTTTCGTTTTAAAGTTCCCTTGATAAACGAATTTCTAGGATCAATTATAGGAACTTGCGAAAAGTTCTCGTTCTTAAATCTGTTTGAGTTAAGACTTTCGCGTTAAAGTTCCCTATAGATAAGGTAAAAACCTAGCAAAACTTAATTTCAACACGTTAAGGAAAAAGCTAAGGTAAAAACTGAGTCGAGTCAAAAATTATTTTTATTTTCACCAACGGAAAGCCTACACTTGTATCAAAAGCACTTATTTTCTTTATTAAAACTTAAAATAACACTAAAAATTAAATTTTTTTATGAAAATCGAGAAAAAAATCGATTGCGTTTAGACGTGGCAAAAGCAATTGCAAGCGATTATATCGATTGACTCCCCCAATGCTAAAACTAAACATTTTCCTCATTGTTTCCTAGCTCAAGAGTAAAACCCCCTTGCTAAAACACGAAGAGTCTAATGCAAAATCCTAACATGGAAAGAGCACGCAAATCTATAAGTCGTTTATTAATTATGCCTCAAGATAAAAGGTTAGTCGATAAAAATCAAAAGATAAAGAGTGTGCCCCATTTGACAATCAAAGTGTGGAAGATCAAGTGGACCGACAAAAACCAAACACGAGAGTCTTTTATGATTAGGGTCATACCTAAGATTCACAACACAACAAAAGACGAGCACGAGCTTGAAAGATCAAGCCTTATTAGTGTTAGAAAATAGAAAGAAGATAGAATGTATGGGACTCCCCCACAAGGCACCTCGTTTTTGTTAAACGAGTCATGAGCTCGACTCGATCCCCGCATTCATTGGTCCTTAGGGAAATTGGTGAAAACCGGCATAATGTAATTAAATCCATCATAAAGCACGATGCCGGGGTCAAAGATTACATCCTCGTTGTCGGATGACAAACGAAAGGATAAAACTCCAACAAAAATCTCTAAAAAGAGATGGTGGTCACAAATCATGATATGTATAAACCATGCTCCCAGAGATAAACTCGCACCAAGATGATCAAAAAATATTTCAATTATTGCATCGGTGAAAGGCCGAGATTTCCCTAAATCAACGATTCCGGGGTCGAATACCTCGTCCTCGGGAGAGAAAGGAATAGACAACACAGTGTCTTTCCCCCATGCTAATCCATAGTCATATAAAGCACATGGTAATGGTGGGATAAAAGTTTCATCCATAGTGGAATCAACATTCTTAGCTTTAACGACCATTTCACCCTTAGAAATGTGATCAATTTGGTCATGGTACTCAATATGAGACACATGAAAAACCCGCACATTAAGGTCAAAGTGGGCGGGAGGAGGATTTGTGACGAAATCATCATCAAGTAAATTCCCTAGAAAGAGAGCGTCCCCCTCCGGGTCAATTTCATTAACACCCGGTGGTATCGAATCATTAGAAGCAAGAAAAGTGTCAATTTACAACATAAGCGGATCACTATCCCTAACTGGAATAGGAGATGGAGAGAAAGACATGTCATTAGGCTTAGAATTCAAAGTCTCGATCTTAGAAATGAGAAGATAGACGTTTGATAACTTCTCATGAAGAATCACGTCTTCCACATCTAAATGAGTAAGTTCATCACAGAACTTCTCAAGGATCGGAATAGTCAAATCAACCTCATTTACCAGTTGAAATGGATCTAAAAGAGCAAGTTCAAAGGTGAACCTCTCAAAAATCGGATCACTATCATCCTCATTTCCTGGTGGAAATGGGTGAAGAAGAGTAGGTTCATCGGGAAACCCATCAAAATCTGAGTCGTGAATATCATCTTTATAAGAAAGTTCATCGGAGAACTCCTCATTAGAAAATTCACTAGAAGTTGAATCATACTCAAAATCTTCATTTCCATCACAATTTTCATCATTAGAATTGGAGAAAATCTCGAAGTGATTGGAAGAAGTAGAGTCATCACATTGTGGCAAATCACACGTTTAATTGGAAATACCATCGAACTCTCTTGGGTTTTGGACAAGGATCTCAACACTAGACTTTATTACTTCGTCTGATTTCGTGTCCGGAATAGTGCTAAAATGCTCGTCCCCTTGCTTAGAGAATTGTCGAGTTCCACGGTGGAAGAATCATGAATAGGAGTAGTGATGTCATGAGATGGAGTGAGATCAAAAATATCCTCATTATCTAGAATGAGTGAATTCTCAGACTCCATAGCCGACAAGACATGAAAAGGATGTACGATTGAACCAGACGAAGGATGTAGAGCAATAAGACCTCTCAAAGAAATAGTACTCTCCTCTTCATCGTCAATAAGAAGAGAACGCTCGAGTTCACGAGTAGCAAGATACTTTGCTTCCTCTTGAGCTTGTTCTTTCTTTCGAATTTCAATGCTTAATCCATTATAATCTTACAAAAGTTGTCTAATCTTAAGTTCACAATCTCTTTTAAATCCCTTATCAATTATTTGTCCATGAAATCTACGACTTCCCAATTCATTAGTTATATCATTAATCTCTTGATTAATTTGTCTCTTTTCTAGCAACATATCTTCAATGCTCTTTTCAACAACTTCAACATTTCTTTGATTCATTACTTGTTGGAACATCGTTTCAAGTCGTTTAAAATTTCCACTCTCGAGAGAAAAGGGCTCATAAAAATTTTATCCCTTGGTTGACAATTAAAGCTCGCGCGAGGACCTCCACAATACTCACAACAAAGATATTGTTGTGATAAACTCGGTAAATCTTATGGATAACAATTATCATTAAAGTTTTGATTGTAGCCCGGTTCTTGCTCGTAATTAAGTGAGAATCGATGCGAAAAATTAATTCCAAAATGAGTATCGTTTCCACAAAACTCACATGAGGGTGTCTCATATGTTGGGTGTGGAGGTGGGTAGAAATCGTGAGAATTATTCGAAAAATTCGGGTTTCCACATGAAGTAATCTCATTACAAAAAGGACAAAATCCAACTCGTAAATCGTGACGTAAATCATTTCCACAATGCTCACACGTGCACCACCGACATGGTAAAAGACCATATAACGGTTCTCCACACCTTACACAATTGACGAAGGAATTCCTGGAAGAATTAAAAATTAGAGGGTGAGGAGAAAAAGAATTAAACATGATAGAGGATTAAGAAGATTATTTTTGGTATTTTTCATAAATCAATCGAAGATTGACAAAACCAAGGAGTAAGGATAATTACTATGGAAGTAATCTACCCTTGATCGAATTTGAAACGATAGGTGAAAACCTAAACGTCTCGAGGTTCAATAAGTAAACTACAAAAATAAGATTTAATACTAATTGAGTTGGCAAACCAATAATCGGTCGTCCCTCTCAATATACGCACAAGCAAGTTGGGAAACGAGGTGGCACAAAGCACTTAAAAACCTTTTTCCTTAGACGATCTTTTATAGCTCGTCGCCTTATACCCACCTTATAATTTGTATAAATCCAGTTCAAACTTTTTATTATTATTTATCTATTTTGCCTTATTTTCGTTTTTGATTCGAATACAATAGCTAGGTGATGAAATCCCAACTAAGGTCTTATTTGAAAGTAGGTAATTTTATTGTTCTACGTAATATAATATAATAATCACAAAAACACGAAAAACGATACTTAATATAATAATAGAAAAATAACAAAACTTTCCGAGGACGGAAAGGGTCTTCAAATCAACGATCAACAAATCTCCACGAAATAAATCATACACAAGATCCCCGACAGCGGCGCCAAAATTTTTGATGTGTCGTGGAAACCCTCGATGTATTTTAATTATATACGATATAGGACAAATTTAGGAAATTACCCTTAGGAAGAGGTAATAAGCCATAAATAAGTCGAAGGCGGATTTTATTAAACACGTTGATGAAGCAAGTACGTTGTACACGAAGATCGAGTGAATTTGAGACGTATTGCTTCGATTTGGACAATTAATTTGAATGGGTTTTCGGTTTTTAATCTAATTTTAATCCAACAAATTTAAACCTAAAGTGCATGAATCGTATCCTAAAACTTAATCTAATTACAATTATTAAAAAAATCAACCTATTTAAAATTTAAAGCTATTTAAAAATCTATTTAAATCTTATTTAAAACTTAACTATTTAATTAAAATGACTTTTACACTATTTAAAATAAAATTATTTAAACAAATTTAAAAACTAATTTAAATTCCAAAATTTTAATTAAATCTATTTAAAATTTAACTTTTGCTTTTCAACTAAACAATATCTACTTTTAAAAAAAAACTATTTTTATAAAAATCTAATTGAATTAAATCTAATTTATTATAAATCTAATTTTAACTATCAATTAAAAATATCTAAAATTGAATAATTTTTATTTTTTTATTTATTTATTATTTAAAACTTTTTAAAAGTAAATAAAATAAAACTTTAGATTAAAATTTATTTAAATGAAAATTTATGATTAGGGTTAATGACTAAAATCTGCCAGTCAAGTGAACTAACTATATTAATTAGAAAAACAGTTATAAAGCCAAAAGCAATAGCTAGAACAATTGGCTATCACGTATGACCTATACCTGTGAGGACACAGGTTCGAGTCCCGTCAGGGACATTTTTTGGAATATTATTTTTGACAATTAAAATGGATATTAAAAGTCACAGGAATGACCATTGATGACTAGTTTGGACTGAAAACTATATTTAGACAGTAAACCTTAAAGCAAAATCACAAGAGTGAATTTTTGTGTTAAACTATTTTGGAACAGATTAAATCAGTTTGATGTTAACAGACTAAATGAGTCTGTTAGCTTAAACAATTCAGCAAAATGCAAATACAGCAAGCTTAACTAATATCAAAAGAAAGAAAAAACTGATATAAAAAACACACAGGCCAAAATCCTAGCAGGTAGACAGATATACTATACCAATATTCAACTTAAAAACAACAGACAATCTCAAATGTAAACACAAACCAGTATAATGATCATTCAACTTCATCAGTTTAAAACAATAACCAGCAATCACAACATGCATATCAGAAAAGCTGAACATTGCAACAGATTAAGCACCAGCATATTCAGCAAAATAAATCGATACAACAAACAGGGTTATCACGACAATATATCAGCAAACTAAATTAGGTAACTCAATAACAGTGATATACAGGGTACCATTACAGTAATGTCAATCAAACCAAAGCTATAATTCCCACGTTTCAAGCCTAATTAGCAGCTATACAAATAACCATACACATCTCTCATCCAACCTCCGGAAATCAGTTTAAAACTTAACAAATCAATACATCTATAACATCTAAATATCTAACTCAAAAAAACAGCATATTATCCAAAGCTAATTATCACAACTCAACTTCAAACTAGCAGATCCATAATCATCATAAACCGAAACAATATGATTCATAAATTCAAATAAAATTAGAATATAAAACACACTCAATTAAAATAACTTCAGTTAAGCACATTCTAACAAAGTTATACTAGAATAAAACACTAATATGCAAGATAATTAAAAACGAGCTTGACCATTGTATTGGAGAACCGTTGAGTAGAAGTCGCGCGCTGAGCGGACTTGGACTAAAACGACGCCATTAGAACAAAATCACGATCCAAAAACTCAAATCATTATTCACCATCGAACAACAACGAACCATGGAACTTATCTAACTATCAGCTAACTTAAATAATTCATTCATTGGAATGAATACTTTATTCTTTTTAGATTTATCAACATGATAAACCGGATTCCCAATCTTAGTTAAAAAATCAAACTGATAAGGTATTATTTAGCTTACAAGTCCATAATTAACATTATAATGAAAAATTGCATAATAATAACAAGAGCAGTTTAATTTCGAGAACAATAACAAAGAAGTTAAACAAGATTAATTAAAAACTGAAATAAAACTTTATTGATTAAAAACTTCAACTATTACAAGACTAGAGAAAAATAAATCCTACATTATTTTTAACATTATAACAGTAAAACTAAAAATGGGATGATGTTTACATCTTTTTGGGTGGTTTTTATAGCCAAACCCCCAAGGTCCTTGGTAGAGTTTGTTGAGAAGATGCCTTCATCTTGACCATTGATCTTGCACTCTCTTTTTTCTTTCTTGATCCTAAGGCTGAAAATAGCCAACTATCACACGGATTGCCAATGTGGCAATCCAGTGTGCTAGTTGTGCTTCTTGATTGCTGACTTGTCACCTTCTTATTGGAGAAGTGGAGGTGGGTGATGTGTCTCACCGAATCAGGGAGGAGAAAAGGGCCACGTGGTTCTGGAATGATCACCATCAACCTCCAAATTTCTTGGTATTTAATTTGAGAGCGTGGTTTACACTCTCTTTAAAAAAAACCCCAATTTTGATTTCAGATTTAGGGTTTACTTTGGGGTAAAAAGCTGTGTTTATTATTTTTGGGAGATGAGAGATTATACATAGATAATATCGAGGATGGTGTGGTGAGTAATTGTAAATTGTTTGACCAAAAGTAGTATATAACTTATCCACCGTTTATTAAATTGCTTCATAGGCTTTTGTTTGGGCTTTGACAGCTTGGACCAAAATGTTAAAACTTGCCATCCGTTTATTCTTTGTTGTTGGGCCTTTTTATCCAAATATGATAACATAAGCATATTAATGGGCTTTTAAGGCCCATTAACCAAATGTGGGACCCACAATCCAAAATAACTCCATTAAGATTAAATCCACTAAAAACAGACTCGTTTTTTTTGCTCCGTTGATATTTTCTTCAAATTCGTGTCGATTTTGCCGGTTTTTATGAACTTCGGTACCTACACACATTAAACAACAAAACAAGCATATACATGGCCATTTTATACATTTAATGCATTTATTCATTGTTTATAGATACAAATGATATGAGTCATTTAGCTCATATCAGTAAGCTTGATGTCACAGAAACAAACAATTGGCCTAGAGCTTATTATTAAGCTGATTTCTAGCTTAATACTAAATACTGTAGAATTTCCTTTCAAAGAATGAAAGTTTATATGTTAAACTACAAGTGGAAATAGGTTTCATCTGAAAACATAAACAATCAAAGAAGTGACAAGTAATCAAAGATAGCATGTTTTGACTAAAAAAACTTGTGCAAAATCTGACCCAATATTTTTAGGTGCTATTTGCCTTTTTGACCAAATATTTGACCAAAGAACTTTACCAAAAGTCTTACACAAACTGATTGAGTGTAAGTGAATTCAAAAGAACATGTTTAACAAGCTGATTCACCAAGATGATCTTAAACCAAAAACTAGTTTAAAATATGATTATGAACTTTTTCAAAAAAATTTTGAGCAAATGTTTAAGATAGCTAAGAGCTTTTATCACACTTTGTTTAGTGAATGAAATGAACCAGTATTAACCCAAAATCCAACTAGTTTACTTGTTAAAACACAAAGTGAGTTACTGATGAACTATTGACTGATTAAAACCAATTTTGATTAAGTAAAACTAAATGATAAGCTATCAAACTACTAGCAGACTAAATACAACAAGATCATACTACAAGTGAGCTAACACAATCACAGTTCATCATTTAAGAGCTATAACTAGGAATTTAGCATGCAGAGACAGTTGAGTGGAATTTTAACAAGAAAATGAGTTCCTTTTAGCTTTGATGCCCCCTTTGATAGAGTAATAAGCGCTGAGCTTATTAAGATCAACAAAACACCATGAATCAACCACCAAACACCATTAATATATCATCTTCTACTACAAATCAGTCACCCCTGCTACACTGCTACAAATGACTATGGTATTAACTCAAAAACGATTCTGAACCAGCAACAATCTTCAAAACATCATCAAATCATTCCATTGATCATGATTGATCAATTGAATCACAACAATAACAAGTGTGTATGATTATCCAGAATTGAGAATGAGAATTGAGTGAAAGGGAAACTTGAATTTTGTTAATGGAGGTAAAGTTGGTTACAAAGTGGTTACAACTAACTAAGTAACTCTTAAGTGATTGTCAGTAACTTAAGAGTAGTTCTAACTAAATTGCTAGTGAAAAGAGAGAGAATTTAAGTAAGTGTGTGAAAAAACACACACTAAGTACATGTACAAAATGAGGACCTAGCTGGGTATTTATAGAGGTTGGGATATGATCTGGTGGAGGTTAGTGACGTGTTGCAACCAGTAGCATCCTTCCACATGGCTTGATTATCTTAATTGTTCAAAGTCGTTGAAGATCTAATTTGGGGGTTTTTGTTGTAGTTGATTTCACGTTAATTAGTTGCTGGGGTTGTAATCCTCTCTTGAAATAGAGAAATTTTGATGTTGATCATGTCTCTTAATATGATGTCTAGTTTGACTTCGATCCTTGGCTTGTTTGAATATAAGAGTGACATGTGGCGTTATTTTATTGGAGGAGAGAAGGTGTTGTGGATCAATATCCAAAGAGTGATTTATGATTGGTTGGAAATAGTGAGTATGTATCACTATGTGGATTTTGTTATTAAATGTAATAACAGCGCTAGTGGCCAACTGGCAATCCGTGTCACATTCATACTCCTCTCCCATTGGTTGAAACAAGTTATACACGGATCAAGCCAAAACTTGTGTGATTTTTGTCAAGTTTAGTTCTTATAGTTTAGGAAGAATAGGAATTAAACCCCAAGCTTCATTTCTTTGACATTTTTTATCCTTCTAACTTCAATCTTGTTCACTTATCATCCTTTGACTTGTTGACTTGAATGTTGACCAAATTTGACTTTGTTCTTGATTTTTACATAATTACACTTTTAGTCCCTCATCTTTGGAAGTTGTCAAGAAAGGTCCTTTATCTTTGCAAGACTTGTCACTTTTCATCGTCCTCTTGTCTTTTCTTCATCGTTAACGCTTGATTTCATTTGTTTGCTTAAAAATTGTATCTTTGTTATCTACACAAGCACAAACAACAAAACATACCCATAATACTGCTTTTATGAATAAAATTAGGTATTTTGCTTTGTGTTTTAGGGTGAATTGTGATATTATTGATATGAGATTTCACTCATATCAAATCTCATACACTTGATCATTGCCATGACCTCATGCAATGCCACATTTTAAAGCACCAATCTACATTTTTCTCATAATTAATCCACCTTGGCCAATATGAAATGCTTTTATACTACTCTACACTATATGATGCATGATTTTGATTTTATACAATGCAATGCAAAGGAAAGAAATTTTATTTATATATTTTTGGATTTTCTTGAAATGGTTTTGATGGAAATAACTCATAAAGAAATCATCGCTTTTAATTAGGGGTTTGGTACCATGAACACTTATCACCCTCAAGTTTCACTTTTCCAATACCAAGCTTATAAACAAGATCATTGTTATCCACAAGTAAAAGTACGTCAACTCATTCATATAGATTATTTTTTTACCATTATACCCCCACTTATTATGCCTCTAAGACCGGTTATTATTTGAGCAAATTGCATGAGGGAAAATTTGTCATTATTTAAAGCGTGAAATATAAGAAATGTAAAATCTCAAAATAAGGAAGCACGGTTTTAATCCTTAGTAGTCCTCTCATCTATTACTCAAAAAACTGCCCACAATTGATATAAGTCCGACTCAAAAGTTATTAGTCATTCGCCTTATGTGTAAGATCCTTATGTCATGCATTAATAAGTAGCTACACACTCGCTAAGGAAATAAAAATAAAACTCATGCAATAATTTATATCCGCCGCCTTTTTGAGACTTTGGATGTTCAATCCTGCAACCCGTCAAGGTAATATTAGATTGGAGCAACTATTAAATCCCCGCAACCCTTGTGAGAGTAATATTGGAATTCAATATCTACTATAATTAACACTTCACTTCCCCTCTTGGGAGTCTTGTATAATTATTATTTTATTCTTTCTTTTTCTTTTTTCTTCATTTTTTTCTTTTCTAGCCACTCATTTTTTTTCATAAGACGCTCTTATTTATCTTTATTCCTCACAAAGAAATTTGAAAAGAATAAAAGGAAAAACACCCGCTAAGTATTAAGCATGACATAATCTAGTACACGTAAAACGTTTTAACTTAGAATCTTAAGACGTACTTATAGCAACCACGAATGATTAGTCAAAAATGCACAAGAGACTACAAACCAATTAAAACCGCTCTTGATTATTTATTAACATATATACATGCGTTGACGAGAAAGTAAAGGTTACAAAAGGGGATATAAAAGCTACAATTAATTAATATGAGGTTTATCTAGCCCTTAACACTTATTTCAAACTCAACCATCTCATTTTCTCCACAGTTTAATATCTCAAATAATGAGACTCGTGGATGCTTAGCCTAATAAACCAATAAAGGTCTACATGGTTAAGGCTACTAGCTAGACAATGCTTGGATAAGCAAACTCGGGTTGAATCAAAGTATCCATGGCGGGCCTAGTATGTCAAAGAAGTCTAAATTTGTTAAACCATATCCTTTATTATATTTTCCTTTTTATATATTTTGATGAAAAATAAAAGAAAAATATATACAATGCAAATGGGTTATGCAATTGAAAAATGATTAATGCAAAAATTATGAATGCATATTTTTGGTGGCCAAAGTAGATCAAAAATTTGAAAAATGTTTGAAAAATTAATTTCCAAGTTATCATGAAGGTCAATGACAAAGTTCTAGGTAAGGTCACTTTGATAAAAGACCCCCTACACTTAAGATAAACATTGTCCTTAATGTTTAAGAGTATTGGATTAAACTCCCCTACACTTAGGACATTGACAACTTTTCTTAACCCAAGTTAAGGAAAGGTCTACTATAGTGAATTCATTTTTAAGAACAATGTGGTTATGAAATATCACAATAGTAACAAAGTGAACCTGATACAAGGGCATCCTCCATAAGCTTCAATGCACGTGATGAGAGAGAGAAACCCTATAAACAACAAGAAGACAAAAGGAAGGTCTCCCCTACACTTATCCTCAACTCTATACCCTTATTACTATCCTACCACACTCTAAGTCTAAAATCTCTAAGCCTAATTATTCAAGCTTGATTTATGGAGTCTCTTGCTCGACTCTTCCCACAATAAATTAATTAATAGGGAAAATGAGGATCTCTTGGACCTTTTCCACGGAAATGTCATCCCTAAAGTAATGCTTAACACGGTGACCATTCACTTTGAAATTTAGGCCATTTGGTTGTGACAACTCAATAGTTCCATATGGAAATACTTGATCAATAGTGAATTGACCGGACCATCTTGACTTAAGCTTGTCCACAAAGAGTTTCAACCTTGAGTTAAAGAGGAGAACAGGCTCTCCAATTTTGAACTCACGGTTCTTGATCTTAGCATCATGCAACTTCTTATTCTTTTCCTTGTAAAGCAATGAGTTCTTATAAGCATTGGCTCTCAATTCATCCATCTCATTGAGTTGGTCTTTTCTATGTGAACTGGCTTGGTTTAAATTAGAGTTTGCCCATTTGAGAGCCCATGAAGCCTTATTCTATAACTCAAATGGGAGGTGGAATGCTTTTCCATAGACAAGCCTATATGGAGTACAACCAATTGGTGTCTTAAAAGCCGTCGTAAAAGCCCACAAATAATCATCAAGCTTATCCGAACAAGAAGCTCGATGCTCTCCCATCGTTCTCTCTAAAATCCTCTTTAAACCACGATTTGTGACCTCGGTTTGCCCATTAGTTTGAGGGTGATACACGGTAGAAAGTCTATGGTTACACCATACTTCTTCATGACTCTTGTAAATTGATCATTACAAAAATGAGTCCCACAATCACTTATGATAGCCCGAGGTACACCAAATCTAGCAAATAATTGCTTCAAGAATTTCACTACAACTCTAGCATCATTAGTAGGAAAGGCTTTGGCCTCAACCCACTTTGAAACATAGTCCACGACTATGAGTATGTACTTATTGCCCTTTGATGATGGAAAAGGTCCCATGAAATCTATACCCCATACATCAAAAATCTCACACTCTTGTATAAAAATTTGTGGCATCTCATCTCGTTGATTAATCTTTCCTTGTCTTTGACAAACATCACAAAATTTCACCATCTCTTGGTCATCTTTGTATATGGAAGGCCAATAGAAACCCGAATAAAAGACTTTCTTGGCGGTGTAGTTGGGCCCAAAATGGCCTCCTGTAGGTCCCTTATGACAAGCTTCTAAGGTTTTAAATGCTTCGGGCCCATCTACACACCGTATTATGATTTGCTCCGCACATTGCCTAAATTGGTAAGGGTCATCCCAAAAATAGTATTTTGCTTCCTTAAGAAAATTTTTCTTTTGTTGTGAAGTGAGGCCCTCTATAAGCACATACCCTACAAGATAGTTTGCAATATCCGCAAACCAAGGGGTGGCATCCTCTTGTGAAGAGATAGACATGAGCTCCTCTAATGGAAAGGATTCATTAATTTCCTTATGAGGTAATTCATCTTGAAAAGGATGCTCAATTCTACTCAAGTGATCCGCCGCTAAATTCTCGGCTCCTTTCTTATCACGGATCTCTATGGAAAACTCTTGTAGCAATAAAACCCATCTCAAAAGCCTAGGCTTAACATCTTGCTTTGTCATGAGGTACTTGAGATCGGAATGATCCGTATACACTATGGTTTTCGAAAGCACAAGATAGGGTCTAAATTTCTCAAAGGCATAGAATATAGCAAGCAACTCTTTTTCTGTGGTGGTATAATGAAGTTGAGCACCCGTCATTGTCTTAATCGCATAGTTTATAGGTTGAAAATTCTTATTAACCCTTTGTCCTAACACGCCCCCCACGGCATAATCACTAGCATCACACATGAGCTCAAAAGGCAAATCCCAATTTGGAGAAACCAAAACGGGAGCCTTAGTCAACTTTTCCTTAAGTATCTCAAAAGAGTCTAATAACTCTTGTGTGAAAATGAAAGGAGCCTCTTTTTCCAAGAGGTGGGTCATGGGTCTTGCAATCTTAGAAAAATCTTGTATAAAACGTCTATAGAAACCCGCATAACCCAAAAAACTCCTAACTCCTTTCACCGTAGTAGGTGGGGGAAGTATAGCAATAACATCAATTTTAGCTCGATCCGCTTCTAAACCCTTATTGGATATCTTATTTCCAAAAACTATCCCCTCTTTGACCATGAAATGGCACTTCTCCCAATTAAGAACAAGACGTGTTTCTTCACACCTCTTAAGCATACGTTCTAAATGGGAGAGACAAGAAGTGAATGAATCTTTAAAGACCGAGAAATCATCCATGAAGACATCCATAGTGTGCTCAATCATATCATGAAAGATTGCCATCATACACCTTTGGAATGTCCCTGGTGCATTTCATAAGCCAAAAGGCATTCTCCTATAAGCAAATGTACCATAGGGACAAGTGAATGTGGTCTTTTCTTGATCCTTTGGATCAATGGGTATTTGCAAATAACCTGAGAATCCATCTAGAAAACAATAGTACTCATTTACTTCTAAGCGTTCAAGCATTTGGTCCATAAAAGGCAGTGGGAAATGATCTTTCCTAGTAGCATCATTGAGCTTCCTATAATCAATACAAACTCTCCAACCCGTGGTAAGTCTAGTAGGAATAACCTCATTGTTCTTGTTAGGCACTACGGTGATTCCACCCTTCTTAGGAACACTATGTACCAGGCTAACCCATGGAGAGTCGGAAATGGGGTATATCATACCTTCATCAAGGAGTTTTATAACTTCCTTTTTAATGACCTCATGGATTTTTGGGTTAACCCTTCTTTGGCTTTGAATGTCAGGTTTGTAATCATCCTCCATAAGGATTTTATGTGTACAAAAATTTGGATCAATTCCTGTTATGTCGGATATTTTCCATGCTTTGGCTCTCTTATGTTTCTTAAGGACTTCTACATGTTTTCCTTCTCATCACCTTTCAAGTCTTCTACTATGATCACGGGTAATTGGTCTTTTCCCTCTAAGAGAGCATATTCAAGGTGTGATGGAAGATCCTTAAGATTAAGGTAAGGTGGACTCTCAATGGAAGGTTTCACTATAGATAGATCGTCAATGGTAACTTCTTGTGGAGTGGGTGAAGGAATGGGATCCTCATTGAGCAACTTTTGGATAGTGAGAATGTCTTCTTCCCAATTAATGGGAGAATCATCATTACCAAGGAAGTTGGACTAAAATTCATCCAAGAGGAAATCACTCTCTCCAAATGGTGTTAAGGAGGGAGCAATTGAGGCAACGGTCTCTACATGAGGCATGTTATCACTATCATGTTTACAAGCTTCATGAAAATTCTCATCACACACCACATCAAGAACATCCACTATATTAATTGTTTCACAACCTTGAGACTTCTTAGTGACTTTTCCTAGCTTAAAAACCACTTTCTCATCCTCAACTCTCATAATTAATTCTCTTTCCGCCACATCTATAAGCGTATGAACCGTCCTAAAAAATGGTCTACCAACAATAAGAGGAACTCTCGTGTCCATATCATAATCAACCACTACAAAATCCACGAGAAACGTGAATTTATCAACCCCTACAAACACATCCTTCGCTATGCCTACCGGATAAGCTATGGGACGGTTAGCTAACTCAAGAGTCATCATAGTAGGAGTGAGCTCGGGAAGAGAGATTTTTTGCCAAACCGATAAAGGCGTGAAATTAATACTTTCCCCAAGATCTGCTAGGGCCATGCAATTTTCCACCCCGGGAAAAATAAAAGGGATCAAAAATCGGCCCGGATCTTCAAGTTTTGTAGGTAAGGTTTTGAGCAACATGGTGGAGCAATTCTCATTAAGTGATGTGTTAGGCAAATCCACCAACTTTTCCTTGTTTTAGAGGAGATCTTTGAACATTTTAGCAAACTTTGGCATATAGGCAAGAGCTGCCCCAAAGGATATGTTTATGTTGAGTTGCTTGAACATCCTCAAAAAGTTAGAGACTTAAATATCATCCTTGTTTTTAAGTTTCCCCTTTCTCAATCTTGATGGATATGGAAGGCTTGGTTTTGGTGTAGGTTGAGTAGTTGTTGTTCAAGAGTTCTCTTTGTTGGTTTCTTCATTGGGAGGTGTGGAAGGTAAAAGAGTAGTGGGTGTAAGATGAGAAGGTGTAGGTGTTGAAGTTGTAGAGCTTCAAGGTGTTGTGTTTGATGTTGAAGGCTTATCACAAGGTGGAACCATAGTATGCTTAACCAAAGTAGGTGTAGGAGGTGAAGGATCATTAGTAATTTTTCCACTCCTTGTTGTGATAGCATTGACATTAACCCTTAGATTTGTTTGTGTGTTTGAAGGTATAGCCCCTTGTGGCCTTTGATTAAGAATCATCATAATCCTCTTGTTAGTCTCCTCATTTATGGCTCTTATTTGATCTTGTGTTCTCTTTTCACTTTCACAAATTCTTCTTTCGGTTTCTTGGTTCAACTTTTGAAGTAGCTCAAAGGTATCATTTTGCCCACATCCTTGATTGTGACCTTGATGGTATCCTTGATTTTGAAAGGGTGGAGGTGGTTGGTTAAATCCTTGATTTTTTGCATGAAAGTTATTTCCTTGATGTTGAAAATTGTTGGGTGCTCTATAGTTGTTTCCTTGGTAGTTTGACCTAGGCCCTTGATTTCTTTGAAGCAATTGAGGAGGATTGGTTTAATTTTGGGTGGGTGGATGGGGTGGAAAGGCGGGTGGAGCTAGGTAGTTATTTTATTTGTAAGAGAGATTGTTTGGGTTGATGTTGGGTTTGAAATGCTCTCTATGTTCATCTTGATAAGCATAACATTCACCTTGGTAATTTTGAACCTTGTCACATTGTAGGTAAGAATGAGGACCTCCACAAGTCTCACATGATATAGTAATGGCATTCACATCATTGGAAGAGTTGTTCAAGGGAAGGTTCTTAAGGGCTTGGGTTATCTCTTGATTTGTCTTATTATTCTTTTCCATTTGTTGAAGTATCTCAATGTGACTCTTGAGGAATATTTTATCAATGGATGTTTCAGAACTATCTGGCACAACATTAGAGGTGGCAAATCTTGCCCATTTTGATGCATATGGGCACTTTTTGCCCATTTTCAAAAAAGGATGGGGCACTTTTTTCCCATTCTTTATAATGAATTGGCTAAACGGGCGCATATGTATGAAACTAAATAGGCTTAACGGGCGCACTTGTAAAATACAAATTAGTATACTCGACAAATATTTTTTATTAAATTTTTTATCCCGGCTTTCAAAAAAGTATTTTTATTTTTTATTTGTGGGTTTTTATATGTTTTTTTTCTTTTTTATCTTGCGCCCGCTTAGCCCGCCCGTTTCGCCCGTGCCCATTGATCCTGCCGCCCGTTTAGCCCGCCGCCCGTTTAGCCCGTTGCCCGTTTAGCCCGCCGCCCGTGCCCGCCCGCCCGCCCATTTTGCCACCTCTACACAACATGAACCCTTTCATCAATTTGGTTATTTGTTTGCACCATGGATTTAGTCTCAATAATGTCCTATGCCTCTTGTATGGATTTGGTAAGAATATTCCCACCAGCGGAGGAGTTGAGGGAATCTTGATGATGTGGTCTTAATCCATTGTAGAAGGTATTGATTTGGTGAACTTCATTGAATCCATGATTGGGGCATTTTCTCAATAACTCCTTGTACTCTTCCCAAGCATCACTAAAGGTTTGATTAGGTTTTTGTTGAAATCCAATAATTAGGTTTCTCAAAGCCATGGTCTTAGATGGAGGAAAGAACCTATTAAAAACTTCTTGGTAAAATCATCCCAAGTGGTAATGCTCTTAGGTGGAAGTCTATCTGGCCAATACCTAGCACTTCCCTCTAGGGAGATTTGAATCAAGATCAAGTTAATGGCATCATGAGGAACTCTATTGTACTTAATGGTATTGCAAATGGATAGAAACTTCTTGATATGATCGTGTAGATCATCATTAGGTCTCCCAAAAATGGTGTGTTAGAAACCAAGGTAATCATGGATGTCTTAAGCTCAAAGGTATTTTCGGGTATCTCGGGTATAACAATGGAATCGGCATAACCTTGCACGTTTGATTCAAGGTGCTCTATCAATGGTCTGGTGTCAACAGCGGCCATGGCTTCTTGTGTGTTGTTCTAAAGAGTAAGGTCAACGCAAAATCTACGAGAAAGAATTTCAAATCAGATATAGACGAAAACACTTAATGAATATGAATATATCCCATGTTTTCATAATTTGAGTACGCATTCGAAAGCTCCTCGGATCGTTACCCAGGTCATTCAAATGAAATCAAATCATAAGAAATGATAAGAACGTCAATACATCCAGTTGGGTATCAACACTCGGTAATCAGATACTTTTCCTAAGAATCTCGCTACGAGAGAATTGGACAAGAAGGGAATATCAATTGTCAAATAAGACAATTTCCACAGATGAATAAAATTCGACTCGGAAGAGTAGATGCTACAGGCACATATGTAGGTGTCCCTAACACTATGTCCCTATTTTTCACTTCTTGCAAATCTCATAAAATTTTATCTTTCACAATCTTCAAAGAAAATGTTGTGTTTATTAATCGGTTTTATGGTGACTACTAATCAGCCTTGCATGGTCCATTCCAAATTGTATGTAGGCGCGCAACTATATACAATTTCAAGATTAACGATGCAATACTCAGTTCGTCAAAATTTTATCATCATGTCTATCATAAAAACATTTTCATGCTTAATTCTTAGATAAGAATCAAGAATAAATTTACAAAGATTTTCTTTGCTATGAAAACAGTTAGGTTTTCCAAGGTACTTTATAAACAACTTCATTTTGATAACAATCTCTTATAAATCTCACTTTGAATAATCCTTATAGGGATGAAAATTCAATTTTCTCAAAGGATACCGTTTTAACTTTATAAAAACAATGTGTGATCTGCAAAAGAGTGACGAAGAGTTGTTCAGGAACTAACTACAATTAATCATGAGGTTCATGACCTCGATGGCACTCACGAAGATTGATTCACAACGTAACTCAATTCGAGATGAGTACTTGTTCCATGGTTGCATCACTAATGCGAACATTAGGATGAAGCAATAAAGATAGATGACATCGATACATGTAAAATTTATCAATCAAAGGTAGTCTTTTCATTAATCACAAACAAGTCAAATTGTACCGTAACACATTATGTGTCACTATGTCATACAATTCTCAGAACTCATCCTACCAACTGATATCTCAGTTAAGTTAGGGATATTTAAAAGATACCACAATGAATACTAATCTACAAGAGTCATTAGGTGTCCCACCTGTCCTGGAAGATCCATCGGTCTCAATTCAGAAGAAGATTTCTTCAATTTATTTCTTGGACACTGGGCATCCTCGTTAATGGACAATGGCCTAGGAACAACCCTTAACATGAATCAACAATCAATTAAAATCTTATAATTCAATCACAGAACTTAATGACTTCCTTTTAACAATCTCATATTCCATACGGGTTAAATTTTACTTTATTCAAGTTCAAATCATCTTACACTCAATTCGATATCCTACTTCATTCTCCAATACTTTCAATCTAATTTATAAAGCTTAAAATGGCAATAAAAGCTCGATATGATCATCACTTAATTTCCAATCCTATAGCTCTTAAAACAATTATCAAATGAGTCACTAGTATGAAATGACTCGATCATTCAACTATATTTTTCGGAAAGGTATTAGTGGCATGAGGCTTTTGGGTAATAGTTCCAATGACAGCCTCAAGTGCAACATTCACCCTTTCGATTTCAATTTAAGAATTGGATGACAATGAATCAGATGACATCTTTCTAGGTGGTAACGTTTTGACAAACTCCACTCTATAAGGAAAGATCGTCATGACATCGATATCAGATTTAATCTCGCCAATTCTTCTTTAATATCACAATCAACTAATATCTACATTTCTACGAATATTAACCATTTGTTGGGATCATAAATATCGACAACTTGGTTTAGATCTAGGATAGCTATAATTCCTACGAGAATAGCTTCGATTAATTTACTAGGGGATTTAGGGTTACTTGTGACAATCTACGTCGTATAAATACCTCGTATAAAAATCAAAATAATCATCAAACAATCATGTAATAAAATTACATCATATATATATATAATCCAAGTTATATATATTAAAATAACACTTCTCAGTCTGGCCTTGTCGGTAACTCGGGAATTCTTCGGCACCATTATAGTCAAAAGATTTTTAGACATTTGTGAAAAATGTTTATAGTTAAAAGATTTTTAAATGTTTTATTCAAAACCATGGTTTTAAAAATCTTTCGTTCTCTATAACGAGAGCTCTGGTACCAAACTGTAACTCCCCCAAATTTATACAACTCAATACAGCGGAAGACTCGTTGGTGTTACGGGATAGCACATTACTCACATCATAGACAACGCTTTAAAAATCGCGTCGTTTATTAATAAAGCATTTCCATTCATTAATATCGAAGTTACATAGGTCCCAAGTCATTACATTTCATACAATGTTTTACAAAGTATTTGAATGGAAAATATTGTTTAAGTGCGGGCCATGAATTCTTGTTGTCTTCCCGAGAATTACCTTCAAGTACCTGAGACAAAACATGTTAAAAGAAAAGGTCAGCGATAACGCCGAGTGAATTCATAGAGTTTAATAAAGTCCATCAATATAATATCAGTATAAAGTTATTACTGAAAGTCATTTTGTACAAATCTTTGTAATAGGCCATAAAATAGCCAAAGTCATTTTTATACAAATCCTTGTCGAAAATCATAATATAAGCATTTTCCTTAAAGATCATTATACGAGCCAATGTCGTAAAAACACCATACAATACGTCTTATGACGTTGTATGAAAATAAAAACCGTTATATGAATATGGTTATGAAAACCAGAACACGAACATAATATCAATAGTATGACCCTGTATTGCTAGTCAGGCAATACATCGTAATTCGGTGCGTCTATTAGTATTTCGGTAATTGGATTATTATAAGCCGCATGACATTGTTACCTTACTAAACCAACAACGGGTAGCTAACCCGATACTCAATTTTCCCATCTAAAGTAGCGTGTCGTCACAAAGGTCACGCTATGGAAATCTTCTCATACGTAAATTCGCTTACCAATCAATGTAGCACGACGGGGATCAACCGTCAAGGCGCGAACTGGGGTGATCGTCCCCAAATAGTACTATTAAATGCATAGGCGTCCACCAAATCCTGGTAGTTCACAATTAATGCTAATGGGACTTTTAGTGACATAACCTAACTTTCATAATCCATTTAATTTCATCTATCGCGTCCTTTAATCATTTATCGGGTCATAAATCGGGTCATACAATCATTCGGGTCCAAATCAATAAACAAACAATCGGGACAAATGGTGTTCTATTTTATAAAAACTAACATGTTATCTCCCTCGCGGGTTTATAAAAAATTTCATAAAAACATTTAAAAGAGTGCGAGGCTATGAACTCACATTGATGTGGGAAGGCGGGTTATCGGCAATTCGGATGTACGGTACGTGCTTCAATCACGGAAACCTAGAAAAATAATAATCGTCTTAGACTCATGTCCAATGACTTTATAAAAATAACAATTATGTATACATATGATGATTTTATATATATGATGATCCAGTGGGTTTACATGTTCTCTTTTACTCATTCTAGTGTTTACGTATTGGTATCTTCTTACTAGTTTACTAGTTTTACCTATTTACGTGTTTTAAGTCCAATAAACTTATTATAAGTTCTTTAACTTGTATTAATCCTTGTTATACTTATATTATCAGTATCTACATTTTACAAGTTGGGCCTAAATGGGTTAAGTCCAATAAATAAGTTTATAAGTGTTTTAGTCCATTTTGTTGTTTTATTAGTCTGATAACGTTAATTTTGTCCGTTAATATCCGTATGTTATATAGTTCGGGTTTTATCGGTTTTTACTTGTTATATATATTTATATATCAGTAAATGAGTTTTATAAAATTTTACATTAGACGGGTCCAACCGTCTGAGTTTTATTTAACAAAAACGTTAATTTTACGGTAATAGCCGAAAAAGTCGTAAAAATCATGTTTATAGTTTTATAACTTATAAAACATAACAAGTTACCATTTTTATAAAATGTCCACTTATTTATCATTGTACATATTTATATAATTAAAATTCATGAGTTAGTGGGTATTAACTTTACATTTTATACAATATAATTTTGAGTGCTTATATAATAATATTATACTTTAATTTCCAAAATCTGATTTTTATTTTCATCTTCACCAAAACTGCCATATCTAGAGTTCTATATGGAGATAGAAGCTCAAATTTTTATCACATAAACTAAATGATATTTTCTCGATTTAACTCTCCTATAGCTACTGTTGAATCATCCTCCAAGTATTTTCTAAAAATAGTCCAAAACAATAAACTCAGATTTGTACCCTAAACTTGTTTTGATCATATCTCACTCATTACAATGATTCCATTGCATGGCCAACTCTCACATATGTACAAGACCCATAGGTTACTGAAAGTCCATTAATCTATGCCATTTTTATCAGTTCATCATTTGATTCTTTACTGTTTTATACAGCCAACAAATTTAAACAAGATTTTAACCTTGTTTCTTATAGTCTTTAATCTTTTTAAGCATGTTTATCAACACCAAATCCCCACACAACACTTTTAATCATCATTCATCATCATATACATATACATAAGTAAAATAAATACAAGATTACATAATCAAAATAACAAGAAGATTAGGAGAACAATCTTTATACCACCATGATGATGTAGGTTGTGATCAAAACATGGATTTTGATGGAGAAACTTGTGCATAGCCAAGACCATCTTTAAGACCACCAATCTTCATGAACACCTTGTGGAAAATCAGCCCTAATACTCCATGGAAACTCCTCCTTGGATGTTATAACTTGCACCAATCTTCATCTTTTTGAATGGAGATTATCATATGTTAATTATAACATATGTTTGTGGTTAAATTTGGATCAAATGGAGGTGTTTGGTGATGATAGTTGGACGAATTTCTAGAGAGAGAGGGAGGAGAGTTGTGTGGTTTTCATGTAAGAAATGAATGGATGGTTTGAGGTGGTGGTTTTGCTAGTTTGTTAGCTTAGTTTGTAAGCCTAAAATGGACAAGTGTCCTTGATTTAATATCAAGTTGACACACATGGAGTGTGTTGGCTTATGTTGGACGCCACACATTGTGGGGTGGGCAAGTGTAAAACTTGTCCCATCCCACTAATTTACGGGTACTCCTCGATTCTAGTTTCCTCGATTTGCGTGCCCTCGGGTCGTTTTATGAAAAACGTTTTTATAAATTATGAATCAACGGCACAAAACGAATCTAATAAAAATTGTCTCATCAAAAACGGAGTTCGAAAACGTAAATACGTAATCCTAAGGTTTCCGGTTTAGTCGTAAAGGACGTTAAAATAAAATCGTAAGTCCTAATCTCTTCTCGTAAATTTGTGAGTTTATGAACCAACACAAATTTAAAATCTCAAAATAATATTCACGGACAAATTTATTTTCTGAAATGTCGGACTGTCACCAAAGACGGTGTATGTAAACGTAAGCACGTAACGTATAATCCTCCGGTTTAGACGTAGTCGACGCTACTTCAAGACGTAAATCCAAATTTCTTCCCAAAAATAAGTGAGGTCATATTGTAACATTAAAATAATGTTTTCAAATAAATATTGAGAATAAAATATCAATCATAAATTGACGGATTGTCACAGTTCTTATACGTATATGTATCTACATATAATAATATATCAAAAATATTTTTTGTATTTATTGGGTTTTTTTTAAGAAAAATACTATATGTACGTAAAAACGATGAAACCGATATAATATATATTTTTGTGTGTAATCTTTTAGGAAAAAGATTACTTTTTGAATTTTTTATTTTTTGGTTCAGTTCTTTAGGAAAAGAATTGATTTTGTTATTTTTTAGTATTTATATTTTTATATTTTTGAATTTTTTTTATGTTTTGGATTTATGATACGTAAAAAGAACGTTCACAAGGTGAACGGATCCCAAAATCCAATCGAAACCGTCAATCAATAGTCTCTCGTAATCTAATTCCCCAGCAGCGGCGCCATTTAATATTGAGTATTTGCAAGTTCGTTTTTTCTCGACTCAAGACAAATTGAAAGGCCCATTAATATCAAGTTTATATTGTTTTGGTTGTTAAAAAATTATTTGGATTCTAGGTCTAATTCAAACAAACACGTAAAAATTGAAAATATTATAGGTCTATTTAACCGTAAAACAAAGTCCAAGTACCACAAAATATTCACAAAGTACAAGTATTTAACGCATACAATGTAAAAGTACTAAACATGTAAAGAAAATGAAAATATAGGAACTAAAAGTGTAAAATAAGAAAGTATAGGGACCAAATGTGAAAAATATAACAAACTATAGCAACTAACTAACAAATTCCAAAAGCTAACTAACAAAATGTGTAACTAATTAGATTTCAGGGACCTAAGTTTGCAAACACTAGAAAAGTTAACTTCTAAAGCCGTTAAGCAAGTTTTAGAAAAACCAAGGATCAAAGTGCAATTAAAAGCACAACTTTTTCAAAAACGGGCACAAGCACACAAATAAGCTCGTATGAGCTTATTAATCCACTAAAATTGTTCTGGTTTTCTATAAAATGCTTAAAATCAAGATTAAGCTAGACTGGTAAAAGGTTTTAAGCTAAGATTCAATAAATCTCAAAGTAGCTTATTTCAATAAGCCCAAGTTAAGCTAAAAGCTTATTCAGACATCCACAAAATGATTTTCTTGTTGAAAATGATTAAAGAAGTCACACAAAGCTTGGAATGTCTTTTGGTTTCGAAAGTCATCAAGAAAATAAGCTAAAATCTAAAATAAGACAAAAGTGCTTATGTTGACTAAGTTTGACCAAAAATCTCAAAAAGCTGAAATTGATAGGGTCTACTCAGGACATGTTTGTAAAGTTATTGGTGAAAGAAATTCGGGTGTTTAATGAAGAGGTTTAAGAGATATTGAAAACACTAAGATTGATGTCAAAGAAACTAGCAATTGGTCTAGAGCTTATTATTAAGCTGATTTCTAGCTTAATACTGTATACTATAGTCTTTCCTTTCAAAGAATAAAAGTTTTTATGTTAAACTACAAGTGGGAACAGGTTTTAGCTGAAAACATCAACAATCAAAGAAATGACAAGTAATCAAAGATAGCATGTTTTGACTGAAAAAACATGTGCAAAATCTGACCCAATCTTTTTAGGTGCTATTTGTCTTTTTGACCAAATATTTGACCAAAGAACTTTACCAAAAGTCTTACACTAACTGACTGAGTGTAAGTGAATTCAAAAGAACAGGTTTAACAAGCTGATTCACCAAAATGATCTTAAACAGAACACTAGTTTAAAATCTGATTATGAACTTTTTCAAAAGATTTTTGAGCAAATGTTTAAGAGAGCTAAGAGCTTTTATCAAACTTTGTTTAGTGAATGAAACGAACCAGTATTAACCCAAAATCCAACTAGATCACTTGTTAAACCACAAAGTGTGTTACTGATGAACTATTGACTGATTAAAACCAATTTTGATTAAGTAAAACTAAATGATAAGCTATCTAACTACTAGCATTTAAGATCTATAACTAGGAATTAAGCATGTAGAGAAAGTTGAGTGTAATTTTAACAAGAAAATGCGTTCCTTTTAGCATTGATACCAGAAATTGAGTATATTGAAGTTCGTTTTCTCTCGATTCTTGACTAATTGAAAGTCCTAAAAATCTCAAATTTATAATTGTTCTTGGTTGATAGGGTATTTGGATATTCTATGTCTATTTTAAAAAACAAGTAAAAATGGTGAAAGATATTAAGCTATGTATCCATAAAACACTTAGCAATTACCAAATATTATTCACAAAAGTTCAAATTGTAAAAACATAAAAGTAATGTGCTCAAAATGTAAAGTAATTGAAAGTACTAAGATTTAAATGTAAAGTACAGAAAGTAAAAGGACCTCTAACAATCTTGTAACTAACTAATAACAACTTTACAAACTTTCTAACTGAATATGACAAGTAACTGAAAGTTTAGAGATTGAAATCTTGCAAACCCTAATTTCTAGCAAGTTTAGCAACAAGTGCAAACAGTTACAAACCACAAGGACTATAATGCAATTAATCAACACTTATTAACAAAAACGAGCACAATTCATTAATAAGCTCGTATAAGCTCAATTCTGGACCAAATAATGTTTTAAAATTCTTAAAATTGAAAATCTTGGCTTGTATGAGGAAACTGCTTAAAACCAAGTAGAACTTAAGATAACTTATTCCAATAAGCCATCATTAAGCTAACTGAAAATTAAGACATGCTTAATTAGATTTTTATGCTCAAACTTATTAACCAGCTTAATAAGAGTATGGAATGTCTTTTCTTTTTGAAAATGATACACTAAATAAGCTTAAAAATGGAATTAAGTTGAAAAGAGCTTATTGACCAAATTTGACCAAAATTGTGAAAAAGCTGAAAAGTTCTAAATCTACTCAAGACATGTTTCTAAACAGGTTTGTGAAGAAAAATGGGAACATTTATGAAGTAGAATTGGCTATACAAGGAAACAGTCCACTTCCTTTTATAGAAACTTGAGTTTGCTAAGGAGCTTATTAATAAGCTGATATTTCAATCGAAACATAATACTGTAGAATTTCCTTGCACATAGTTAAACATTGGATGTTTAGCTACAACTCGAAACTGGTTTCACGCAATTTGGTTAAGAAATGAGTAAATGGCAAGGATTTGAAATGAGTTAGTTTTCTGAATGACAAAGATCACAGACTTTGACCCATACTTTTTCTATACCATTTGCCTTTTTGACCTGAACTTTGACTTCAAAACCAAACAAAGTTGTTTCCACTGGTTTACTGAATGTGAATAAGCAAAACTTAATAGGTTTAACAAACTTGTATTACAAAAACATGGCAGATCTAAACACTATTTATCAAGTCTGTGGAAAACTTTAACAAAGTGATTTTGATTAAGAGAGTGAAACAGGATAAGTCTGATATCAAGAAATGTTCTATGAGTAAAATGAAAGTAATCTTGACCAAACTTAGACTTGTTAACAGGCTTGAACAAAAAATGCACTCAAAAGCTAAAACTATTGAAAAACATAACTCAATTCAAGCAATAACTGACTAAAGGATACAAGATTACTCACAAGCCATCATATGCACAAGATTACACTAAAACATATCTAAACACATTATCATAGCAGCACAAATTGTTTACTCTAAGAATGTAGCATGAAAACTTCAATTGAGTGGAACCTAAAAATGGAATTCTGAAACCTTTTAGCTAGAAGCCTCCTTTGATGGAGTAGTGTGGTGCTGAGCCAACTAAGATCTACAAAAACACCAAAAGAACACCACCATTAACCATTATATCACCTCTAAAATCTTTTTCTGAACAAATTAAACCAAACAGCTACAAACTACAACCCAGGTACTGGAATAAACTGATCTTGCTAGAAAAATTGATGTAACTTCCAAAATCGTCTCAAGCAAACTCCATTGATCAGTTATGATCAATGGAATCTCAAACAGTAACAGAATTGTAGGATTCAGTAAGTGAAATGAATATGAGAGAAGAGGAAAATGTATATTTTGTGATTTTTATTGATTGATGAAGGAAAAGTGGTTACAACTGCTTAACTAATTCTATAACTACCTCTCAAGTGTGTGTCAAACACTTGAGATAAGTTCACTAACTCAATGAGAAACAGAATTGAGAGAGAAAATCTAAAGTGTGTGTTTTTGCACACTTAGCTACACACTGAAAATGAATGTACAATTTCCTATTTATAGAGGTTGATGATGATGAGCTGGGGTAGCATGACGTGTCTTTGCCAATTAGGAGATGCCAGGTGTCAAAGTCTAGTGGATTACATATTTCACTCAAAGAACAGGAAAGGGGTTTTCTTCTCCTTTGATCTTCATCTTAATTGACTTATGAAGTTGAATTCGTCATCTCAATCCGAATAATTTTCACGTAGAAAACTTTTTGTGAAATGCATTGTAGCTCTTACTCGTTCCTAGGTTTGTTGATAGTTGGAGATGACACGTGTCAAGTTCTTGTTGGTTATTCGCCCTTCACATGGATCATTATCTTTAGTGGATAAAAAGTATTATTGAGTGTTGATCTCTGATTGGCTGAAAGAAAATAAGTACGCTGCAATGTTTTGGATTTGGGTATTAAATGAATAATGAGTTGGCAGTCCAGCTGGTGATCCATGTTCTCTTTTTCTTGTATTTTCATTGGTCAACAGGCAAGTGACACGGATCAAGGCCAAAGTTGGTGCATTTTTGACAATTTCAATCTAACACCCCCAAATTACATTGCGCAGCGGAAATACACATTTGGGTGCTAAATACAAAAGTCGTTATACAAGACACTTTGAACAGTTTCAAAATGATACATTTGAAATATAAAAGGATATAATTTAACCATTGTCTAAAACTTTCGATCCCAAGTAAAACACTTTAAGAATTATTAGAGTTACATTTAGGTCCCCAAAAGACTTTATCAAATCAACAAACAATTTACCAAAGTACATGACCGTACATTATTATTTTTATGACACAAGGGAAAAGAAATCTGTTTTAGACCAATCACCACAAAAGCAACCCGCAATGCTTCTCCAGCAAGCTCCATCAGCAATCCACTTCAATCACCTGAAATACATGCTTAAAATCATCAACACAATGGTTGTGTGAGTCTATAAGTTTTCCAAATCATCATTTGAATACATGAGAAAAATCAATCAAGATCATTTAATAGAATTGTCATGCACACAATCTATTTATCAGGCATTCGGGCATATAGCAATAGCTATATAATTGTATTAAGCTCATGACACCGACCCCTTAACTTAGTCACCCACGCCTAAATCCGGCATGACTAGATGAATTCCAGTGCCCCTACTAGGGTGTAACACCCCCAAATTTATACAATTCAATACAGCGGAAGACTCGTTGGTGTTACGGGATAACACATTACTCACATCATAGACAACGCTTAAAAATCGCGTCGTTTAATAATAAAGCATTTCCATTCATAAATATCAAGTTACATAGGTCCCAAGTCAATGTATTTCATACAGGTTTTACAAAGCATTTGAATGAAAATTGTTATTAAGTGCGGGTCATGAATTCTTGTTGTCTTCCCGAGAATTACCTTCAAGTACCTGAGATAAAACATGTTAAGAAAAGGTCAGCGATAACGCCGAGTGAATTCATAGAGTTTAATAAAACCATTAATATATCATTGGTATATAATTATTACTGAAAATCATTTTGTACAAATCTTTATAATAGGCCATAAAATAGCCAAAGTCATTTTATACAAATCCTTATCAAAAATCATAATATAGGCTTTTTCCTTCAAAATCATTATATGAACCAAAGTCGTAAAATCATCATACAATACGCTTTATAACGTTGTATAGATTAAATAAAAAACCGTTATATAAATATGGTTATATAAAACCAAAACACAAACATAATATCAATAATATGACCCTGTATTGCTAGTTAGGCAATATATCGTAATTCAATGCATAAAGCAGTATTTTGTTATTTTTGGATTATTATAAGCCGCATGACATTGTTACCTTACTATAACAAACAACGGGTAGCTAACCCGAAACTCATTTGCCCATCTAAATTAGTGTGTCGTCACAATAATCATGCTTGTGTAAATCTTCTCATACATAAATTCGCTTACCAATCAATGTTGCACGACGGGGATCAACCGTCAAGGCGCGAACTGGGGTGATCGTCCCCAAATAGTACTATTATATGCATAAGCGTCTACCAAATCCCGGTAGTTCACAGTTCATGCTAATGGGACTTTTAGTGACATAACCTAACTTTAATAATCCATTTTATTTCATCTATCGGGTCGTATATTCATTCATCGGGTCATACAATTATTCGGGTCCAAATCAATAAACAAACAATCGGGACAAATGGTGTCCTATTTTATCAAAACTAACATGTTATCTCCCTCGCGGGTTTATAAAATATTTCATAAAAACATTTAAAAGAGTGCAAGGCTATGAACACACGTTGATGTGGGAAAGCGGGTTATCGGCAATTCGAATGTACGGTACGTGCTTCAATCACGGAAACCTAGAAAAATAATACTCGTCTTAGATATTTGTCCAATGACTTTATAAAAATAATAATTATGTATACATATGATGATTTTATATATAAGATTATGATCAAGTGGGTTTATACATTCTCATTTACTCATTTTAGTGTTATGTATTGGTAACTTTCATACTAGTTTACTAGTTTTACCTATTTACATGTTTTAGGTCCAATAAGCCTATTATAAGTTCATTAACTTGTATTAATCCATTTTATACTTGTATTATCAGTATTTATACTTTACATGTTGGGCCCAAATGGGTTAAGCCCAATAAGTAATTTTTATAAGTGTTTAACTTATTTAGTTAAATTGTTAGTCCAAATATGCTAACTTATCTCGTTAATGTCCGTGTGTCATATAGTTCGGGTTTTATCGGTTTTTACTTGTATTAGGTACTTATATATCAGTATATGACTTTTAAAAACTTTACATTAGACGGGTTTGATCGTCAATGTTTTTAATTGGCGAAAAACGTTAATTTTACGATAATAGCCGAAAAAGTCGTAAAAATCATGTTTATAGTTTTTATAACTTACAAAGCTTATTCAACTACCATTTTTATAAAGTGTTCATTTATTTAACCTTATACATATTTATATAAATGAAATTTATAAGTTAGTGGGTTTTAATTCACATTTTATACTATATTAGTTTGAGTGCTTATATAATACTATTAAACATTAATTCTTCAAAAATCTGATTTTTAGTTTCATCTTCACCATTTTTATCATATCTTGAGTTCTATAAGGAGATAGAAGCTCATTTTTGGATTCATAAACTTAATATTATGTGCTACAAATAAGTCAGTTATAGATACTGCTCATTCCATGTTTAACTATCCTTAACAGTCCCTACAAAATAGACTATTCAGATTGGTACACTAATCTTGTTTTGATCATATATCACTCATTTTGATGATTCCATTGCATGGCCAACTCTCACATGTGTATAAAACCTAATACTTACTGTATATTGATTCCAATTTACTATTTTATCAGTTTAACATTTGGTTACTTACTGTTTTTATACAGCCATCACATTAAGCAATATTTTAACCATTTACATGTGGTTTTCCATCTTTTTACCCATGTTTATCAACACCAAATCCCCACATAATATTTTTATCATCATTCATCATCATATACATATACATAAATAAATAAAATACAATATTACATAATCAAAATAACAAGAGGATAGGAAGAACAATCTCTATAACACCATTAGTGATGAAAAGATGAGTCTTTGATGAACAAGGCTTGGATTTTGATGGCAAAAACTTGTGATAAACCAATATCATCTTCAAGTCTACCAACCTTTATAAACTTCTCATGGAAAATCATCCCTATGACACCAACAAATCTTCTCCTTAGATGTTAGAATCACCTCCAATCTTTAAAGCTTCAAAGTAGCATCATCATGTGTATGAGTAACACATGATTTTATTGCTAACATAGATCAAATGACGGTTGTTTTTGATGATGGTTGGATGAATTTTAGAGAGATGAGAGAGTTTGGTGAGTGGTTTGCATGAGTTGCTAAGTGTAAATGGTATGAATGAAGTGGTTTTGGTGGTTTTGTGCTAAGTTAGCTTACATGTTAAGCTTATGCTAACATGTGTTAGCTTTCTAGCTAAAAGGGTGCCACATCTTATGATGTGGTGTCCTCTTTTGGCCATCTCTTTTGAGTGGGGTGGGATAAACTTGTTTTTCCCATCCCACTAATTTATGGGTATTCTTCGATTCTAGTTTCCTCGATTTGCATGCCCTCGGGTCGTTTTACGAAAAACGTTTTTATAAATTATGAATCAACGGCACAAAACGAATCTAATAAAAATTGTCTCATCAAAAACGGAGTTCGAAAACGTAAATACGTAATCCTAAGGTTTTCGGTTTAGCCGTAAAGGACGTTAAATTATAATCGTAAGTCCTAATCTCTTCTCGTAATTTTGTGAGTTTATGAACCAACACAAATTTAAAATCCCAAAATAATATTCACGGATAAATTTATTTTCTGAAATGTCAGACTGTCACCAAAACGGTGTATGTAAACGTAAGCACGTAACGTAGAATCCTCCGGTTTAGACGTAGTCGATGCTACTTCAAGACGTAAATCCAAATTTCTTCCCAAAAATAAGTGAGTTCATAATATAACATTAAAATAATGTTTTTAAATAATACTTGAGAATAAAATATCAACCATAAATTGACGGATTGTCACAGCATTTACCCCTAAACAGGATCTTTGTCCTCAAAGATCATCTTATCTTACTACTCGCTTCTTATAGAGTTAAAGCCATGTGGGTATTTCCTCCACATTCGGTCTTTTCTCACAAGTGTAATTCATTACAATACGCGAGTTTCATCAAACATAACTACGGGAATAAGATCAGGCTTAATGTTGACTTACTTTCTCTATCCATGATGTTCACGGGTTTTTGATGAACGCAACTTTTCGCCGATCTAAACTTTATCAAGAAGTGATCAGATTCTCACTTGATGGAAATTTTATCAAGTTCGATATACGAAACATAATTCACGAAGCTCTTGAAGTCCTAGGGTAGATCTAGCTTATATGCCTTTCAAACAAATTTTTACATCATTTCAATGGTCCCATTCAACAGGGACTTATTTCCCATGATCTTTCAGATCATCTATTCATTTTTTCAAGGTGAAAATTTTTGACATCACTTCGCCACCCATCCGACACTTCAAGATCTACATTTCATATTCACATAACCTCCTGCCCACTATCGGCAGTCAATAATCAGATCCTAATTTACACAATCATTTCAGGTTTCACGGGTCGAGTATTTTGTAAGGTTAGGTTCGCCATCATAGGAAACCTTAAACCTAAAAGACATGTCCAATTCACAATGGGTGTATGTCGGGTGTCTTCATCCCAAATCCTGCTTACAGATGCTCTAATATTTAGATCCTCACAAGATTCGATCTCGATCCTAATACGATAATTATCAATGATAGTATCTCCAAAGGAAAGCGATTATACGGTTTATTACCAAAGCTCAATCATTCAAGCATAAAACAGCACTTAAGGTATTTTGTATCGTTACTTTACCTCGTCCCTTCGATTGTGGTGGTAAACAGTACTCTCATCAAGATTCGTTCTCAATGACTTCTGAGCAAATCTCTAGAAATTTGATGCGAAGCGAGGATCTTGATAGAGATGATCGATACAGGCACACCATGTTTACACAACTCCTTTAAATACAAAAGATTCAATTTCTTCATCAAGAATCTATCATTAACAGGAATGATATTAGCATATTTGGCCAGTTTGTTGACGATGACCCAAATCGAATCAAATTCAGATGATGAACTTGGCAATAGTTAGACGTTTACTAATGTATGAGGCGATGTCTGCCTTCAAAATTTTCCATTAGTACCACTTCTTCAAATAAAAATACATTAAAATTATAAATGTCATGAATAAAATACTTATACTTACAAGATTCCAACATAACTATATCTCACAATCCTCCATATTTAGACAATCACAAGTGGACTTTTAATCATTTAACGCCATCGGCTCCTGAATTCTAATGGTTCACATTAGCCGCGAACCCCCTTTTATTATTTATATTATCCTTCTTACAGGCATCAATTATTTCTAAATGTTCGGGCAAATTACTTTGCACCGTCATTATTAAGGAACACAATCCTAATTGATTCTTTATCCTTTCTATATTATGTGTCAGTATCTACATTCATCTTCCCTGATGAAATAATTATCATGTCCGTATTTATTCAAAAATTATTTCTTCACATTTTCTGAGTTTTAGTTTCTTCTCAACTATCATTTTTATCCGTTTTACTCAATCCGACGTCTAAAGCGTCGATAACTATTGCTAGTAAATAAATAATAGATATTTAATTTTATGAAACGTAAACGTAAAAAGTTTTAATTTCTCGGTTCGTCCAATTATAGGAAAATGTTCAAAAGAATAAATTTGAATTTAATTAACACGATTTTTGTTGATTTACTTAAAATAATTAGTGAGATTCGTAAATGTTCGAAAAATCTTTGTTTATACTTTGGTCAAAATTTTCTTATTTGACAAGCAAAAATTGTCGTTTTAAATTTCAAGTCATGGTTTCCTCAATCCCTCTTAGGTTGTCTTGAGGCATACACAAACATTTACCCCTAAACAGGAGTTTAGTTAAATGTTCTGGCTATAAGGGAATAATCCCTTAAAAATCCTTTGTTAAAACATTTGTCAAAACATATTTGCACTTTTCTTTTTGGTATATCCCAAAGCCTTAATGGCTCTAATCTTTGAAGAATCGATATATTCCATTATCTATTGATCACACGGTCAATTAATATAAAGGATTAAGTCATAAATCACATGTTAATTATTCAAGGTACAGGTTTTCATTGTTCGGCCAATTTAGGGCAATCTATAAATAATTATTAACTCCTTCTTATACTTATAAACAAAAAAATGGTCCTTAGTGATCACAAGAATGAATTTATCAAATTACAGTCTACACACATGATTCACCAAATTTATGAATGCTACATGTGCATTGGTCAATCCAAACGACATCACGTGAAACTCATAATGTTCATTACAAGTTCTGGATGTAGTGATGGGAATAGATAATCTTTTTCGCGAACGCGAAGTTGATGATAACCATGTCGTGGATCAAATATTTAAAACATACACTAGAACCTTGTATATGATCGAAAAAATCTATTATCTTGGGTAGTGGATATAGATTTTTAATCATCAATTTACCTAGTTCACGGTAATTCAACAAATATAAGGAATGATAACACCATAGCTCCTTATGATGACGAGCTTGGTAGAATAAAAGATTTCTCCGACAACTCTCTCAGTTGCACGGTAATTCCTTCGATTCAGATGGTGCTGACGTACAGTGCACAAGCCACAGGTGCAGCACCGAGAATATAATCAATACCAAATTCAACTTGCCTTAATGGTGAAAGTCTAGGTAATTTACCAGCAAATACCTCTTAATGTTTCAGATAACACAAACATCTTTTAATACATTTATTTTAAGTTCTTTCTCGATTATAATATCTATGACTAGTTCATAACCATTCACGATATAATTTCAAGTCTAAATGCAGGATACGGTCATCCTTCAAGAATTATTTAGATCACTTTTGATAATCATCATCTTATCATTTAGGGGAATTCTACTCGAGTTCCCATCAATTAAGACAATGTCGTCATGTCATAATCAATCAATCCATTCTAATGGCACTACCAACTTTTTAGTTTTATTGCCATCGATAAGATGTGAACTTCTCAAAAGACTAATAATAATTCATAATCCTTCATAAATTCAAGGATATCTGGAGACATAACTAACCTTAAAAGAATAAGGTTTACGCATAATCTATGCGAGAGAATTTCAAATCAGATACAGACGAAAACATTTAACGGCTATGAATATATCCCATGTTTTCATAATTTGAGTACGCATTCGAAAGCTCCTCGGATCGTTACCCAGGTCATTCAAATGAAATCAAATCAAAAGAAATGATAGGAACGTCGATACATCCAGTCGGGTATCAACACTCGGTAATCAGATACTTTTCCAAAGAATCTCACCACGGGAGAATTTGACAAAGAAGGAATATCAATTGTCAATGAAGACAACATCTACAGATGAGTAAATTCGACTCAGAAGAATAAATAGTACGGGCACATATGTAGGTGTACCTATCAATATGTCCCTATTTTTCACTTCTTGCAGATCTTACAAAATTTAATCTTTCATAACTTCAAAGAAAATTTAGTGTTATTAATAATTTCATGGTGACTACTAATCAGCCTTGCATGGTCCATTCCAAATTGTATGTAGGCACGCAACTATATACAATTTCAAGATTAACGATGCAATACTCAGTTCGTCAAAATATTATCATCATGTTTATAATAAAAATAATTTCATGCTTAATTCTTAAATAAGAATCAAAAATAAATTTACAAAGATTTGCGTTGTTATGAAAACAATTAAGTTTTCCAAGGTGTTTTATAAACAACTTCATTTCGATAACAATCACTTATAAATCTTACTTTGACTAATCCTTATAGTGATGAAAATTCAATTTTTCTCAAGGGATACTGTTTTATCTTATAAAAACAATAAGTGATCTGCAAAAGAGTGATGAAGAGTTGTTCACCAAGAACTAACTACAATATAATAGGAAATGAGCTTAGCCAATTAATCATGAGGTTCATGACCTCGATGGCACTCAAAAAGAATAATCCACAACGTAACTCAATTCGAGATGAGTACTTGTTCAATGGTTGCATTACTAATGCGAGCATTAGGATGAAGCAATAAAAGATAGATAACATCGATACATGTAGAATTTAGCAATCAATGGTAGTCTTTTCATTAATCACAAACAAGTCAAAATTGTACCGTAACACATTATGTGTCACTATGTCATACAATTCCAAGAACTCATCCTATAACTGATGTCTCAGTTTAGTTAGGGATTTTTAAAAGATACAACAATGAATACTAATCTACAAGAGTCATGGGGGTTCCATCTGTCCCGGAAGATCCATCGGTCCCTATTTAGAAGAAGATTTCTTCAATTTATTTCCTGGACACTGGGCATCCTCATTATTGGACAATGGCCTAGGAACAACCCTTAACACGAATCAACAATCAATTAAAACCTTATAATTCAATCACAGGACTTAACGACTTCCTCTTAACAATTTCTTATTCCGTAGAAGTTAAATTTTTACTTTATTCAAATTTTAATCAACTTATACTCAAGGCAATATCCTACCTCATTCTCCAATACTTTCAACCTTATTTTTAGACCTTAATAGGGAAATAAAAGCTCGATATGAACAACACTTAATTTCCAATCCTATAGCTCTTACAACAATAGTTATCAAACGAGTCACTAGTATGAATTGAATCACACATTCAATTATACTTATCGGAAAGGTACTAGTGGCATGAGGATTTTGGATAATGGTTCCAATGACAGCCTCAAGTGCAACATTCACCCCTTTGTTGGGAATAAATTATGGGTCAGTTCACTAGACGCTGATAAGAAGAGTTCAAGCGCTGATAAGATGACATTGGACGCTGACAGCCAAGCGTTGACAGTGAGGAAAGTCAACGCTGATAGCCTGGAAGACAAGCACTGATGGAAGTTATCTTATACGAATCTTTTGTTTATTTGTTTCTTTATTTGTATATGGTAAAGATAAACTCGACATTGTATTTTCCATTATTATCTTTACCTAGAATAGTTGATTCGTAGCTTCTTGTACAAGACTTCTTAATCTATAAAAGAAGATCTTTTAGGTTAATGTTTATCATCAGTTAATATAAGTTTTCACAAGTATTCTACTATTAAACCTCTTTCATTGTAATCAAGTTCGATTATTCTAATACAAGTGAAAGTTTGTTTAACATCTTTGTGTTCTAGGTTAAGTGTTAATTCCGCATAACACTTAATTACTTTATTCATAAGCAAAGGTTTCTCTACGTGTATTACTTAATCTAATCTCGTATACACAAAGCTTAATCGATCTAAGTTTGGTATCAACAAGTGGTATCAGAGCTTGTTGAGAAACTTTTAATCTTTAAGTAAAGCAAGAACCCTAAAACACCAAAAACCCTAAAACAACGAAACCCTAAATTTCTCAAAACCCTAAAAACATCATGTCTGGCTCAGAACAACCTCCTGCTCCTGTTTTGCTACAAAGCAACACCACAAACCCTAGTATCAAAATTCCCATGTTTGATGCCAGGAACTTCGAGCTTTGGAAGTCGAATTTTGAGCAATATGTAGCCATCCATGACTACACTCTTTGGGAGATTGTTGAATATGGGAACACATTCAACAAAGCTCAAAAGATTGCTAATGCTATTGCTGCAAGGGTAGCTGTTCCTAATTGTCCTGAAGCTGATAAGAAGGAAAGGCCTGAAGATGGAAGAGCTGTATCTGCTGAAGATATAGCCAAGAAAAGGGTGGACATGAAAATTTTGAACATCATGAAACACGCCTTGGGTCATGAGAATCAGCACAAGTACAAACGCTTTGAGTCTGCAAAAGAGCTTTGGGAAGCTCTTGAAGTAGCACATGATGGCAGTGCTGACACTAAAGAAGAAAAGAAGAAGCAACTCATGCATGAGTATGCTGTCTTTAAGGTTCAACCCAATGAGAATCTCAGCAGTGTGAGAAGTAGACTGCTTGACATTACAAGTCAACTTTCCTTCATGTGAACACAGATTGATGACCCTGACTTGAATGCTACTTTTCTCAAAAGCCTTGGTGAGGTATGGAAGATTGAGGCAAGATCCATTCTTGTCAATAACACCCACAAAACCTCTAGGTTTGATGACATCTTCAACAAACTAAGACTGTTGGAGAATGAATGGATTTTGGAGAGTGATAATAAACCTTCCAGTAGCAACATGGCCTTCTTCTCACAAAGTGAATGTCAATTTGATTCCATGAACTCCTATGGACATCCAGTCACTGGATCTGCATGTGTCAACGCTGGATCACATCCTATCAGCGTTGGAACACATCCTGTCAGCGCTGGATTACATCCTGTCAACGCCTCACACTCAAGCGCTGACACTTACAGTTTTGGCGCTGATGGAATTAAACCTGCTGGTTTAGATCTAGATACTGTGTGTGCATTCATTGCTTCTTTTCCCAGTGATTCAAGGATTACATATGAGGATCTTGAGCAAATAAGTGATGAGCAATTGGAAGAGATGGACATCAAGTGGACTATGGCTCTTGTAAGTTTAAGAGCAAACAGGTTTAATAGAAGGTTCAAGAAGAAGATGACCTTTGATGCTAAGGATGTTGCTGGATTTGACAAATCCAAATTTGAGTGCTACAATTGTCATCGTATGGGGCACTTTATGAGGGAATGTAGATCTCCAAGAAGATCTGATGCTGGTAAGCCTTCAAGCCAAATGGTTAAGAGCCAAGATTCCAAGGCCATGGTAGCTGTTCAACAAATTGATGGGGTTGGAGGATGGGACTGGAGCTGGAACTTTTTGGCTAAGGATGAGGAAGAGGACAAAGCATTGGTTACTGAAGTTAAAGAAGAGCATGTTGAATATGCTCTCATGGCACACTCCTCCTCTTCATCAGATAATGAGGTATATGATGATGCTTTCTGTTCTAAGGGTTGTCGTTTAAATACTGAAAAACTAAATAAGGAGATAGTAAAATTATTAGATGAGGCAAGTTCTGAAAGATGCAAAGTATCTAATTATCAAATTGCTCTCACCCAAACAGAAAGAACAATAGCTGAGTATAAGAAAATGGAGTTTGATTTAAAGGATAAAATAAATATCTTAAAACATGAGTTACATCAAAGTAAAGATATTCAAGATATCACAAACAGGGTTAATCTTGATTTGATAGCTAAGTTAGATGAGGCTAACAAAAATAAAGATAATGTGAGTCTTAAAATCCAGAGATTTAATAAGGCCACACAAACCCTAGGAGAGTGTGTTTGTAAACAAAGAGACTCTAAGGACATGAGTGGGATTGGGATGAAAGATTATACTGGTGTTCCACCACCAGCTGGGGATTTCTATGGTGTCCAATCAAAGGACTTATCTTGGACTGGCTTGCCAGAACTCCAATAGAAGGAATTCATTCCTCCACCTAGAGTGACTTCCCCAGTTGAAGAGTATAAACAAAAACTGACTGACCTAGATGAGTGGAAGAAAGCTAACCACACTTTGTTTGTTAAGGGAGGTTTGTTGTGTGAAAGTCCAAATGAGCCCACACCAATCACGAGCCATGATCCTACACCTATTAAAATCACACACCCAACCACTGGCAAAGCTGTTGACCTTGGCTCACACACTGTTAGAAAACCTAGTGTTAAGTATGCAAAGATGTATAGGAATACTAGGTCACCAAAAAGCCAAGTTAGTAACCATGGAACAGGCTTCTTTGCTTCTAGACCTAAGACTATGTCTAGAAAAGCCTGTTACACTTGTTGTAGCTTTTCACATTTGGCATACAAATGTGTCAACGCTTCAAATGTCAACGCTGACAAGAACCATTTCAGCGCTGACAAAAGTCAACATAGGTCAAATACTGTCAGACACAAAACCTTTGTGAACAAAAGTTCACAAGTTGTTAGACCAGCCCCATTCTTTTTTAGAGGGTCTAACACACATGGCCTAAGACCTTTCCAAAAGACAAACACTTGGTCCAATAGGCAATGGGTTCCTGTAGCAAACCCTAGGTTCAACGCTGATAAAGGCAATCTGGGCGCTGACAAGAACAATTTCAGCGCTGACAGACACACTGCCAAACCTAGGTATTTGCAACCACAGGGAAATGGGTCTAAAGCTTCTACTAGCTTAACATGGAGACCAAAACAAGACCACAACCCTAATTCTACTGGTCTTTCTATGACATGCAACAGGTTTCATTATATTTCAAAGGTCATGTCAAGACCAAATGGGGTTAACTGGGCATTTCATCCAAAAAGGGATGAAAATGAGGTTGTTATGAGAACCAAGTCTGTTCTTGTTGAACAACCAGATGAATCCAAGTCTTCCAAGGCTTGGGTTCCCAAAGAAAACTAATTTGTTTTCTTATGTGCAGGGCATTCAAAAACTGGTTAATGACTATGGATATTGGGATAGTGGATGCTCTAGGCACATGACTGGGAAAGAAGATTACTTGAGTAACTTCACTCCCATTGAAGATGGTGATAAGGTTCTCTTTGGGGGCGGATATGGAACTATCACAGGCAAAGGAACTCTTCTCACCAACAACTTACGTTTTGAAAACGTATATCTGGTAAAAGAACTCGACTATAATCTTTTTAGTGTATCACAGGTGTGTGATAACAAGAATAAAGTTCTTTTTACTGATACTGAATGCTTGGTGTTAAGCAAAGATTACAAGCTCCCTGAGGAGAAATACATAGAATTTAGAACACCAAGGCATAAAGACATATATAATGTGAATCTTAATGGAATTAAGATGAATAATAAAATGTCATGTTTTTTTGCTAAAGCTTCAGTAGATGAAAGTAATCTTTGGCACATAAACTTTAAAAATATCAATAGACTTGTGAGACTTGGTTTAGTTGATGGTTTGCCTGAAAAGGCTTTGCACAATGACCACTCTTGTGTTGCATGTCTTAAGGGCAAGTAGCACAAGGTCTCATTCAAATCTAAACAGGTGCACTCTAGTTCTAAACCACTTCACTTATTGCATATGGACCTCTTTGGTCCAACTAATATAGAAAGTTTGAAGGGTAAATCATATTGTTTTGTCATCACTGATGATTTTTCCAGGTTTACATGGACTTTCTTTTTAGCCAAGAAAAGTGAAACTGCCCAAATTTTGATTGATTTCATTACCCAGATTGAAAAGAAGAGTGGTAATGAGGTCAAAATTCTTAGAAGTGACAATGGGGGTGAGTTTAGAAATCAGTTACTAGAGGATTTTTGTGCCAAGAAAGGGATTACTAGGCAGTTTAGCATAGCTAGAACCCCACAGCAAAATGGGGTTGCTGAAAGAAAGAATAGAACCCTAATTGAAGCAGCCATAACCATGTTGGCTGATGCCCACTTTCCTATAGCCTTTTGGGCTGAAGCTGTTAACACAGCTTGTTATGTTCAAAATAGGGCATTGGTCAACAAAATACACAATAAGACACCTTATGAGTTACTTTGGGGAAGGAAGCCAAATATTGGCTTTCTCAAGCCTTTTGGTTGTCATGTAGTTGTTTTAGAAACTAGTGATGACCTAGGTAAATTTGATGCAAAAGGTGATGAAGGCTATTTCATGGGTTATTCAGTGCAGAGCAAAGGACATAGGGTTTACATTAAAAAGGAAAAACGTATACTTGAAAAAGTACATGTTAGGTTTTTAGAGAGTAAACCTAGTGATCCTGAAAGTGGTCCAAATTGGTTGTTTGACTTGGAACCTTTATCTAGAGCTTTAAATTATATGCCTGTTACTAATCCAGACATTGTGAAGGTAACTTCAAGTGTTTTGGAAAAGAGAATTGGTAATGTTTCAGGTACACAGGTTGCTAAGAAGGATGAACCACAAGCAGTTGAATCATCTCCCACACAAGAATATGTTACATTTCCTATATGGACAGATGAGTATTATGCTGTTGCTGCTGCTGGAAAGGATAAAGGTGGTTCTTCAATACCACCAGTTGATAACATGCATGGTCATTCAGGCGCTGACAAGCACAATTCTAGCGCTGACAAGACCAATTCAGACGCTGATGGCTCAAACGTTGACAACAATGATTCTGGCGCTGACAAAATTAATTCCAGCGCTGACAAGCAAAATTCCAACGTTGACAACACTCATGAGCATTTCGTATCTTCCAATTTTGAACAAGGTGAACCTTCAAGAATAAATGAAGAGGTTCAAGATGGAAGAGAGTCTGAAGAAGATATTAGCAACATGGAGGATGATATTGAAGACAACATAATTCTTGAAAATGGAATTCCTAGATCTACTTTTAAGAATCATCCTCCCTCTCAAATCATTGGGAATATCATGACTCCTGTTCAAACTAGAAGATCTCACCAGACTCATGATAGCTTCATTGCTAATATCCACAAGAAGGTTGATACCCCTCTTGTACAAGCATGTTTGTTTGCCTGTTTTCTGTCACAACAGGAACCCAAGAAGATTTTTGATGCTCTCAAAGAACCTAGTTGGGTGGAAGCAATGCAGGATGAGCTTTACCAATTTGCTATACAGGATGTTTGGGAGCTGGTTGATTGTCCTAGATATGTGAGACCAATTGGAACAAGATGGGTTCTAAGGAACAAGAAAGATGAAAGGGGTATTGTGGTCAGAAACAAGGTACGTTTGGTAGCTCAGGGATATACACAAGAGGAAGGGATAGATTATGAAGAGGTCTTTGCTCCTGTTGCAAGAATTGAAGCTATAAGAATTTTCCTAGCTTATGCCTCTTGTATGAACTTCACTGTTTATCAAATGGATGTGAAGAGTGCTTTCCTCTATGGAACAATTGTTGAGGAGGTATATGTCATGCAACCTCCTGGTTTTGAAGATCCTTAGAATCCAGACAAGGTTTATAGAGTGAAGAAAGCTATGTATGGACTTCATCAGGCCCCAAGAGCATGGTATGGTACATTGTCCACCTACTTGGTGGAAAATGGTTTTAAAAGGGGCACCATAGATCAGACATTGTTTACAAAGAAGAAAGGTAAGGATGTCTTATTTGTTCAGGTCTATGTTGATGATAACATTTTTGGATCTACAAATCCAAAGATGAGTGAAGACTTTTCCAAGCTTATGACAGATAAATTCAAGATGAGTGCAATGGGTGAGATGAACTTCTTTCTAGGATTACAAGTTCAGCAGAAATAAGATGGTATCTTCATCTCCCAAGACAAATATGTAGCTGAAATCTTGAAGAAATTTGGTTTTTCTCCACATGAAAAGAGTGCTTCCACTCCTATGGATAGGGAACACCCTTGGGGAAAAATTGGAGCTGGAAAAGATGTGGATGTTAGGCACTATAGATCAATGATTGGCTCATTGATGTATCTTACAGCCTCAAGACCTGACATCATGTTTGCTGTGTGTGCTTGTGCACGCCATCAAGTGAATCCCAAAGAATGTCATCTTTTTGCTGTGAAAAGAATCTTTAGGTACCTAAGATGTTATCCAAATCTTGGCTTATGGTACCCAAAAGATTCTCCATTGGAGCTTATTGCATATTCGGACAGTGACTATGGTGGTGACAAGTTTGATAGAAAATCCACAACTGGTGGATGTCAGTTTCTTGGGAGTAGGTTGATATCTTGGCAATGCAAGAAACAAACAGTGGTGGCAAACTCTACAACTGAAGCAGAATATGTGGCTGCAGCTGCTTGTTGTGGACAAGTCTTATGGATTCAGAACCAGCTGTTGGATTATGGGTATAATTTCATGCATACCAAGATTTTTGTAGACAATAACAGTACTTTATGCATTATTAAAAATCCTGTACATCATTCTAAAACCAAACACATAGAAATTAGGCATCATTTTATAAGAGATTGCTTTGAGAAAGGTTTAATACAACCAGATAGGGTAGACACAGAAGATAATGTGGCTGATTTATTAACTAAACCTTTTGATACTGGAAGATTTCAATATTTGGTAACAAATATTGGAATGGTTAATCTCACTTAATATGTGTTTTGGAACCTTTTTGTAAAAGTATGTACAGGATAATGCATTGTTATTGGTCTTTGTGATGATTTAGATTTTTCCACTTCATTTTTCTAACACTAACAAAGGTAAATTTAACGCTGACAAGTGTTATTTTGCCGTTGTTAGAGATATTATTGTCTAACACTGACAAGAGTTCCTTCAACGCTGATAAGTGTTGTCGGGGCGCTGTCAGCAACAATGTTAGTTTTGTGGTTTTCAATCTAAATGTGTAGGTGGTGTTAGCTTTATGCCATTGGATACAGAGTTGCTTATGGATCTTTGAAGAGCTATTTGGACATGTTTTTGTTTATGGATGATGGTTGGAATATTTATATTCCTATCTTGACATAAATTTTTAATGTTCATATATATTTTGAGAAACTCATGTATCATAGTTTAAGGGGAGGTTTAAGGAACCTTTAGGACTCTTGGGTATTCTTATAATACTCTTATCACAATTCTAGATTGTGTCCACAGGTGAGTATGGGTTAGTTTTACTAAACCATGAGGCACTGTAGCATGCAAAGTTGACAAACTATGCATGCTGCCAAGACATTTTTGGCCTAGAATTGGTTGTGGTCTGTTGGGAGACTTGGGAATATTTGTTTTTAATGGGTTTACCTGGGAGTTACAAAGAATTTTATGAAATAACTTTGTTGGTAAGTATTTTGGTTAGCAAGGGACACTTGAGGACATTTTTGTCTATCTTGCTTAAGCAAGTGTGCATAAGTGGACAGTGCTTGCCGCCCAGTAATTATTATCAACTTGCAAGATATTTCCCTTAGGATAAATTATTTTGTTAAGGTCTTTTTCTTTTTAAATATTTTTTATTTTTAGACGCTGACAAGTTTTTCTCCAAACGCTGTTAAGACCAATCGTGACGCTGACAAGGCTTTAGGCAAACGCTGACAAGAAAATATAGCCGTTGGGCGTTGATGAGTTATTTTTGACCGTTGACACCTAGTGGGCCCTACCCAGTTGTTATTTTTGACTAATCTTTGGCCGTAATTTTTGGGGAGTTGTTACTTTTAATTAATGCATGAGATAAGTTATATTTGATTCAATATTTTCATCATTGCTCTTTGAATATAACTGCCTCATTTTTGACCAATCATAATCATGCATCTCTCCTATAAATTTGGCTAACTTTTCATTCTGGGTATTCATATTTTCTTGTCTAACATCTTTCTCCTAGATTTTTCCCATATCACATAACCTAAACAGCTTTCAACATGGCACCAGAGTTCAACTCAAACAATCTGACATTGGAGTTCAGGAGCCAACATAATATGGTAGCTTACTTGGACGCTGATAATGATTTGTTCCCTCAGTATTCACAAATGGTGGCATTTTTAAATGCATCCTCCATAAGGTATGCACTTTCTCATGAACCACTAGTCCCTGTCGCACACATTAGACAATTTTGGAATAATGTAAGTTCCACAACAGCTAATGGAGTGACTACATTAACATCTACTGTTCATGGTAGAACATGGGTGGTCACTGAAGCTTTGGTTCGCCAAGCTTTGCGTCTTAATGACGCTGATGGTGTGACTACCCTTGCCATTGCAACAATAGAACAAGGTCTTAGGGAATTGGGTTATCCTATTCCTGCTGATAAAACTTTAAATAAATATCATAAGCATGAATTTCCCTCAGATTGGAAATATTTGATACATGTTCTTCTTCAATGCTTAAGTCCAAAATGTACTGCTTTTAATGAAATAAAAAGGTCCATTGCAAGTGCTTTGGTTTGTATGTCACGTGGGCTTAGGTATAATTTTTCAAAAATGATTTTTGAAGGGATGTGTAAAAATAAGGGAAGTAAAATGACTCTGGCTTACCCAAGATTTTTGCAAATGGTGTTTGATTTACAAGAATATTGTCTTAGGGATCATGACTATTTTTATGAGATCCCTAAGCAAAAGAAAACCATTTTTGACAAAATGATCTCAACAAACAGACCTATACCTCTCACTCAAGCCATGCTTGAAGTAATTTAGGCTGCCCAACCACAACCAGACCCTGAACCTCAACTTGAGCCTGTCCTTGAACCATTACCTTCACTTGAACACATGGACGTTGACCAAGCCAATGTCAACGCTGACACTCAATATGTAGGCGCTGACACAGCCAATCTCAACGCTGATCACATCCCTGAACAATCCCAAACACCTCTTAACCAACCAACACCCACACAATCTACCTCATCTTCCACCCCATTACAATCTAGGTTAAATAAACGCCAAAGGACTACTGGAGTGTTCTCCTCTAGTGGTCCTAGCCATGTAGCAGAGAGAACCACCTCCACAAGTGTGGCTGGTGACATGGGTGAGGCTGGACCTATTGGTACAGGCTTAGAAGCTGGCCAAGACAGGTCCAACATTGATAAGACCTCATCCATGCCCTATGATTCTATTTTGGGAGGTCAAATCCCCATTCTAGCTGAGGGCAGATTGGAACCTATGACATTGAATGAATTGACGGCTGCTGTCATTAGCTTGCAAAAGCAAAATGTCAGCCTTGTACAAATTGTCAATAATCAGGGCCGTGAACTCCAAGCATTGAGGGAGCGGGTAACTGTTTTGGAGAATCCTAGTAGCATGAGTAGGATGGAGGAATCTTCCAAAGGGGAGGATGAAGTGGATGAGCTTATACGTACTGCAAGTGAAAGGAGTTCACATGATGGTGGATCCTTAGATATTGCTGAAGCTCTTACAAGCCTGAAGAAGCATCCTGTCATTGATACGTCCAAGGTAACTCCATTAAACTTGGAAGGATCTTTCACAACAACAATGCAACATATTACACAGGACGCTGTTGCAAGCAAAGTGGGCGCTGATACAGGTTTGAACGCTGACACATCCAGCGCTGACAAAGGTAATCAGGGCGCTGATAAAGGTAACTTGAATGCTGACAAAGTTGCAGGTGGTGTTGATGTATTCCAGTCATCAGCAATCATCAAAGATGTGTCCACACAGGTTTCTACTTCTACCTTACCAATTATTAATCCAAAAAACAAGGGTAAGGGGCTTATGGTTGAAGAAGATGTTCCAAAGAAAGATGCAGCACAAATTGCATTTGATAAACAATTGGCTGCACAACTTTTGGAAGAAGATTTGAAGAGGAGTGGTACATCACCATTTGTAGCCACTGAGAGTGAGGATGAAAGTGATGAGGAAAGTGACAAAGGCAGCTCAGATTCAAGTATACAAATCATTGAAGATCCAGAAAGACTTGAATATGGAGATGAGTTGGCAAAAGAAAGATTGAGTGATTTGAAGAAGCAGGTTGATTTTGACCTTCCAGAAATCACCAGAATGTACCATGCTTGGGAAGATAAGGTAATGGACAACCCAGGGATGAGTTTGTCAGATCAAATTTGGGGGTTGGAAATTCTTCTCAGGGTACAAGATGATATAAAGGTGATTTTGAAGTATAATGCACAAGAGGTCAAGACTTGGCTTAGAAGAGATAGAAGGCGATTGTATTACAAGTTGCTTAGATGCCATCAACCTGGATGGACATACAAGAAGTTGCTGGCTTTATCTTTTGAGGAGCTAGAGTATAGGGCACATCCTATTTGGAGGCATGTGCAAGAAAATAATGTTTTACAGTTTCTTTCAGAAGAAAGGAAACAGGAGCTTGCTGAGGAAATGCATATTGAAAAGGAGATGAGGATTGCTCAAAGACCAGTGAAGAAAGGAGATCCTCTCCAATTTCCCAAAGATATGGATGTGTATGATCCAAGTGAAACTGTCATAAGGAAGCATCTCAAGCTTTCTCCATTGGAAGCTTCAGATTTGGTTAATGTAGTATCTCTAGATGCCAGAAATCCAATCATAAGTTTTGATGAAGATGAGTGTGGATTTTGGAAGATTGGCAGATTTGGGAAGGAGGTACACACTTTCACTTCGATTATTTCTATCTTTGCAAGCATAGACAGAGAAGACTTGGTGCATCTATGGATATTGATAGAGGCCAAGTGTAAGGCTGAAGCACCTACTTCAGCAAATGGAATAAGACTATGGCACACATTTTTGACTTTGTGTGGTCCAAGGGAAGCAGATCCTGCTGTATGGAAGGATCTTGAAGATGACCTCAGTGGTCTTCATTGGAGGCTTTATTCTACTTGTGGTGTGTTTGATTTGAGCTCTACAAAGTTTTCAGAGTATCTACTTGTGGATGCTGACTATTTCTTGTCCAAAGAAATATTTGAGAAGATGAAGGAGACACCCTTGGAGATTGATTATACTAGTGACGTGGCCAAGGACTTAATTAGATATGTTTATCACCAACATAGGAAGTTTTTGTAAGATTCCTCCTAGCCTTTAGTATTTATTCAGAAACTTGATCATTAGAGTGGATATCAAGTTTAGGGGAGGATTGTTGGGAATAAATTATGGGTCAGTTCACTAGACGCTGATAAGAAGAGTTCAAGCGCTGATAAGATGACATTGGACGCTGACAACCAAGCGTTGACAGTGAGGAAAGTCAACGCTGATAGCCTGGAAGACAAGCACTGATGGAAGTTATCTTATACGAATCTTTTGTTTATTTGTTTCTTTATTTGTATATGGTAAAGATAAACTCGACATTGTATTTTCCATTATTATCTTTACCTAGAATAGTTGATTCGTAGCTTCTTGTACAAGACTTCTTAATCTATAAAAGAAGATCTTTTAGGTTAATGTTTATCATCAGTTAATAAAAGTTTTCACAAGTATTCTACTATTAAACCTCTTTCATTGTAATCAAGTTCGATTATTCTAATACAAGTGAAAGTTTGTTTAACATCTTTGTGTTCTAGGTTAAGTGTTAATTCCGCATAACACTTAGTTACTTTATTCATAAGCAAAGGTTTCTCTACGTGTATTACTTGATCTAATCTCGTATACACAAAGCTTAATCGATCTAAGTTTGGGATCAACACCCTTTCGATTTCAATTTAAGAATTGGATGACAACGAATCACATGACATCTTTCTAGCTGGTAACGTTTTGTCAAACTCCATTCTATAAGGAAAGGTCGTCATGACATCGATATCAGATTTAATCTCGCCAATTCTTTTTCAATTTCACAATCAACTAATATCTACATTTCTACGAATATCAACCATTTGTTGGGATCATAAATATCCACAACTTGGTTTAGATCTAGGATAGCTAGAATTCCTACGGGAATAGCATCGATTAATTTACTAAGGGATTTAGGGTTCCTTGTGACAATCTACGTCGTATAAATATCTCGTATAAATATCAAAATAATCATCAAACAATCATGTAATCAAATTACATCATATATATATATATATATATATATATATATATATATATATATATATATATATATATATATATATATATATATATATATATATATATATATATATATATATATATATATATATATATATATATATATATATATATATATATATATATATATATATATATATATATATATATATATATATATATATATATATATATATATATATATATATATATATATATATATATATATATATATATATATATATATATATATATATATATATATATATATATATATATATATATATATATATATATATATATATATATATATATATATATAATCCAAGTTATATATATATATTAAAATAACACTTCTCAGTCTGGCCTTGTCGGTAACTCGGGAATTCTTCGGCACCGTTATAGTCAAAAGATTTTTAGACATTTTTAGAAAAATGTTTATAGTTAAAAGATTTTGAAATGTTTTATTCAAAACCTTGGTTTTAAAAAATCTTTCGTTCTCTATAACGAGAGCTCTGGTACCAAACTGTAACACCCCCAGATTTATAAAATTCAATACAGTGGAAGACTCGTTGGTGTTACGGGATAACACATTACTCACATCATAGACAACGCTTAAAAATCGCGTCGTTTAATAATAAAGAATTTCCATTCATAAATATCAAGTTTACATAGCTCCCAAGTCATTGTATTTCATACAGGTTTTACAAAGCATTTGAATGGAAATTGTTATTTAAGTGCGGGCCATGAATTCTTGTTATATTCCTGAGAATTACCTTCAAGTAGAGATAAAACATGTTAAGAAAAGGTCAGCGATAACGCCGAGTGAATTCATAGAGTTTAATAAAACCATTAATATATCATCGGTATATAATTATTACCAAAAATCATTTTGTACAAATCTTTATAATAGGCCATAAAATATCCAAATTCATTTTATACAAATCCTTATCAAAAATCATAATATAGGCTTTTGCCTTCAAAATCATTATACCAACCAAAGTTGTAAAATCATCATACAATACGTTTTATAACGTTGTATAGATTAAATAAAAAACCGTTATATGAATATGGTTATATAAAACCAAAACACAAACATAATATCAATAATTTGACCCTGTATTGCTAGTCAGGCAATATATCGTAAATCAATGCATAAAGCAGTATTTCGTAATTTTTGGATTATTATAAGCCGCATGACATTGTTACCTTACTATAACAAACAACGGGTAGCTAACCCGAAACTCATTTGCCCATCTAAATTAGCGTGTCGTCACAATAATCACGCTTGTGTAAATCTTCTCATACATAAATTCGCTTACGAATCAATGTGGCACGACGGGGATCAACCGTCAAGGCGCGAACTGGGGTCATACAATTATTCGGGTCCAAATCAATAAACAAATAATCGGGACAAATGGTGTCCTATTTTATCAAAACTAACATGTTATCTCCCTCGCGGGTTTATAAAATATTTCATAAAAACATTTAAAAGAGTGCGAGGCTATGAACTCATGTTGATGTGGGAAAGCGGGTTATCGGCAATTCGGATGTACGGTACGTGCTTCAATCGCGGAAACCTAGACAAATAATACTCGTCTTAGACTTTTGTCCAATGACTTTATAAAAATAAAAATTATGTATACATATGATGATTTTATATATATGATGAAGATCAAGTGGGTTTATACATTCTCATTTACTCATTTTAGTGTTATGTATTGGTAACTTTCATACTAGTTTACTAGTTTTACCTATTTACATGTTTTAGGTCCAATAAGCCTATTATAAGTTCATTAACTTGTATTAATCCATTTTATACTTGTATTATCAGTATTTATACTTTACATGTTGGGCCCAAATGGGTTAAGCCCAATAAGTAATTTTTATAAGTGTTTAACTTATTAGTTAAATTATTAGTCCAAATATGCTAACTCATCTCGTTAATGTCCGTATGTCATATAGTTCGGATTTTATCGGTTTTTACTTGTATTAGGTACTTATATATCAGTCTATGACTTTTAAAAACTTTACATTAGACGGGTTTGATCGTCTAAGTTTTTAATTGGCGAAAAACGTTAATTTTACGGTAATAGCAAAAAAAGTCGTAAAAATCATGTTTATAGTTTTTATAACTTATAAAGCTTATTCAAATACCATTTTTATAAAGTGTCCATTTATTTAACCTTATACATATTTATATAAATGAAATTTATAAGTTAGTGGGTTTTAATTCACATTTTATACTATATTAGTTTGAGTGCTTATATAATACAATTAAACATTAATTCTTCAAAAATCTGATTTTTAGTTTCATCTTCACCATTTTTATCATATATTGAGTTATATAAGGAGATAGAAGCTAATTTTTGGATGGCGTAAACTTCATATTATGTGCTACAAATAAGTTAGTTATAGCTACTGCTCATTCCATGTTTAACTATCCTTAACAGTCCCTACAAAACAGACTATTCAGATTGGTACACTAATCTTTTTATGATCATATCTCACTCATTTTGATGATTCCATTGCATGGCCAACTCTCACATGTGTACAACACCTAATACTTGCTGTATATTGATTCCACTTTACCATTTTATCAGTTTAACATTTGGTTACTTACTGTTTTTATACAGCCATCACATTATGCAATATTTTAACCATTTTACATGTGGTTTTCCATCATTTTATCCATGTTTATCAACACCAAATCCCCACATAATAACTTTATCATCATTCCTCATCATATACATATACATAAATAAAGAAAATACAAGATTACATAATCAAAATAACAAAAGGATAGGAAGAACAATCTCTATACCACCATTAGTGATGAAAAGATGAGTCTTTGATGAATAAGGATTGGATTTTGATGGCAAAAACTTGTGATAAACCAATATCATCTTCAAGTCTACCAACCTTTATAAACTTCTCTTGGAAAATCAGCCCTATGACACCAACAAATCTTCTCCTTGATGTTAGAATCACCTCCAATCTTCAAAGCTTCAAAGTAGCATCATCATGTGTATGAGTAACACATGATTTTATTGCTAACATATATCAAATGAGGGTTGTTTTTGATGATGGTTGGACGAATTTTAGAGAGATGAGAGAGTTTGGTGAGTGGTTTGCATGAGTTGCTAAGTGTAAATGGTATGAATGAAGTGGTTTTGGTGGTTTTGTGCTAAGTTAGCTTACATGTTAAGCTTATGCTAACATGTGTTAGCTTTCTAGCTAAAAAGGTGCCACATCTTATGATGTGGTGTCCTCTTTTGGCCATCTCTTTTGAGTTGGGTGGGATAAACTTGTTTTGTCCCATCCCACTAATTTACGGGTATTCTTCGATTCTAGTTTCTTCGATTTGCGTGCCCTTGGGTCGTTTTACGAAAAACATTTTTATAAATTATGAATCAACGGCACAAAACGAATCTAATAAAAATTGTCTCATCGAAAACGGAGTTCGAAAACGTAAATACGTAATCCTAAGGTTTCCGGTTTAGTCGTAAAGGACGTTAAATTATAATCGTTAGTCCTAATCTCTTCTCGTAATTTTGTGAGTTTATGAACCAACACAAATTTAAAATCCCAAAATAATATTCACGGATAAATTTATTTTCTGAAATGTCGGACTGTCACCAAAACGGTGTATGTAAACATAAGCACGTAACGTAGAATCCTCCGGTTTAGACGTAGTCGATGCTACTTCAAGACGTAAATCCAAATTTCTTCCCAAAAATAAGTTAGTTCATAATATAACATTAAAATAATGTTTTTAAATAATACTTGAGAATAAAATATAAACCATAAATTGACGGATTGTCACATAGGGTATCAATTGCAAGTATACCACATTCTCATTCCCGTAAAATTATCCTTCCCAGAGGTTACTCAGCGTAAAGCCCTGGTCTCGGATAGGGTCGTCAGCCCAATAGTACTATCATTAGAATAAGTGGATATTCTCAACTCACAACATCAAGTCAGGAGATAGTTAACGGCTCATGAATTTAGGGACTTTTGTAGTTTAGGTACTTATAAAATTCAAAACAACAAAGGCAACAAAGGCAGCATTCGGGTCCAAACAATAAATCATGACTTGTGTTCATTTTAGTTTCAAATAACATGTATCCCCCTCGCGGATTTTAAAATCATTCAAAACAATTACAAAAGCGAGGCTATAGACTCACCTTGAGTAATAGCAGTAGCAAGACGATCTTCGACGATAGTTGAAGCCCGATAAACATAAAAACCGCAACCAATCAAATAAGGCGCGTTCATCAATAATAAACTCGAATAAATCTATACTTAATAACATCAAACTCAAAATCATGAAATCACAACAAAACCAAAATGAAAACAATACAAGTGATACTATTACTTCATTCTATATGTTTACTCTATTAGTTAATTCTTTCGATAAAAATCTGCCGGTACACACCAAATGTAGAAGTTCATTTACCCCACTTAAACACATCAAATACTTATGATACGAATCACAGATGTCACTTACTATATATAGAAAGACCTTTTAAAATACCATCAAAAGATTTTACTTTTAAAGTTCCCTACCCGAAACATCTTTAAACTACAAAAACCGGACAGTTTTACGTCACCGACTCATACAACCATTTTGACCATTCTAAACAATCCCGTTTACAAATCCGACACTTGAGTTTGAAAATAGACTCACAACCCTTAGTTTAGAACCAAACATCAGAACTTGACCATTTTTACAACTCACTCTATAGTCCCCGAGATTCGATCCAAATATCGACAACAACTTCGGATTGTGTCGATACTCGTCTCCCGGTACACGAATAATCAAAACATCATAACTTCGCGCTCGTTTAGAGCTAGAAGCTCTACCCTATATCAAATCAAAGATAAAAGAATTCTCTACAACAATATCCAATTAGTTTAACCATTTTCAAAGAGTAAGGTACCCAAAATTGGGCTTGAACCTACTGATCTTATACACCACTTTAAAAATCATGTTAAATCAAATTTTCAACCAAATTTAATCAATATCATATGCCTAAAATCATCCTACTATCATTTTAAAGAACTTAGCTTACCCATAACACCCTTGAATGATCATACAAAAATTTACCCACTCAAAATTTCCAACATGCAATAATTAAAATATGTATATAATAATAGTAACACCCATATACAATAATAAAAATGGATCAAACCTTCATGGATCATCATTGTAGAACAATGATAATCTTATAACTAATCAAGAGGGTTGTTGTTATTCTAGAGAGAGAGAGTAGAGAGAGAAACAAAGAAACTTTATTAAATGTTTAAAACAAACTAAACAACCAACACCCCTTTCCATGGTGGAAAGGGGTTTATATATACCCAAGTCCTTAAGTGGACTTGGGCCTCCGGCCCATGAACATGCTCATGGGTCGGGCTAAACATAAGTATTACTTAAAAAATACTACGAGCCTATAACTATATAGTTGGAGTGACCGAGACTTTTTTAATACACAAAACGTATTTCCAACAATCTCCCACAAAGGGAGGTCACTGCAAATTTACAAAGTCCTAATCTAGCATGTTAGATCTTGTTCTTGAGCTCGTAGTCCACTTTTCTCTTTTCTCTTATATTTTTGTTGTGAATATGTTGATGTTGATCTTTTAGGCTTTGGCTTTAGAGCATTGTTCTTTTGACCCTTCACGTGCGATCTTTGCCTTCTTGTGATTCTTGCCTCCTCGTGACTTCATGTCCCACACACTTATCCTTTGTTGAATTCTTTGAAAATTTCTGAGTCGATACAGCGGAAGACTTTTTAGGTCAGACTTTCTGTAATTTGCTGAAATATTTGAAGCAAAGGAATAAATATGTGAGGACGACTTCAACCACGTACACCGCAACACCACCGTCTTCAACATGTACACCGCAACACCACAATCTTCGAATGCAGCAACATAATAAGACACGAATGAAATGGCTTAGAACATTTCATTCTATATCGGTAGCATTTTACCTCCGGTCGGTGAAGACCGTTGGACGATATTATATATCGTACTTGTGACGGATAGTTTCAATTAAGTAACTTCCTGACAGGATTTCGCGGGTAAACCCGTTATCTTTATTCGACAATCACTAACCTTGAATGCGAACATCAAGAGTAAATCACTTGGATAAATTATCCTTATGATTGAAGCCGTCAATTCATGGAACCTGGAACAAGTTAATTTTAATTAAGATTTTCACCATCGTTGCTTTCCAGTTGTCACAAGCTTGATCCAAATAGAATCTTGCTTGTCACCTACCAAGTGTTGTTTGATGTTAACACTAAAAGGATTTCCACTCGTCACTGTGAACAATAAAGAGTGTCACTCTGAGTGTTCTGGCAAGATCATACGATAATGCGTAGAGGCCTGGAACGAGTTTAAGTTCAATTAAGAATTAAACTACTATTTCTTTCCAGTTTTTCACAAGATTGGTTCTTATAGAACCGCACGTGTCACCTACCGTGAGCTTGTTTGATGTTGGCTCAAGCATGATTTCCATCTTCATTGTAATACTTGCATATCACTCGGATGTTCTGGCAATATTACAAGAATACTACGTAGGACTCATAAAGATCTCTTACTTTTCTCAGTGTATGAAGAAGCAAGGAATAAATGAAAAGTATCCTAATGAGACTTTTGATGATCTCGTGGCTCTAGACTCGGTAGTGCGTTTTGATTTAGTGAGCGATGGCTGGAGAGGATTGCCACCTATTCAATATCAATCTATTTGGAGTGAATAAACGAATAGATAACATGTTGAACTCCGTGTGATTAAAACAAATACCTTTTGAGAGATATTTGAGTTAGCTGGGATGGGTTGTGCATTGCATCACTGGGTCCATGATTTCTATCTTCAATATCAAGAATCCTTAAAAAATGATCTCAATAGTATATGTATTGACCCGGTTTATGCCTAATGTTGTAAGGAGGGCTTCTTTCTTTACACCCTTTATCTTTACAATTCTTTTTCATTCTTCAACCCCTTCAATGCTTACCAATACGTCATCACTAGCACCTTGTTGTGATTGTTCCAATGCTAGCTTAAGTACTTGGTCGGCATTCAGCTACGTTCACAATCTTTCTCCATCTTTCCTAGGACTTCTTATTCTATCTTGGGAATTGTCCTTGGTAAGATTCCATCGGTTTTGATGAATCATTGGACTAATACCTATTCCTACCACCCTTTTGTCACCACGTTCGTCGTGAATTAAGTGTGTTTTGGGTAAGTATTGTCATCATGAAAAATCCTTGAAAATCACTTAAAGCACTTGTGATATTATAATCAAAGTTTTTGTGCCTTAAGTGTTTTTTTCATCAAAAAAGCTCCCCCTTAACATGTGCATTACACATATTAAGTTGGTTTATCTTTTAAGCCTTTTTCATTGTTTAGCCAAGTATCATTAACTCTCCTTAATCCCATTTTCCCCCCTTTCCAAAATGTTAACCATCAATATTTTGGATGTTAATGGATTAACTGGTCTTTAGGTAATAAAATGAAATTATATGTTGGCCAAAGAACATATTAATGCTCCCCCTCAAATTAATGAGGGTTAGTTGTAGTGCTTGAGTATGATAGATTTTGAAAGATTTAGAATCTCGTGAGAAATTCTTGAAACATTATCATACTTTCACACTACAACAAGCCACAAAAGCACAATATTTACAATATTTACATATTCACAAATTTAACAATATGGAGATGACCTGAGGTAGTACGACCCATTAGATGGATCGTTCCATGAACTTGTGGTGCGCTCCATACAGTCTTCCACCAACGAAACGTTCTAAGCTTCTTATGAGACGTCTTTCTCTCAACTTTTCATCAATCTTCTTGATCATGTATGTAGCACTCTGTTGATATACCTTGTCCCAATCTATAGTGACCTCTGGAAGAGTCTTATGCTTGTTGAGATGCACCAACTTGTCCCGAATATGGGTGAGAGTCCCGTCACTGAATTTGTTGATCTCTGGAAATCCTAGGAACTTCATAAGACCACGACCATTCAGGTAGAAAATGCCGGGCATTGGGTCAGTGGTGCTGGTGGAAGGAGATTTGTCTGAATGCCTCTGGAAGAATTTAGTACGTGGTTTTGAAAGGTTGAGCTTCCTTTGATAACTTTCTACTCCAAGTTGCAGATCTTCAACTCTTTTCTTGATGACAACTCGACGTGTGTACATTCCAAGAGATGAATTCAGGGCAATTAGTTCTTCTTAGGTCAAGTGTCTGAGGGCGTTGTGAGTTAGCAAAAGAAGAATGTCCTCAATGTCCTCGAGACGAAGAAGTGGAAAGTCGCCTTCCTGGATAGTGTAGACTTTTTCATCTTCTCTAATGAGCCTGATCTCTGTCAAATGTTGATAGCCTATTTTAGGTTCAATCCTAACGCCTTGGATGCTTTTAACTCGAATTAGGGAGAAGACTTGAGAGCCTGAGTTGTGCACACATGCATAGTTATAGGCGCGTCACACACGCTCATCCCAATGTAAAGCACCCAATTCTGCATATCGATCATATTCAGGATATTTCTATAGAACCCAGAGATGATTAACTTTTTCTTCTAACCAAGGTATCAAATCCCAAGTTGCAGCCTTTACCAATGTTAAGGAAGTTGCATACTTGTTTGCTCCCTTGACCAAGTATTCGAGATCCTCACTGACAAAGAAGTCAAGTGCAATTTGATCATCATCTGTAGTTGTCGTAGGAGGAGGTTTTTTAGGCGCATGAAGACCATCCCTTTGAGTAGTTCTCAACGCTTTCAAAAGCTCACTTGCGTTGTACTCGTATTCCGTACTGCTGAGTTTGGATTTAACACGAAGGTTGGGATTTTTGAGTCCTCTCACAACCATTGCTTGAGTTACATTAGACCCATAATTGTATTCCAAGTATCTCGAAAAATCTATTGGATTGCTTAGGAATTGAGAGAAATCAGCTTCATCAGCCTTTGTCAATGGACGAAGTGCAGCAACATTGGACACCCAAGGTTGTACGGGTGCATTTTCATCTTCCTCGAGTGTATCCACCCATGCTGGTTCACTTGACTCTGGAACATCAGGAACTGCAGTAGAGACATGAACATCATCAATAAGTTTTGCTACTGCTTCAATGTCTGGTATGTCTTGGACTGGATCAGAGACTGGAATGTCTGGTACAGGTTGATCGGGCTCCGTCAGTTGTTGTTGCACTAAAGGTGTAGTGACTGAAGCAACTAAGGCAGATGTGGTTGCAGGAGTGGTTGTGGTTGGAGTATGTGATGAGGCTGTATTAGCATCTACATCATGAAACTTCTTGGTGCGTTTCCCTTGACGAGGTGTAGGTTTTGGAGTTGATTTACCCTTGGTAACCTCATCTTTGGAAGATTTTTCACCTTTGGACTTGTCTTGCTTGGCTCCATCCTTTTTCCCTGTATCATTGTTCCCTTCTTCTTGATCATCACCATTTTTGCCATTACCATCACCATCACCATTATCATCACCATCGCTGTGTTTAGCACTTCCTTCTTCGTCATTGGTACCTTCTTCGTCACCAGTACCTTTGTCTTCATCACTCCCTCCCTTGTCATCACTATCTTTGTCTTCATCACTCCCTCCTTGGTCATCACTACCTTTGTCGTCATCACCCTTGTCATCATCATCATTGTTATCATCAACATCGTCGTCATCATTTTCGGAATCATCCTCTTCTTCATTTAAGATATCATAGGGAACTACAGAACCATGTTTCTCAAATATCTTAGTATCTTGATCTATAGTCGTCTTAAGAGCTTTGTGAAGGATCTTTTGAGCTTTAGTTTTGTTATAGGACCCGACTTGAATCATCCGAGCATGTAAGATTTTCTTTAACTCATAATCCGTGAACCTTTAAGCCATGAGAAAATCTGACTTTTTAGCGTCAGAAGACTTGATCATGACGTTGCTTGCAGCGATTTGTTTCAACTCGTCGCGCAGATTGTCAACAGATTCCTTAACCTTTTCATCAAGTGATTGGACAATTGCTTCATTAGCTTCGGCAAGAACCTCTTTCTCAGCTCGTTGCCTCTTTTTGAGGTCTCGAAGACGAATGAATGTTGCTTCGTGGTTGGCAGCTTCCTTTGCATTGACGTGAGCTAGTTCTTCTGCATGAAGTTTGCGAGATAATTCTAACTCTTCTTGGAATTTAGAAATCCCGTCTTCTTGAGCTTTTCTTGTAGATTCTTCACTTTGTTGTCTACGAGCTAACTCTTCTTTAATCTGAGCCATCTCTTCTTGTTGAGATGTCAAGTGTTGTTCTATCTGAATCATGAACATTGTTGATAATGATGGAATCAACGATATCGGTGCAGCTGTGGTTTGTTGTGTAGGAACAATGGTCATGGCAGTGCTAAACAATGAAGTGGAGAGAGGTTGACTTGGTAGAGTTAACGGGAGTTGCGTTGACGCAGGTGGAGTCTTTGTAATAACCGGTGGAGGTAGAGTTAAGACTGGTGGAGGCACTGTAGTAACTGGTGGTGGAACTGTAGTAACTGGTGGTGGAACTGTAGTAACTGGTGGAGGCACTGTAGTAACTGGTGGAGGCACTGTAGAAACTTGTAGAGGCACTGTTGAAAGTGGTAAAGACATTGTAGAAACTGGTGGGGTCACAGTAGAAACTTGTAGAGGCACTGTAGAAAGTGGTAAAGACACCGTAGAAACTGGTGGAGGCATTGTAGATACTGGTGGAGGCATTGTAGTAACGGGTATAGACACTGTAGAACTTATGACTTTGGTAGTCTCAACAAATGCTATCGTATCATCAGACCCGGTAACATCCATATCCTTCAATCCGTCATGAGGTTGTTGTTCATCATCAACATCATCAGCAGTTTAGGCAGATTTGTCACGACGAGGTGTGTGCTCATCAGGTTTCCCAAATTCAGCAATATAAGAACGTAGTATGGTTTCCTTCGCTTTTATACCAGAACCACTACCCCCAGTGTCTTACTTTGCATGATAGTTGTCTTGATATTTCGTCTTTCAGTTTTGCGAAGCAGTTCTTCTTCATTAATATTTTATTCTTCATCCTCAAGCATTAGCTCCTTCCCACTAGACTTGGCAATAGTTTTCTTCTTTTTGGGCTTAGGTGAAGCTATTTCATCTGATGGTTCACCTTGTTTGTGTTTGCCTTTGCCTTTGGGTTTTGATGTAGTGAAATCTCCCAATGCAACTCTTTCCTTTTGAAGTTCCATTTCATCCAACAATTGCTTGTATGCCGCACTTGCTTTGAGTTCATTAGTCAACATATGATTAGGAATAGCGGTTGAAATACCTGAGTAAACATCGGCGTATCCGTCGTGTTTTAAATCTACAAGAATATCATCGTCATCGGGAGTATGCTGAGGACTTCCTTCAAGCTTGTTGATTGAGGCATCTAATTGCATGAAGTGACAAATAATAAGCTTAATGAAACGTGGGAAAGGAAAGTAACCTGTCTTCTTCTTGGTATTGTGGAAGAGTTGATAAGTAAAATCCTCCCATAGTCACTCTGCATAGTTCACATTCTTCCTCTCATAGATGTCCCAAAAGATACAAGCAGTTGAAAAACGGAAAGAGTCATATCCAGGTTATTTAGCAGTAAAACACCGAACGAGTATTCCGAAAAATGTTTTCCAAGGTTGACCCAAGTTAGCTGTAGTAAACTGAGACACCAGTCGTAACTCAGGATCACCGTATCCAAGAGAGTGATACATCTTCACAATTGCATTCTTGTCCGGGTCGGCTGTAAACTTTTGACCTGCAGGTGGTATTGGTAATCCGAATATTTGATGAAAGATAGAAATTGTGAGAGTACATTCCTTTTTGTTGATGGTGAATGAGAACTTTCTGTCTGTTAGTCGTTTCTTTGAAGCCTAAAATTTATACATATAATCAGTTGGAACCGAAGACGTACCCCAGAACACCTTCTTAATTGGAGTTCGATCAAGAATGTCTGTGGCCACTTTAAAAGCATAGTGAGTTGAGGCATAATCTTCTTTGTCTTCTTTTAGTCGAAAGTTGTTTGGTATGAACTGTAGAGCCTTGGCGGCTTCAAGTGCCTGATTAGCTTTGATTTGCTTCTCGGTAAGTTGAGACATGTTTTCTGGTTAAGACGAATAAACATACAAGATTGATATACCCAAAAATATATATCATGATGTATCTATACCTAAGAAAATAAAGCATATACCATAGACAACAAAAAATACACCATCTTGGGATAATGCCACATTCTTTGGATAAATGCACTTGACAATTTCAGAATAAGTGACATTTTAAGATAAAAACATGTTTTTCAGATAAAAAAACTTTTTCATAAAAATCATCTTTTTCGGAATAAAAGATATTTTCATAAAAAAAACAACTTTTTCGGAATAAATGACATTTTCAGAGAAAGAAACTTCTTCGGAAAAATAGACTTTTTTTAGAAAAAACAACTTTTTCGGAATATATTACATTTTCAGAAAAAACAACTTTTTCGGAATAAATGACTTTTTCAGTGAAATCAACTTTTTTGGAATAATGGACTTTTTCAGTGAAATCAACTTTTTCAGAATAATGGACTTTTTCAGTGAAATCAACTTCTTCGGAATAAATGATATTTTCAGTGAAATCAACTTTTTCGGAAAATGACATTTTCAGTGAAATCAACATTTTCGGAATAAATAACATTTTCAGTGAAATCAACTTTTTCGGAAAAATGACATTTTCAGTGAAATCAACTTTTTCGGGAAAAATGACATTTTCAGTAAAATCAACTTTTTCGGAAAAATGACATTTTCAGTGAAATCAACTTTTTCGGAAAAAATGGTTTTTCAGATAAAAGTATGTTTTTCAGATAAATCTTCGGATAAAGGCCATGTTTCAAAAAAAAGCATGTTTTTCATATCAGTCTTCGGAAAAAGGCATAGTTTTCAGAAAAATCATGTGTTTCATAGAAATCTTCGGATAAAATCATTTTTTCAGATAAAGTCTATGACATCCTCAACTACAATCCCATTATGATTCTTACGGCAAACAGTTATTCTAATGCATCCTAAACAAAAACATCTATAATCGAAACCGATCCCTTTCAAAACCCACCTATTAAATAAACTATGCAACCTAATTAGATTCATAAACCCTAATTGATATTTTTTGAGGATTTGACTAATTAGACTAATACACAAGAGAATCATAAACGAAATTATATAAGAACAAGGTTACCTTAGATGTTTTAGGAGATGAAATCAAGAACAAGCTTAATGAAATATATCAATGGCGGTAAAGGTTGTGTTTTGAGTGTGTGATTAAACAGAGAAACGATACACAGTGAATGGGGGGCGCGTATTTATGTATTTGACTTAGGGAAAAGATAAGCCTTTTCCCTTTTTACGAAATTAGTCCTCCTATTTCCGTATATTTGCGTTTAGTGATTATCCTATTTAGTCACACTCAATCCAAACCGCACAATTGACCTCCTATGTCTTAACAATTATTAATTATATTGTCACGAAAAAAATCCTAAGACCGAGTCACATAAATCACGAAAATTCACGAAGCACAACGAGTACACACGAAGAATGATACACCATAAAGCAAATAACCAATTAATTTTTCTGAAAGATTTTTGAAGACCGATTTGATGATGAAAACAATTTGACATTTTCTCCCCCTTAAATACAGACCCATTTTTTATTTAAAGAGCTGTAGTCTTTGTATTTAAGAGAACTGATGAAAGACTTATTCGTTTAAGACGATGTTAAAACAATTCGTGGTGGCAATAAGATTTCTCTTATTTTAACAAAATAAGTGCACTGAAACGTACACAAATTTTGATAGACCAAGTTATGAAGTAAACTCGATCCCTTGTATGGTTTTAAAGTAAACCATACCCGAGAAAATTAATTCCCGTTGAGAGCCAACGCTTTCGTAAGAAATACGTGACTTTAATGCGAAAAGCGGGTTGCAGTCTGAAATAACTACAAGCCATATGGGCATGTTTTAAAATATGTACAACTTTTATACGGACTCTATTTATGGCGCCATGTCAATTTTAATAGACATTTCTAAGGCCGTAAATATTACCGTACTAAAAGACATGCCCGTTTTAAAATGAAAAATAGTTTTGGATTTTCTTGATTTTATATTTTTTATGGATTTTCTATGTTTTATATTTTTGTATATTTCTTTTGGTGGTTTTAAATATATACGATAATAACAAGATCACGATCAAAGGATACTCTAGAATAGTTTACCACCATTATTCTTAAGATTCTTCTGCTAACTCCTTAAGTGTCGCTGGTGAAAATGATTTAATGCCTAGCTTTTCGATCAAAAACTCGATACGTCCTCGATCTAAGGCCTTTCTGAATATATCTGCCAGCTGATACTCAGTGTTGACGAAGTAGACTTCGATCACTCCATTTTCCACTTGCTCTTTGATGAAGTGGTAACGTATGTCAATGTGCTTTTCCCGGGAATGTTGAACGTAGTTGCAGAACAGAGCAATTGCACTTTTGTTATCACAGTACATCGGGATTTTGTTGAAGCCAAGACCGTAGTCAGTTAATTGTGATCTCATCCAAAGAACTTGAGCACAAAAACCTGACATAGCAATGTATTCAGCCTTAGTACTTGACATCGCAGCGCTTTTCTTCCTTTTGGATGCCCAACTAACCAGTCTATCTCCAAGAAGTTGCACACTACCAGAAGTGCTACGTCTAGTATCTTGACACCTAGCATAATCCGCATCTGCATATGATATTAGTGAAATACAGGAATCCTTCGGATACCACAGACAACGATGAAGTGTTCCTTTAAGATACCGAAAGATCCTTTTCACAACATGTAAGTGCTTTTCGGTAGGCCGAGCCTGATACCGGGTACACATGCATATAGCAAATTGCAAATCAGGTCTACTAGCAGTCAGATAGAGAAGGGTGCCGATCATTCCACGATAAAGTTTAGGATCGACAACTATCCCTTCCTTATCTTCATCTAACTTTGATCTCTCCACCATTGGAGTATCCACGAGGTCACAATTTTCAAAATGATATTTCTTTAATGATACAAGAGCAAATTTGGATTGATTAATGAAGATGCCTCTGGGATTCTAAGAAATTTGTAACCCTAAGAAAAATGAAAATTTTCCCATCATTGACATCTTAAAATGTGTGGACATAATTTTCTCAAAATGGTCAGACAGTCTTTGATTAGTAGCAGCAAATAATATATCATCAACATAAATTTGTACCAGAATCATGTCATTGTCCTCCTTGAGAATAAATAATGTCCACTTTGCCTTTGGATAAGCCTTTCGAGATTAGATAAGACGATAGGAGATCGTACCACGCGCGTGGAGCTTGTTTCAATCCGTAAAGATCCTTCTTGAGCTTGTACACGTGATTAGGATACTCCGAGTTGATGAATCCATTCGGCTGGCTTACGTAGACATATTCCCTTAATTCACCATTAAGAAATGCCGTCTTAGCATCCATTTGGTAGACGATCATGTTCATGTGAGTAGCATAAGAAAGAAATATTATAACTGCCTCCAATCGTGCAGCAGGAGCAAAGGATTCTTCAAAGTCAATACCTAAAGCTTGTTTGTAACCTCTAGCAACCAATCTAGCTTTGTTCTTTAGCACTCCACCTAACTCATCGAGTTTAACCTTATATACCCACAACAATGTAAGGATTTCAACGTTGTTGGGTAAAGGAACTAATTCCCACACTTCAAGACGTTGAAATTCATTAAGTTCCTCTTGCATGGCTTCAATCCAAGATGATTTAGTCATAGCTTGTTGCCAGTTTTTAGGTTCAATATCGGAAAGAAATGCATCAAAGTAGCAATATAATGCATGTTCTTGGAGTTGGTGGCGTGTTAAGACTGGTCGATTGATGTCACCAATAATATTACAGATTAAGTGATCCTTTGTCCATTTGGTGTTGTGAGTTTCAATCCGTGGTGGTCGGGAGTGAACGATTACAGGAGCTTCTTCTGAGGTAGACGCGCCGTTAGGGTTTTTAGGTATTTGTGAACCAAAGAACGGTAGCTCTTTTAAGTGAGAAAATTCTAAATCGTGATCATAGGGATCCTCTTCAACATCATTAGGAACGAGTGGGGGGTGAAGATTCAGGTGTGGTTTGAGAATTGGTGGGGGATGGGACATCTTTTTCAATAGTGACAGTAGATGCCTCTTACTGATTTCCATTATCTTGAACAATAACTTCAGGAACTGGAGCTACTGCTATAGGTGCTGGAGAATCATCACTAGGTGGATCAAATAATTCATCACACATAGGTTGAAATAACTCATCCCACTCGGGCCTTGTAGGTGGTATAAATGATGGAGAAGTAGGATTGTTGGGAGTTAATCCGGAACTAATTGTACCGGTTCCCATCTCATGTAATGCGGGTTCAGAGCTGTGTTGCTCAGAAGCCATCACTAAGAATAAAGGAGCATTCACATAAATCAACATAGTTCTAGCAGCTTCCATTAGTGTACGGTTACATCTTTCCACGACACCGTTTTGTTGTGGAGTGCGAGCAACATAAGTTTCATGTGAAATACCGACCTCTTCATAATAGTCTCGTAGAGTTTGATTAACGAACTCAGTTCCATTATCAGTGCGAATTCGGCGAACAGTAGCATTAAGACGTACTTGGATCATCTTTAAGAAAGTAATAATATAATTTGGTGCTTGATCCTTGGATGCTAAAATTTTTACCCATGTAAACTGTGACAATCCGTCAATTTATGGTTGATATTTTATTCTCAATATTTATTTGAAAACTTTATTTTAATGTTACATTATGAACTCACTTATTTTTGGGAAGAAATTTGGATTTACGTCTTGAAGTAGCATCGACTACGTCTAAATCGGAGGATTCTACGTTACATGCTTACGTTTACATACACCGTCTTTGGTGACAATCCGACATTTCAGAAAATAAATTTATCCATGAATATTATTTTGGAATTTTAAATTTTTGTTGGTTCATAAACTCACAAATTTACGAGAAGAGATTAGGACTTACGATTTTAATTTAACGTCCTTTACGACTAAACCGGAAACCTTAGGATTACGTATTTACGTTTTCGAACTCCGTTTTTTATGAGACAATTTTTATTAGATTCGTTTTATGCCGTTGATTCATAATTTATAAAAACGTTTTTCGTAAAACGACCCGAGGGCACGCGAATCGAGAAAATTAGAATCGAGGAATACCCGTAAATTAGTGGGATGAGACAAAAACAAGTTTTGTCTCACCCCACACATGGGACGGCCAACTTGCTACACCTCACCACATTTGGTGTCAATTTTGTAAGCTAAGTAAGACACTTGTCTTACCAAGCTTACAAATGAAGCTAACACTTAGCAAAACCAGCACCTCAAACCACTCACTCATTTCTCTCATGCAAATCCACTAATAATTCTCTCACACTCTCTCTTTGTACCATCCCATCCTCACCAAAAACACCCTCACTTGATCTTGATTCAACCACAAATCCTATGTTATTTACATATATGATGATGCCCTTTTGAAGCCCTATTGATTGGTGCAAGTTATAACATCCAAAGAGGAGTTGCTATGGAGTCTTGGGGCTGATTTTCCACAATGAGTTCTTGAAGAATGGTGGTCTTAAAGATGGTCTTGGTTTATCACAAGTTTCTCCATCAAAATCCATGTTTTGATCACAACCTACATCATCATGGTGGTATAAAGATTGTTCTCCCCATCCTTTTGTTAATTTTGATTATGTAATCATGTATTTTCTTCTTAAATGTATATATGTATGATGATATATGATGATAAAAATATTGTCTGGGGATTTGGTGTTGATAATCATGGGTAAAAAGATGAAAAACTATATGTAAAAAGGTTAAAATCGTGCTTAAAAATGATGGCTGTATAAAACAGTAAAGAACCATGTCATGAACTGATAAAATGGCATAGATTAATGGATATACAGTAAGTAATATGTCTTGTACACATGTGAGAGTTGGCCATGCAATGGAATCATTAGGATGAGTGAGATATGATCAAAACAAGTTTAGAGTACAAATCTGAGTTCACTGTTTTGGACGATTTTTAGAAAATACTTAGAGGCTTATTCAACAGTAGCAATACGAGCGTTAAATGGAGCACATAACATTTAGTTTATGTCATAAAAATTTGAGCTTCTATCTCCATATAGAACTCTAGATATGACAGTTTTGGTGAACATGAAAGTAAAAATCAGATTTTTGGAAATTAAACTATAATAGTATTATATAAGCACTCAAATAAAAATAGTATAAAATGTGAATTAAAACCCACTAACTCATATAATACATTTATATAAATATGTATAAGGATAAATAAATGGACATTTTATAAAAATGGTAGTTTGAAAAGTTTTATAAGTTATAAAACTATAAACATGATTTTTACGACTTTTTCGGCTATTACCGTAAAATTAACGTTTTTGTTAAATAAAACTTAGACGGTTGGACCCGTCTAATGTAAACTTTTATAAACTCGTATACTGATATATAAACATATATAACAAGTAAAAACCAATAAAACCCGAACTATAAAACATACGGACATTAACGGGCTAAGTTAACATTATTGGACTAATAATACAACAAAATGGGCTAAAACACTTTTAAACTTATTTATTGGGCTTAACCCATTTAGGCTCAACATGTAAAGGGTAAATACTGATAATACAAGTATAAAATGGATTAATACAAGTTAAAGAACTTGTAATAAGTTTATTGGACTTAAAATATGTAAATAGGTAAAACTAGTAAGCTAGTATCAAAGTTATCGACACATAACACTAAAATGAGTAAATGAGAATATGTAAAACCACCTGATCATCATATATATATAATAATCATATGTATACATAATTGATATTTTTATAAAGTCATTGGACATGAGTCTAAGACGAATATTATTTGTCTAGGTTTCCGTGATTGAAGCACGTACCGTACGTCCGAATTGCCGATAACCCGCCTTCCCACATCAACGTGAGTTCATAGCCTCGCACTCTTTTAAATGTTTTTATGAAATATTTTATAAACCCGCGAGGGAGATAACATGTTAGTTTTACTAAAATAGGACACCATTTGTCCCGATTGTCTGTTTATTGATTTGGACCCGAATGATTGTATGACCCGATGAATGATTAAAGAACCCGATAGATGAAATACAATGGATTATTAAAGTTAGGTTATGTCACTAAAAGTCCCATTAGCATGAATTGTGAACTACCGGGATTTGGTAGACGCTTATGCATATAATAGTACTATTTGGGGACGATCACCCTAGTTCGCGCCTTGACGGTTAATCCCCGTCGTGCCACATTAATTGGTAAGCGAATTTATGTATGAGAAGATTTCCATAGCGTGATTATTGTGACGACACGCTAACTTAGATGGGCAAATTGAGTATCGGGTTAGCTACCCGTTGTTTGGTTTAGTAAGGTAACAATGTCATGCGGCTTATAATAATCCAATTAACGAAATATTGTTATACGCACCGAATTACGATGTATTGCCTAACTAGCAATACGGGTTCATACTATTGATATTATGTTCGTATTTTATATAACCATATTCATATAACGGTTTTTATTTAATCTATACAACGTTATCAAACGTATTGTATGATGTTTTTACGACATTGGCTCGTATAATGATTTTTAAAGCAAATGCCTATATTATTATTTTCGATAAGGATTTGTATAAAAATGACTTTGGCTATTTTATGGCCTATTACAACGATCTGTACAAAATGATTTTTGGTAATAATTTTATACCAATATTATATTGATGGATTTTATTAAACTCTATGAATTCACTCGGCGTTATCGCTGACCCTTTTCTTTTAACATGTTTTATCTCAGGTACTTGAAGGTAATTCTCGGGAAGACGAAAAGAATTCATGGCCCGCACTTAAACAATATTTTCCATTCAAATACTTTTTAAAATTTTTTATGAAATAATATGACTTGGGACCTATGTAACTTTGATATTTATGAATGGAAATGCTTTATTATTAAACAACACGATTTTTAAAGCGTTTTCTATGATGTGAGTAATGTGCTATCCCGTAACACCAACTAGTCTTCCGCTGTATTGAGTTGTATAAATTTTGGGGTGTTACAGTTTGGTATCATAGCTCTCGTTATAGAGAACGAAAGATTTTTAAAACCAAGGTTTTGAATAAAACATTTCAAAATCTTTTAACTATAAACATTTTTCTAAAAATGTCTAAAAATCTTTTGACTATAACGGTGCCGAAGAATTCCCGAGTTACCGACAAGGCCAGACTAAGAAGTGTTATTTTAATATATATATAACTTGGATTATATATATATATATATATATATATATATATATATATATATATATATATATATATATATATATATGATGTAATTCTATTACATGATTGTTTGATGATTATTTTGATATTTATAAGAGGTATTTATACAACGTAGATTGTCACAAAGAACCCTAAATCCCCTAGTAAATTAATCGAAGCTATTCTCGTAGGAATTCTAGTTATCCTAGATCTAAGCCAAGTTGCGGATATTTATGATCCCAACAAAATGGTTTACATTCGTAGAAATGTAGATATTGTTGATTGTGATATTGAAGAAGAATTGGCGAGATTAAATCTGATATCGATGTCATGACGATCTTTCCTTATAGAGTGGAGTTTGACAAAACGTTACCCGCCTAGAAAGATGTCATCTGATTCGTTGTCATCCAATTTTTAAATTGAAATCGAAAGGGTGAATGTTGCACTTGAGGCTGTCATTGGAACCATTACCCAAAAGCCTCATGCCACTAATACCTTTCCGAGAAGTCTGATTGAATGTGTGAGTCGTTTCATACTAGCGACTCATTTGATAACTATTGATGAAGGAGCTATAGGATTGGAAATTAAGTGTTGATTCATATCGAGCTTTTATTGCCCTATTAATGTCTAAGAATAAGGATTGAAAGTATTGGCAAATGTGATAGGATGTTGCATTGAGTATAAGTTGATTGAAACTTGAATAAAGTAAAATTTAACCCGTATGGAATATGAGATTGTTAAGAGGAATTCGTTAAGCCCTGTGATTGGATTATAAGGTTTTAATTGATTGTTGATTCGTATTAAGGGTTGTTCCTAGGCCATTGTCCAATAACGAGGATGCCTAGTGTCCAACAAATAAATTGAAGAAATCTTCTTCTAAATGGGGATCGATGGATCTTTCGGGACATGTGGAACACCTAATGACTCTTGTAGATTAGTATTCATTGTGGTATCTTTTAAAAATCCCTAACTTAACTGAGACATAAGTTGGTAGGATGAGTTCTTGGAATTGTACGACATAGTGACACGTAATGTGTTACAGTACAATTTTGACTTGTTTGTGAGTAATGAAAAGACTACCTTTGATTGCTAAATTCTACATGTATCGATGTTATCTATCTTTGTTGCTTCTTCCTAATGTTCGCATTAGTGATGCAACCATTGAACAAGTACTCATCTCGAATTGAGTTACGTTGTAGATTATTCTCTTTGTATTCCTGAGTGCCATCGAGTTCATGAACCTCATGATTAATTGGCTAAATTCATTTCCTAGCATATTGTAGTTAGTTCTTGGTGAACAACTTTTCATCACTATTTTGCAGATCACTCATTGTTTTTATAAGATAAAATAGTATCTTTTGAGAAAATTGAATTTTCATCACTATAAGGATTATTCAAAGTGAGATTAATAAATGATTGTTATTAAAATGAAGTTGTTTATAACACACCTTGGAAAATTTAATTGTTTTCATAACAAAGAAAATCTTTGTAAATTTATTCTTGATTCTTATTTAAGAATTAAGCATGAAAATGTTTTTATTATAAACGTGATGATAAAATTTTGACGAACTGAGTATTGCATCGTTAATCTTGAAATTGTATATAGTTGCGCGCCTACATACAATTTGGAAGGGACCATGCAAGGCTGATTAGTAGTCACCATGAAATTATTAATAAACGCTAAATTTACTTTGAAGATTGTGAAAGATTAAATTTTTTGAGATCTGCAAAAATGTGCAAAATAGGGACATATTATTAGGGACACCTACATATGTGCCCGTACTATTTATTCTTTCGAGTCGAATTTACTCATCTGTGGAATTTGTCTTATTTGACAATTGATATTTCCTTCTTGTCCAATTCTCCCGTGGTGAGATTCTTAGGAAAAGTATTTGATTGCCGAATGTTGATACCCGACTGGATGTATCGATATTCCTATCATTTCTTTTGATTTGATTTCATTTGAATAACCTGGGTAACGATCCGAGGAGCTTTCGAATGCGTACTCAAATTATGAAAACATGGGATATATTCATATTCGTTAAATGTTTTTGTCTGTATCTGATTTGAAATTCTCTCGCGTAGATTATGCGTTGACCTTACTCTTTAGATGATAGTTTTGTCTCCATATATCCTTGAATTTGCGAAAGATTATGAGTTATTATTAGTCTTTTGAGAAGTTCACATCTTATCGATGGCAATAAAACTGAAAAGTTGACAGTGCCAGTAGAATGGATTGATTGATTATGACATGACGACATTGTCTTAATTGATGGGAACTCGAATAGAATTCCCCTAAATGATAAGATGTTGATTATCAAAAGTGAACTAAATAATTCTTGATGGATGACTTGAAATTATACCGTAAATAATTGTGAATTAGTCATAGATATTATAATCTAGAAAGAACCTAATATGAATTTATTAAAAGATGTTTCTGTTATCTGAAACCTTAGGAGGTATTTGTTGGTGAATTACCTAGACTTTTGCCATTTAGGAATGTCGAATTTGGTATTGATTATATTCCCGGTGCTACACATGTGGCTTGTGCACTGTACGTCAGCACCATCTGAATTAAAGGAATTACCGTACAACTGAGAGATTTGTCGGAAAAAGATTTTATTCTACCGAGCTTGTCATCATGAAGAGCTATGGTATTATCATTCCTTATATTTATAGATTACTATAAACTGAGTAAATTGACAATCGAAAACGATATCCATAACTCGAAATGGAAGATTTGTTCGATCATTTACAAGGTTCTAGCGTATGTTTTAAAGATTTGATCCACGGCATGGTTATTTTCAACTTCGCGTCCGCGAAGGAGATTATCTATTCCAATCATTACATCCAGAAATTGTAATGAACATAATGAGTTTCACGTGATGTCGTTTGGATTGACCAATGCACATGTAGCATTCATAAACTTGGTGAATCACGTGTGTAGGCTGTAATTTGATAAATTCATGCTCGTGATCATTAAGGACCATTTATTTGTTTATAAGAATAAGAATGAGTTAATAATTATTTATAGATTGCCCTGAATTGGCCGAACGATAAAAACCTGTACCTTAAATATTTAACATGTGATTAAAGACTAAATCGTTTATATTAATTGACCGTGTGAGTAATAGATAATAGAATATATTGACTCTTTAAAAATTAAGAGCCCTTTTAAGACTTTGGGTATTACCAAAAAGAAAGTGCAAATGTGTTTTGACAAATATTTTAACAAAGGATTTTTAAGGGATTATTCCCTTATACCTAGACCATTTAACTAAACTCCTGTTTAGGGGTAAATGTTCGTGTATACCTCAAGACAACTTAAGAAGGATTGAGGAAACCATTTAAACCATGAATTAAAATTTGAAACGATAATTTTTGCTTTTCAAATAAGAAAATTTTGACCAAAGTATAACCAAAGATTTTTCAAACATTTACGAATCTTAATAATTATTTTCGACAAATCAACAAAAATCGTGTCAATTAAATTCAAATTTGTTTTGAACATTTTATTATAATTGGTCGAACTAAAAAATTTAAAATTTTTACGTTTACGTTTCATAAAAATTAAATATTTATTATTTAATTACTTGTAATACCTTTCGACGCCTTAAACGTCGGATTGAGTAAAACGGATAAAAATGATAGTTGAGACGAAATTAAAACATAGAAAATGTGAAGAAAGAATTTCTGAGTAAATTGTAGACATGATAATTATTTCATCAGGAAAGGTGAATGTAGATACTGACACATTATGTATAAAAGATAAAGAACCAATTAGGACATGTTCCTCAGTAATGAAGGTGCAAAATAAATTGTCGAACAATATAAAAATAAACAATGTTTGTAAAAAGGATAATATAGATAATAAAAAGGGGTTCGCGGATAATGTGAACCATTAGATTTGAGAAGCCTATGGTGTTAAATGTTTTAAAGGCCACTTGTGGTTGCCTAAAAATGGAGATTTTGAGATATAGTTATTTTGGAATCTTGTAACTATAAGTATTCTATTCCTGTCATTTCTGATTTAATGTATCATTATCAGAAGAGGTTGTACTAATGGCAGATTATGAAGGTAGACATCGCCTCATACATTAGTAAACATCTAACTATTACAAAGGTCATCATCTGAATTTGATTCGATTTGGGTCATCGTCGACAGACAGACCAAATCTGCTAATATCATTCATGATTAATGATAGATTATTGATGAAGAAATTGACACTTTTGTATTTAAAGGAGTTGTTTAAACATGGTGTGCCTGTATCGATCATCTCTATCAAGATCCTCGCTTCGCATCGAATTTCTAGAGATTTGCTCAGAAGTCATTGAGAACGAATCTTGATGAGAGTACTGTGTACCACCCCAATCGAAGGGACGAGGTAAAGTAACGATACAAAATACTAGAAGCGCTGTTTTATGATTGAATGATTGACCTTTGGTAATAAACCGTATAATCGCTTTCCTTTGGAGAGATTATCATTGATTATCATCGTATTAGGATCAAGATCGAATCTTGTTAGGATCTAAATATTAGAGCATCTGTAAGCAGGAGTTGAGATGAAGACACCCGACAAACACCCATTGTGAGTTGGACATGTCTTTTAGGTTTAAGGTTTCCTATGATGGCGAACCTAACCTTACAAAATACTCGACCAGTAAGACATGAAATGATTAATGAAATTAGGATCTGATTATTGACTGCCGGTAGTGGGCAGGAGGTTATGTGAATATGAAATGTAGATCTTGAAGTGCCAGATGGGTAGCGAAGTTATGCCAAAATTTTAGCCATGGAAAAATGAATTGATGATCTGAAAGAGCATGGGTTATAAGTCCCCGTCGTATGGGACCATAGAGATGATGTAAAAAGATTGGTTTGAAAGGCATATAAGCTGGATCTACCCTAGGACTTCTAGATCTGCGTGAATTACGATTCGAATATCGAACTTGATGGAATATCTATCAAGTGAGAATCAGATTGTTTCTTAGTAATGTTTAGATCGGCGAAAGGTTGCATTCATCAAAAACCCGTGAAAATCATGGATAGAGAAAGTAAGTCAACATTAAGCGTGATCTTATTCCCGTAGTTATGTTTGATGAAACTCGCGTATTTTAATGAATTGCACTTGTGAGAAAAGACCGAATGTGGAGGAAATACCCACATGGCTTTAACTCTATAAGAAGCAAGTAGTAAGATGATCTTTGAGGACAAAGATCCTGTTTAGGGGTAAATGCTGTGACAATCCATCAATTTATGGTTGATATTTTATTCTCAATATTTATTTGTAATAAGTGTGAAAATACTTATCCTTTTACCACTTATTTCCAATAATAACAAGACCAAAACGTGTGATTTATGTCGTAAAAGTCGGAATTATGCGTGGTTTGTGTTTTTATTGTGTTTTAGGACCAAAATATTAAAGAGGAAGAAAACACGGGCTTTCACGGGCTTTTATCGAAGAAAACAGGAAAAGACGAAGTCAAAAGATCAAGAGTGCAAAAAGAACGGAAGTCCAAGGCCTATTCTGAAGATTTATCGAAGAAAAAGTCAAAAAACAGAAGTTTAACGAAGTCGAAGAACTTAAGTCTAATAGAAGAAGAAAATTAAAAGACAAGTTCAAATCCCGAGACAACAAAGACGAAGAATTAAAGTCGAGTCGAGAAAACGTGAAGAAAGCAAGAGAGAAGATGCAACACATGCACTCCTTCCACATTCCCTATAAATACCCTCCTAATAGTCATTAGGAGAGGAGTTAGAGTTTTTAGTTAATTTTTCACTTTTTAGTTTTCTCTAGTTTTTAGAGAGAGAAAGTCTTAAACTTTCTCTCACTAGTTCATCTTTTTCTTTTAATCTTTCAAGATTAAACATCTTTGTATTGCTTATTTCATTAATCAAAGTTCCATTTTAAGCTTTTAATCCTTATTCTCATTCTACTTTTCTTTGATTTAAGGTTGATTTTGGTGCGATTATCAATAGATCCGTGTTGTTCTTAATGATTTCGTACTTAAAAAGTTAATCTTTTGATCATTTCATAAGTTTTCATTTGATTAAGATTTAAGACTTTTGTGCTTATTGGCTTATTTTTATGATTAGCTTATTTTTCTAATTAAAAAGTTTTATTAAAAAGTTTATGTTTTTATTGTTTGATCTAAAAAGTTGCTTATTTTCGAGTTGAATAAGTTGAGATAAGTGCTTATTTGATTCGGTTAAGTATTCGGATTGTTAAGTTGTGGATATTAGCTTATTGAACTTAGCTTATTGTCTAGCTTAACCAATTCCCTTCATTTTTGGAAAAGGGAGTTTAAAACCCCTTTCCGATTGGGTTTTCCGACCGGGTACACCATCTAACCGATTCCCTTAATTTTAGGAAAGGGTTTAAAACCCCTTTCCGATTGGTCTTAATATTCCGATGGTAGGGCATTTGTCCTATATTCCGATTAGCAGCCCTTGTTTCATATTCCGATTGGTTGTCTAGTCCCGTATTCCGATTGTGGGCAGGTAGGATATTCCGATTGATATCATTTCTGGACATTCCGATTGGTTATCTTCGTTGTCATTCCGATTCTCTTTTTGTTGCTATTCTGATTGGGCCTTTTCTCGATATTCCGATTGTAGTATTTAACCTTATTCCGATCAGCCGATCGGAAAACATTCCGATCGGGGGTACTTGTGGCTTGTTTTGGTTTCTTTCGTTCTTACTTTCTTATAGTACTTTTTATTTTCAGAAAATTTTCCAAGTGTTAGTTTTATTTAGTGTGTTAGTTCTTTTCTATTGTCACCTTTAAGTTTCCATGCATTTATTTTACTTGTCATTTTAATATTAATCTTTTAACTTCCTTTTTACTCAACGACATTATAATTACTTGCTAATAGTTTAAATCAAAACCAAACCATTCTCTTGATTCACCAAAAGACGATTGAGTCGCACTTAAGACCGGTTTTCAATTCGAAAAGACTTGGGACTTCAAAATTTTATATTTGGTTGCAAAAGCCAAGTATTAAATGGCGCCGCTGCCGGCTCTTTTCGTTAAGATAAACGGTTTCTAGTGAGAGACGCATTGAATTTTGGGATCCGTTCTTTGAACGTTATTTTCATTGCTATAAAAATTTCCAAAAATCCATAAAAAAATATAAAACTCTTCAAAAATACAAAAACATTTAAAAAATCATAAAAAGCAATTCTTTTCCAAAGGTTTTGCACCAAAAAGATTATATAGATATTTTCTTTGTGTACATTTTTCTTCTGCAGGTGCATGCGTACTAGATCTACGAACTATTCTGAGCCCGAGAATCGTGAAGATTTAGATATGGCTGGTGTTAATAACAACAATAATCACCCACCTCAACACAATTTGAATAACAACAACAACAACAACAACAATGTCCTTCTACCTGATTTACGAACCATGGAGGAATTGTGCCAACCCACCATGAACGGACGCGAAGGCCTGATTGCGCCAATGCACGTCACGGCTCAGGAGTTTTCGTTGAAGCATCACATGATCCAGCAAGTGCAAACGAACCCGTTTCGTGGAATTCCGGATGATGATGCCAACAAACACCTCGACAAATTCATTACCATGACCCAAAGCATGAAGTGCTCCGGTGTTTCTATGGATGACCTTCGCCTCTAACTTTTTCCACACTCGCTTTCTCACCATGCCGAAAAATGGTTTGACCGTCTTCCTAAGAATTCTATTCATACGTGGAACGACATGACTCAACGCTTTTTATCGCGCTACTTTCCCCCATCCATGGTTACTAGCCTTCGTAACCAAATTAGTGGATTTATGCAAGAGAATGATGAATCGCTTTTCGATGCTTGGGAACGCTACAATGATTTGATCGACCGCTGTCCTAATCACAATATGCTCCCCGTCACTCTCATTGACACCTTTTACAACGGTCTCACTTTTCGTGATCGTGACACGATCAATGCCGCCGCCGGTGGTACTTTTATGAAAAGGAGACCGGAGGAGTGTCGAGAGTTGATTGAAAACATGACTACTCACCACAAGAATTGGGATTCTTCCGCATCCTCAAGATCTAATCAGAGAGTCAATGTTTCATCTACTTCTTCCACCACCAACTCGTCTGTTTTGGAACGTGCTATTCTTGATATTAACAAAAGTCTCCAAATTTTGACTTCTAACCAAACTCAACAAGCTAAAGCCGTTGTTATTTCTTGTGACACATGTGGTGGTCCTCATTCCTACAATGAGTGTCCTTCTACTCACGGCAATTATTCTGAAGACGTTAACGCAGCATATGGTACTTATCCCACGGGAGGCTATCAAGCTCGCCCTCAAGGAGACCGTAACTTGCTAAGTTATCGCTCCAACAATTATCTTGCTCCCCCTGGTTTCCCTCCTGCAAACCAATTCCAACCTCGTGCAAACAATCAGTATCAATCCCAAAGAAACCCATACCCAACTCAAGGAAATTCTCAAGCTTACCAGGCTCCACCTCTCAATCAACCGATGGCAGTGAATCCAGATGTCGAGACATTTATGAAGACCAATCGGGAGTTGGTGACGAATCTTCAGAGTCAAGTCCGTAACTTGAAGGGAGAAATGGCAAAACAAGGGAACGATATTCGAGCCGAGCTAAGGAATGACATGGCCAAACACAGTGATGCAATTAATGCAAACATGCAAAACTCTTTTAACAATCAGGCTCTTCACCTTCGTGATATGATTGGTTCGCTCATCCAAATTAATAAACCCTCTGCTTCGGGTACTCTTCCAAGTAATACCGTTGCGAATCCAAGAGGGGAGATGAAAGCAATCACCACTCGAAGTGGAAAAGGTTATATGGAACCCGAGCTTCCTACACCTCCACCCGTGATTGTGAACAAGGAAAAAGAGCAACTTTCTTCACCTCCTTCACCTTCTATCCCCATTTCCCCACCACCCGTGGTTGTGAGTGATCCTATTCCCTTAAAGCCTTCTTCTTCATCCAATATACCTTATCCTTCAAGGTTGAGGAAAGAGAAGCAAAAGAGCAAGGATGATATTCAAGTTTCAAACTTTCTTAAAATGTTTAAACAACTGAATTTTAACATCTCCTTTGCCGAGGCTCTTGCTCACATGCCCAAATACGCTAAGATGTTTAAAGATCTTTTAAGTGATAAAGAAAAGCTTCTTGATATTGCTCAGACCCACCTTAATGAGAATTGCTCCGCAGTGCTCTTAAGGCAATTTCCCACCAAACTTGGTGACCCGGGTCGCTTCTTGATTCCTTGCAACTTCCCGGGAGTAGAGAATTGCATGGCCATAGCCGATCTAGGTGCCAGTATAAACTTAATGCCTTTAAGTGTTTGGAAGCAATTTGTTGTTCCTAATCAATCCATAACACAAGATTCTTAGAGAGAGAAAGAGAAGAAAAGTAGAAAGAGAAAGTAGAGAGAGAAATGGAAGGTTTACACTAAAACTATGTGTTTAATGAAATGAACCAACACCCTCTTTCACATGTGAAAGAGGGTTATATACCCTTGGCCTTTTTGGGCCGTGGGCTTTGTTCCCTTGGGCCGGGCTTGGCTTTCTTTCGGGCTTACGCCCCTAACTTAGACAATATTAGCTTAAAGTCCAAGCCCGGTTAACCCGACTAACCTATTACAATACAAGACAACTAATGACTAAGATGACCTATTACATTCTTGTTCGACTATATAAATATAGGGCTAACACAATTATCTCTCCCCGAGCTAGTCCCCACCAAAATGACTTTGGAATTAGCCAACCGTACGGTTGCTTATCCAGTGGGGATAGCCGAAGATGTCTTTGTTGGCGTCGACAAATTCACCTTCCCGGCGGATTTTATTGTCGTTGACTACGAGATGGATCCCCGTGTTCCATTAATCGTCGGCCGTCCATTCTTGAGGACCGGCCGCACTCTCATTGATGTAGCCGCGGGCGAAATAATCATGAGAGTTGGTGACGACAAAATTGTCTTCAACATGGGTAAGATTTCTAAGCAACCTTATTCGTATGAGAGTGTTAATGCTATTGATGTTCTCGATGAGGCTTGTGAAGAACATTTTCATGATGCTTGCAAAAGTACTCCTTCTTCTCTATCCAATGTTGAGACCATTGCCTCAATTGCTCCAGCATGGACTCCTTTTGGAGAAAGTGACTTGGATGATTTCGAAGCTAGCTTGGGTCCTCTCAATATTAAGTATGATAATTTGTCCACCAATTGGGATGAAGATATTCGTACTATTGAGAGACTTCTCAATGAGGACCTGTTCTCTCCTCCTGCTCCTAAAGAGGTGACTAATGATGATCCATCGTTAGTTTCACCATCTATTGAGGATCCTCCCACTCTCGAGCTTAAGGACCTACCTCCTCATCTTGAGTACGTTTTCCTGGAAGACGACGAGAAGCTACCGGTCATCATCGCTAAGGATCTGAAAGAAGACGAAAAAGCCCGACTAGTCACTGTGTTGAAGAAGCATAAAAAAGCTATCGCTTGGAAAATCTCCGACATCCGTGGAATTGATCCTCACTTTTGCACACATAAAATTCTCATGGAGGACGACTTTAAGCCCACAATTCAAAGTCAACGAAGGGTGAATCCTAAAATCCATGAAGTCATCAAAAAAGAGGTTATCAAACTTCTTGATGCGGGTATGATTTACCCTATTTCGGATTCACCATGGGTTAGTCCAGTCCATTGTGCGCCTAAGAAAGGCGGAATCACCGTTGTGCCCAATGCAAACAACGAGTTAATTCCTACCCGTCTCGTTACTGGGTGGAGAGTTTGTATAGACTACCGCAAACTCAATGATGCCACGAGAAAGGATCATTTCCCTCTACCTTTTTATGGACCAAATGCTTGAACGTTTAGCGGGTAATGAATATTACTGCTTTCTTGATGGTTTCTCGGATTATTTTCAAATATCCATCGATCCCCAAGATCAAGAGAAAACAACATTCACTTGTCCCTACGACACATTTGCTTATAAAAGAATGCCTTTTGGCTTACGCAATGCCCCCAGGACTTTCCAAAGGTGCATGTTGGCTATCTTCCATGATATGGTTGAGCAAACCATGGAAGTCTTCATGGATGATTTCTCGGTCTTCGGGGATTCCTTCTCTTCTTGCCTTGCCAATTTGGAACGTATGCTTAAGCGGTGCGAAGACACTCGCCTTGTTCTAAATTGGGAAAAATGCCATTTTATGGTAAAAGAAGGAATTGTGCTAGGACACAAAATCTCTAACGCCGGTCTTGAAGTCGACCGTGCTAAAGTAGATGTCATAGCCAAATTACCTCCACCTTCAACCGTGAAGGGTGTGAGAAGTTTCCTGGGTCATGCGGGCTTCTATCGTCGATTCATTCAGGATTTCTCTAAAATCGCTCGCCCGATGACCCACCTCTTGGAAAAAGATACTCCTTTTATCTTTTCTAAAGAGTGTCTCGAAGCCTTCAATCTTCTTAAAGATAAGCTAACTAAGGCACCGGTCTTGGTTACCCCAAATTGGGAGCTGCCCTTTGAATTGATGTGCGATGCTAGCGACTTTGCTATTGGTGCGGTTTTGGGCCAATGAGTGAATAAACACTTCCAACCAATCCACTACGCTAGCAAAACAATGACGGGGGCTCAATTGCATTATACGACAACCGAAAAAGAGCTTTTAGCTGTTGTCTATGCTTTTGAGAAATTTCGCCCCTATCTTGTTTTATCCACCACCATCGTATACACGGACTATTCCGCGTTGAAGTACTTGATGATAAAGAACGATTCTAAGCCAAGACTTCTCCGCTGGGTTTTGCTCCTTCAAGAATTCAACAATGAAATTTGTGACAAGAAGGGAGCCGAAAACCTGGCCGCAGATCATCTGAGCAGACTTGAGGATCCATATCAAGGGGATCATCCGAACAAAGAGATCAATGACTCTTTCCTCCTTGAGACCTTAATGTCTATAAATCTCAATCTTGATGGCACCCCGTGGTTTGTAGAGATTGCAAACTACTTAGCGGGTGGTATTCTCATCCAAGGGTTAACATCCCAACAAAAGAAGAAGTTCTTGAATGATGGTAAGACTTACTTTTGGGATGACCCTTATCTATTCAAACAGTGTGCTGATCTGATTATTCGTCGATGTGTTGACGGACCGGCAGCTTTTGACATCCTCCAAGCTTGCCACAAAGGACCCACCGGTGGTCACTTTGGTCCCAACTACACCGCTAAGAAAGTGTTTGATTCTGGATTCTACTGGCCCACCATTTATCGTGACGCTCACGAAATGGTTAAGCATTGTGATGCTTGCCAACGTCAGGGCAAGATCACACATAAGGATGAGATGCCTCAAAATTTCATATAGGAATGTGAAATCTTTGATGTATGGGGCATCGACTTTATGGGGCCATTTTCATCCTCCAAAGGGAACAAGTACATCCTCGTCGCCGTCGACTACGTCTCTAAATGGGTTGAAGCTAAGGCTCTTCCTACGAATGATGCGAGGGTGGTTGTGAACTTTTTGAAGCAGCTTTTCGCTCGATTTGGCGTTCCTCGTGCTATCATCAGTGACCGCGGAACTCATTTTTGCAACGATCAATTTGCACGAGTCATGGCAAAGTATGGTGTCAATCACCGTCTTTCCACCGCCTATCATCCCCAAACCAATGGCAAGCCGAAATCTCCAACCGTGGATTGAAGAGAATTTTGGAGTGTACTGTGGGAGAGCATCGTGCCGCGTGGGCCGATAAGTTAGATGATGCTCTGTGGGCTTTCCGTACCGCTTACAAGACCCCGATCGGTTGTACACCTTATCGTCTTGTGTACGGGAAAGCCTGCCACCTACCCATCGAGCTGGAACATAAGGCGCACTAGGCCTTGAAGTGGGCTAACTTCGACATCAACAAAGCCGGTGATCATCACAAGGTTTAACTCAACGAGCTGAATGAATTGAGGAATGAAGCTTATGAGAACTCGTTGATCTACAAGGAGAAGACGAAGATGATCCACGATGCTAAAATCAAGAACCGAGAGTTCCACGTTGGTGATCAAGTCTTACTCTTTAACTCTCGGTTGAAGATCTTCTCTGGCAAGTTGAAGAGCCGCTGGTCTGGTCAATTCACCGTCGCCAAAGTCTTTCCATATGGGACCATTGAGCTTTCTCAGCCGAATGGGCCCAATTTCAAGGTGAATGGCCAGCGTTTGAAGCTGTACTTTGGTGAGGACATCTCTCAGGAGATGATTCCATCCCTCACCACGTTCCCCATGAACTAAAATTGGGTCGAGTCAGGCTCATGACTCGGTGAACAAAAACAAGCGCTTCTCGGGAGGCAGCCCGTGTTCTATCCTTTACTGCTTTCATAATAAGTGTAGGGGGAGCCTCGCATATGTTTGTTGTCTTGTTTCTTGTGCTGTGCAGGGATTAAAGCTTCAGAAAGCATCTTGATGACTTTTGACGAACCGTGATACCGTGTTTTCCATCTTCCCGGTTCTATCCTAAACTCTTGTGATTCAATATTTCATATTCTATATGTTCACATTGAATTCACTTTAGTTGTCCTTTCCTTAGCAAGATTTAAACAAAGTGCACAATGTCATAAGTGTAGGGGAGTTTACTCCCACATGCTTAAACATTGAGGACAATGTTTATCTCAAGTGTAGGAGGGACTTCTATCGAAGTAAGTGGTCTTTTTCCATGAATTTGCCCTCATTTCAACCGGAAAATTTGATTTTTCGACATTTTTCAAAATTTTTAATCTATTTTGGCCTAGTTGTATAGTTGTAATTGCCTTTATTATGTTTCCTTTGCTAGAATAAATTTTTTAATAAAGTGGTTTTAGATTTTTCTTAGGCGTGAACATTTTGACTCAACCCGAGTTTACTTACCTAAGTTTACTCTAGCTAGTATCCTTAACGTGTTTAAGTCAAGTTTTGCTAGGCTTTTATATAGGGAGCTATAAAACGCGAAAGTCTTAACTCTCACGGGTTAAGAACAAGAACTTTTCGCTAGTTCCTATAATTGATCCTAGAGAGTCGTTAATCAAGGGAACTTTAAAACGCGATTTCTAAACTTAAAAAAGTCTAAGAATTTTCAAGATCCTATAGGCGACTCGAAAACCCAAAACTTTGATTTAATAGGCTAAGCATCCACGAGTCTCATTCCTTGAGATTTTAAACTGTGGAGAACGAGAGATGATAGAGCCAATTATAAGTTCGGTATTCTTTCGTGAATTTATGTGAGTTAATTATGAGCCTATTCTCCCTCTGCTTGTTAATAAATTAATCTGCTAATAAATAAGGTTGTACGATTTAAAAGGTTACTTAGCTTCTAGCCCCAGATCGTTTAAAAGTTGCTCGGTAATGACGAGAGTTCATAGCCAAGGCATAACTTATGAAGCGGGGCGCGAAGATTGGCGAGTCCGAAAAGGCCCTAACAAGTCATGAGGGCTACATTTTGTTGCTAAAGATCCAAAAGTGATGTGAAGAATCATTTATCGAAAATCAATATGAAGGATCGAGACACACGACGAAAAGCAAGAACTCCCCAAAAGTCATGGAGAAGTCTATCCGAAAAGACCCTAACAAGGTATGAGGATAAATAGATCCAAGTCCTAAAAGGAGGCGGATCGTTGTATATCAAAGTCCAAAATAAAGATTGGAGAAAAATGAAGAAGTCGTGGTCCAAAGATGAAGAATCTCTCAAAAACTTCAAGTGAAGAAATTCCTATTATAAAGAGAAGACCATAATTTCAAGAACGTCTCTCGAAGATTCGAAGTATGAAGTCGCTACCAAATATCGGCCCGAGAAAGGTCTCAAATCGCGAACCAAGTTATGCCAAGATATGAACTTTTTGATATCCCGAGAAGCAGTTTTAAAAGATTTGGTCCTTTAGCTAACTATTGATTAAATCATTCACCTTATTTTCGGACTAAATAACTATCGAAATAAGTCAAACAATGCATCCTCGTGATCATTCAAGACAAAAATAAAATATAAGAGATACACCTAGGAATAAGGGAGTCTATGTGAATAATTGGCCCACATGAGTTCGTGATAGTTTGCTAACTTATATTAACAATGATCTCGTTTTTAAGCTTGGTATGGGGAACGTGAAACTTGAGGATGATAAACGTTCATGGCCGCCAAAACCCAATGTAAGTTTTTAATTTCTTTACTTATTTCTATCTTTTATGCTTAGTATTTAATAAAGGCCAAGGTGGGTTATTTATGATGGAAAATATAAAACCGTGCTTTAAAATTAATGCATTGCATGAGGGCATTGCAATGGTCAAGTGTAGGGGATTTTATAAGTGTGAAAACACTTATCCTTTTACCACTTATTTCTAATAATAACAAGACCAAAACGTGTGATTTATGTCGTAAAAGTCGGAATTATGCGTGGTTTGTGTTTTTATTGTGTTTTAGGACCAAAATATTAAAGAGGAAGAAAACACGGGCTTTCACGGGCTTTTATCGAAGAAAACATGAAAAGACGAAGTCAAAAGATCAAGAGTGCAAAAAGAACGGAAGTCCAAGGCCTATTCTTAAGATTTATCGAAGAAAAAGTCAAAAGACGGAAGTTTAACGAAGTCGAAGAACTTAAGTCTAATAGAAGAAGAAAATTAAAAGACAAGTTCAAATCCCGAGACAACAAAGACGAAGAATTAAAGTCGAGTCGAGAAAACGTGAAGAAAGCAAGAGAGAAGATGCAACACATGCACTCCTTCCACATTCCCTATAAATACCCTCCTAATAGTCATTAGGAGAGGAGTTAGAGTTTTTAGTTAATTTTTCACTTTTTAGTTTTCTCTAGTTTTTAGAGAGAGAAAGTCTTAAACTTTCTCTCACTAGTTCATCTTTTTCTTTTAATCTTTCAAGATTAAACATCTTTGTATTGCTTATTTCATTAATCAAAGTTCCATTTTAAGCTTTTAATCCTTATTCTCATTCTACTTTTCTTTGATTTAAGGCTGATTTTGGTGCGATTATCAATAGATCCGTGTTGTTCTTAATGATTTCGTGCTTAAAAAGTTAATCTTTTGATCATTTCATAAGTTTTCATTTGATTAAGCTTTAAGACTTTTGTGCTTATTGGCTTATTTTTATGATTAGCTTATTTTTCTAATTAAAAAGTTTTATTAAAAAGTTTATGTTTTTATTGTTTGATCTAAAAAATTGCTTATTTTCGAGTTGAATAAGTTGAGATAAGTGCTTATTTGATTCGGTTAAGTATTCAGATTGTTAAGTTGTGGATATTAGCTTATTGAACTTAGCTTATTGTCTAGCTTAACCAATTCCCTTCATTTTCGGAAAAGGGAGTTTAAAACCCCTTTCCGATTGGGTTTTCCGACCAGGTACACCATCTAATCGATTCCCTTAATTTTAGGAAAGGGTTTAAAACCCCTTTCCGATTGGTCTTAATATTCCGAAGGTAGGGCATTTGTCCTATATTCCGATTAGCAGCCCTTGTTTCATATTCCGATTGGTTGTCTAGTCCCGTATTCCGATTGTGGGCAGGTAGGATATTCCGATTGATATCATTTTTGGACATTCCGATTGGTTATATTTGTTGTCATTCCGATTCTCTCTTTGTTGCTATTCCGATTGGGCCTTTTCTCGATATTCCGATTGTAGTATTTAACCTTATTCCGATCAGCCGATCGGAAAACATTCCGATCGGGGGTACTTGTGGCTTGTTTTGGTTTCTTTCGTTCTTACTTTCTTATAGTACTTTTTATTTTCAGAAAATTTTCCAAGTGTTAGTTTTATTTAGTGTGTTAGTTCTTTTCTATTGTCACCTTTAAGTTTCCATGCATTTATTTTACTTTTCATTTTAATATTAATCTTTTAACTTCCTTTTTACTCAACGACACTTTAATTACTTGCTAATAGTTTAAATCAAAACCAAACCATTCTCTTGATTCACCAAAAGACGATTGAGTCGCACTTAAGACCGGTTTTCAATTCGAAAAGACTTGGGACTTCAAAATTTTATATTTGGTTGCAAAAGCCAAGTATTAATTTGAAAACATTATTTTAATGTTACATTATGAACTCACTTATTTTTGGGAAGAAATTTGGATTTACGTCTTGAAGTAGCATCGACTACGTCTAAACCGGAGGATTCTACGTTACGTGCTTACTTTACATACACCGTCTTTGGTGACAGTCCGACATTTCAGAAAATAAATTTATCCGTGAATATTATTTTGGAATTTTAAATTTTTGTTGGTTCATAAACTCACAAATTTACGAGAAGAGATTAGGACTTACGATTTTATTATAACGTCCTTTACGACTAAACCGGAAACCTTAGGATTACGTATTTATGTTTTCGAACTCCGTTTTTGATGAGACAATTTTTATTAGATTCGTTTTATGCCGTTGATTCATAATTTATAAAAACGTTTTTCGTAAAATGACCCGAATGCACGCGAATCGAGGAAACTAGAATCAAGGAATACCCGTAAATTAGTGGGATGAGACAAAAACAAGTTTTGTCTCACCCCACACATGGGACGGCCAACTTGCTACACCTCACCACATTTGGTGTCAATTTTGTAAGCTAAGTAAGACACTTGTCTTACCAAGCTTACAAATGAAGCTAACACTTAGCAAAACCACCACCTCAAACCACTCACTCATTTCTCTCATGCAAATCCATTCAAAATTCTCTCACACTCTCTCTTTGTGCCATCCCATTCTCACCAAAAACACCCTCACTTGATCTTGATTCAACCACAAATCCTATGTTATTTACATATATGATGATGCCCTTTTGAAGCCCTATTGATTGGTGCAAGTTATAACATCCAAAGAGGAGTTGCTATGGAGTCTTGGGGCTGATTTTACACAAGGAGTTCTTGAAGAATGGTGGTCTTGAAGATGGTCTTGGTTTATCACAAGTTTCTCCATCAAAATCCATGTTTTGATCACAACCTACATCATCATGGTGGTATAAAGATTGTTCTCCCCATCCTTTTGTTAATTTTGATTATGTAATCATGTATTTTATTCTTAAATTTATATATGTATGATGATATATGATGATAAAAATATTGTGTGGGGATTTGGTGTTGATAATCATGGGTAAAAAGATGAAAAACTATATGTAAAAAGGTTAAAATCATGCTTAAAAATGATGGCTGTATAAAACAGTAAAGAACCATGTCATGAACTGATAAAATGGCATATATTAATGGATATACAGTAAGTAATATATCTTGTACACATGTGAGAGTTGGCCATGCAATGGAATCATTAGGATGAGTGAGATATGATCAAAACAAGTTTAGAGTACAAATCTGAGTTCACTGTTTTGGACGATTTTTAGAAAATACTTAAAGGCTGATTCAATAGTATCTATAGGAGAGTTAAATGGATCACATAACATGTAGTTTATGTCATAAAAAATTGAGCTTCTATCTCCATATCTAACTCTAGATATGGAAGTTTTGGTGAACATGAAAGTAAAAATCAGATTTTGGGAAATTAAAGTATAATAGTATTATATAAGCACTCAAATAAAAATAGTATAAAATGTGAATTAAAACCCACTAACTCATATAATACATTTATATAAATATGTATAAGGATAAATAAATGGACATTTTATAAAAATGGTAGTTTGATAAGTTTTATAAGTTATAAAACTATAAACATGATTTTTACGACTTTTTCGTTAAATAAAACTTAGACGGTTGGACCCGCATAATGTAAACTTTTATAAACTCATATACTGATATATAAACATATATAACAAGTAAAAACCGATAAAACCCGAACTATAAAACATACGGACATTAACGGGCTAAGTTAACATTATTGGACTAATAATACAACAAAATGGGCTAAAACACTTATAAACTTATTTATTGGGCTTAACCCATTTAGGCCCAACATGTAAAGGGTAAATAATGATAATACAAGTATAAAATGGATTAATACAAGTTAAAGAACTTATAATAAGTTTATTGGACTTAAAATATGTAAATAGGTAAAACTAGTAAGCTAGTATCAAAGTTATCGACACATAACACTAAAATGAGTTAATGAGAATATGTAAACTCACTTGATCATCATATATATATAATCATCATATGTATACATAATTGATATTTTTATAAAGTCATTGGACATGAGTCTAAGACGAGTATTATTTGTCTAGGTTTCCGTGATTGAAGCACGTACCGTACTTCCGAATTGCCGATAACCTGCCTTCCCACATCAACGTGAGTTCATAGCCTCACACTCTTTTAAATGTTTTTATGAAATATTTTATAAACCCGCGAGGGAGATAACATGTTAGTTTTACTAAAATAGGACACCATTTGTCCCGATTGTCTGTTTATTGATTTGGACCCGAATGATTGTATGACCCGATGAATGATTAAAGGACCCGATAGATGAAATAAAATGGATTATTAAAGTTAGGTTATGTCACTAAAAGTCCCATTAGCATGAAATGTGAACTACCGTGATTTGGTAGACTCTTATGCATATAATAGTACTATTTGGGGACGATCACCCCAGTTCGCGCCTTGACGGTTGATCCCCGTCGTGCCACATTGATTGGTAAGCGAATTTATGTATGAGAAGATTTCCATAGCGTGATTATTGTGACGACACACTAACTTTGATGGGAAAATTGAGTATCGGGTTAGCTACCCGTTGTTTGGTTTAGTAAGGTAACAATGTCATGCGGCTTATAATAATCCAATTAACGAAATACTGTTATACGCACCGAATTACGATGTATTGCCTGACTAGCAATACAGGGTCATACTATTGATATTATTTTCGTATTTTGGTTTTATATAATCATATTCATATAACGGTTTTTATTTAATCTATACAACGTTATCAAGCGTATTGTATGATGTTTTTACGACATTGGCTCGTATAATGATTTTTAAAGCAAATGCCTATATTATGATTTTCGATAAGGATTTGTATAAAAATGACTTTGGCTATTTTATGGCCTATTACAATGATTTGTACAAAATGATTTTTGGTAATAATTTTATACCAATATTATATTGATGTCATTATTAAACTCTATGAATTTACTCGGCGTTATCGCTGACCCTTTCTTTTAACATGTTTTATCTCAGGTACTTGAAGGTAATTCTCGGGAAGACGACAAGAATTCATGGCCCGCACTTAAACAATATTTTCCATTAAAATACTTTGTAAAACTTTGTATGAAATAATATGAATTGGGACCTATGTAACTTTGATATTTATGAATGGAAATGCTTTATTATTAAACGACGCGATTTTTAAAGCGTTGTCTATGATGTGAGTAATGTGCTATCCCGTAACACCAACTAGTCTTCCACTGTATTGAGTTGTATAAATTTAGGGGTGTTACATAAACCTTGAGAAATCATCAACCATGACGAGGATGTATTTTCTACCACTCACACTAGCCGTACGCATTGGCCCGCAAAGATCCATGTGCAAAAGATACAGTGGTTCTTGGTTGGTGTCTTCAGCTTTAGGTTTGTATGATTTCTTGGTGCTTTTTCCCAAAGAACACGCGGAACATAAATGATCCTTGTCAAACTTAAGTTTTGGAAGACCACGAACAATTTCGTTTTTAGCAAAATGGTTTATAGCATCAAAGTTAAGATGAGATAACTTTAACACCCCCAAATTTACACGCAGCGGAATACATCTTTGGGTGCTAAACAGAGGTACAACAACACATAATTTATAAAGAACGATTCGAAAAGAGACGTTTCAAATTTACCGTTCCTAAAACATTTGTCAGAGTAGCGTAGCCCCAAGGAATCTTTACCAAAAGATAAGTTCAAACAACATATTAGTTTGTTTTGAAAATGGAACGATAAATAAATCAAAGAGTTTGAACAACAAAAGCAATGCACAACTTCATTCATGTGACCTCCAAGCTTCCACTTCTTGATTACCTGAAATACATGTGAGTAAAACAATCAGCAAAAATGCCGAGTGAAATATATAGGTTTATTTAATCAATTTGAACACAAGCAAAGATTATAAGTTTGTGGCATGCTTAACAAGCATCGAATAATAATTTGCATCAACAATAATAATTGTATATAGCATAAATTGCATCAAGCTCATGGAACCGAGCCCTAAGACACTCCCATATCAGTCTAATAAGACGAGAGATTTATTAATTGTCGGTTACCTCCAGATTATTGGTACATTGTCTTATACCTGACTTCTCAATACAATATGCACACAAACTGAACCGGGGCGGCTTCCCCCATAGAGCTATTAATTGTACTAGCGGCTAGCCCATCATAAGCTTGTTAACGGTCCATAATTGACGCTTTAACAAAGGCAATCACTTAATGCAATTTAAAGGCAACCACGGGTCCATTCATAGAGGGACAAGCATACCATAAAAATCTTGTGTTCTAAGTTTACAAAACATGTATTCCCCCTCGCGGGTTTTAAAAATATTTGAATGAACTCAAACGAGGCTATAGACTCACCTTAAGTAGTAGAAGTAGTTGAAGATGATCGCCGACGATAGATGACGCCCGATAAACACGACAACCGCAACCTAACAATTAAGGAGCGTACATTAATAATAGACTCGAGAAATAAATGATACATAATAAAATCAAACTCAAGTATAAAATCACGAAAACTCGAGAGAAATCGATACAAGTGATTCTATTACACTCTCCTATATATTCATTTTATTATTCTATGCCTTTAAAATCTGTCGGAACATACCGAATGTCCAAGCCGTTTTACCATACTTAGACACATCAAAACTTTATGATACTACCTGATAAACTCACATACTATATGTAGAAAGTCCTCCCAAGAGCCCATCAAAAGATTTTACTTCTAAAGTTCCCTGCCCGACACATCTTTGAATTATAAAATTCGGACAGTTTAGCGACCTTGACTTACGAAACAATTTTGACCATTCTAAACAACTCCATTTATAAAACCAACACTTGATTCTAAAAATAGACTCAAAATTCTAAACTTTGAGCCTGAGAGCAGACCTTGAATCATTTTGAAACTCATTTTATAGTCCCCGAGATTAGATCCAAATATCGACAACAATTTTCGGATTGTGTCAACACTCGTCTCCCGGTACACGAAAATCAAACTAGTGTATCTTCCACCACGTTTGGAGTTGGAAGACCTACTTTATATCAAATCAAAGCTAACGAAATTCTCTACAACCTAATCCCATAATATCAATCAATATTAGGATTTAAGACCCCCGAAAATGGCCTCAAACCTACTGCCTAAAATTGGCTATTTAAAAACCATACAAAATCAAGTTTTTTTATCAAAACCAACAACTTTTATCATCATTCAAACATCCTAATATCACCATAAACCAATCCTAACACTTGTATCATCACCAAAATCAAAACCCAAAAATTAAAAGTTCATCTTTTAAAGAAAAACATTGCATAAACATCATTTGATCATCATTTCTAACACATGCATGATCATAATCTCCAACTAACAAGCCTAGTTTTTATCAAAAATCAAAACTTAATGCATGTAAGAAAGATTAGTATCATTAGAATCACCTTGAAAAATAGGAATGGGACTTGTTTTAGTTTGGATTAAATCAAATTAGATCATCAAAAATTTTGATGGTTTGTGTGTGGGGGTTGTACGGCCAAAAAAGAATGAGAGAAAGAAGATGGTGAATTTTGTTTATTAATTTTTAAATGAAATTGTGCTAGTGGAAAAACTATATATAGTGTAAGGTTAGGGTAGTTTTTGCTAATTTGTGATAGTTTTGGTCCAAAATGTAAATATTAGTTAAAAAGCGGGAAATGACTATTAGTCAATTTTACAAATATTTACGGGACTCGGGTTTTGTAAAAATACTTTTTAAAAGTTTAAACGCACACGAAAAATAATAATATAACGACTCGATACGTGATTAGAACGATATCGTCGAAAGTATTAAATATCGAAACTATCGATAATAAAATATAAAATTGTGGGCATCCGTCAGTACCGCGATCACTAGTAGTCCTCACTACTCGTCAAAATATGAAAATATAATATTTAATATCGGTTTCAACTTAAACCGTTAATCATAATAGTATTTAACGTTATAAAATACTTCAAAATAATTGAAAATAGAATTAAATTATGACCTTATTTTTTACGGGTTTTACATCCTCACCAACTTAAGGGAGCGACGTACCGGCGCTCGACTCACCTCATACTCGATTTGTTCACTACCCAGAAGGATGAGGGCATTCCTTATAAAGAAGTCCTCATGTTCCCACGTGAATCTCGATCCACGATCTCCACTGGTTCTTTTACAAAACGCAACTTGTCGTCAAGTTGTATCTCACCAAAAAGGAATAAATAAATCCTTATCCACCAGTCACCCGTCAAGCTCGACACATGAAAATTTAATGAATCACACGAAGCTCATTCGACGACAAGAATAAATTACAGGATTTTCGGTTAAGTCCAGTTAATAGGAATGTTGCAATTTAAAGGATAGCCACTGGCCGGATAGCCATGGACGCATATCCCAAAAATAACAAGACAATATTTTTGTTATCGAAGTGTGCTCACAAACAGATCCATTCTCAAAAAATAATACTAGGACACAATCTCACTTCCGCTTCATGCGTTGTCAAAGACTCGATAAACATCATCGTTGTAGGTCAAAAAGATATTACATGGTACGTGTTCGCCATGATCGGACGTCATTGGATAATTTCGTCTCAAAGTCCCACAACTTACGATCATTTGACTAGATCACATACCACGTAAGTACATAAAAATAAAAGGTCGAACATAAACGTCGAGTATAGATCTTCACCGTTAATCATCGAGAAAACCTTGAACGAACCCTTGATAATAACCACTTGATCTCCAGAGTCTTTCCACTTTCGGTGTCGGCTTCAACATACTCCTCGAGGTTATAACGAATTTATTAACTCTTTTCATTAAGATATTCGGTCCATTGGTGAAGATTCTCAATATAACGGGTGTATCGACAGCTTCTGCTCTAGTGCTCAAGGTGATGCATCATATTCCTCGTTTATTCTTCATACTAGACCCCAAGAGTTTCGTCATCATGAAAGAGTCTTCTATGATCCTTAGATAGTAGCAAGTAAAATTACAAAAACTTCATATCCATGATATGTTGCCATTGATAACTTGGTCCTCAATCATTCCACAAGTACACGCATAAATCCTGGTCACACATATCGTTTCTTCTTATAAACTGCTTCCCGAGATTCATTTTAAACTCAGAATAAAATAGTGATCTTCAATACGAGGAACAGAACGAGATAAAAATGAATTCAATAAACGCATAAACGGACAAGATGTGGTAAAATGATTTAAGGTTGACGATCGACGAGGGATCTCGACTCACGTAACCGTAAAACATAATAATTCACAATACTAGAAAAATGAGAGCGAAGAATAAAATAAATATTAACATTAAAATAACATTTGTCACAACTATCCGTCCCGGATTTGGTATTACCTTAAAACTCAGTTGAGGTACTTTCTTGATAAAGATGATATATTAAAGATAGAAGTTAAATAGCTTCATAATTTATTTTGGTTGTCTTAAGAAACTTTGAAAGAATGACATGAATTTATTAATTAAACTCGTATTGATGGTTACAATTAGAAAATATAATTTCCAAATTAAATCATTATTAGGTATATAAATTAAACCGGTAATTTCATTACATTAAAAGTAAAGTATGATAAATCAATTAGTTCAAAAGATAGAGCATAATTTCATTTTAAACATTAGTTTTAGTTATACAAAATATGATGTATAAATTTGACCTTCTTTTTATGATAGTTATTTCGATAATTGAACATTATTGGAAAATTGTATAAAAGTTCCATGAAAATTTTATAATACGTTGTAGAAATTCATAAAGTTTTTATTATTTCAAAATAAACATGGGATATATTCGGGTTTCAAAATGTGACAAGATAACAAACGAATACGAATGGAAATAATGGTCAACAATTAGTACGAAATCAACGGTACAAAAGAGAACAAAGCAAATGTCGTATGAAATCTCAAAAAGAGAATAATAAAATAAAGGCGTTGATGGTAAGACGATAAGAAACAGTAGATTAAACAAGTTGTCAATTTTGTTAGTGCGGTCGGTGGTTCACCAACAACAGCTCGTTAACTTAGCGGTGGTCGATACATGATCGGAAATAAGATCCATACAAAAATTTTAATAAAATAAAATTCCTAATAATCACTTGTAATTAAAACAAATAAAATGAACGATGTTAGTGTTTAAAGAGAGAAGTCAAAGCACGGTTCACAAGAGTGGATTTCGAGACAAACGAGAGTGACGGATGTCATCCCGGATATACGGAAATTACTCTAGTGATATTTCATTATTCACGTGTGGAGACATTCCAAAGATCTACCCAGTCGCATAAAGAATATTGGACAAGAAGGAAGGATACAACATCGAGACTTTCAAGTCATCTATCAATAGTGTAATTAGACGAACGGTCAAAAGAAATCAGTTATATGACAAAATTAACTAACAAGTGGAAAAACGATCGTCGAGTAAAAACGTATTCGTAAGCGCGTAATTCGTTCAAGAAAGGCTAAGAAAACGTATGAGAATGCATAGAAATTGCGCTACTTGCATAAAATATAAAGGTTTTCAAAACTTCTTTTCACTTTATTTCATTTTATTTATCTTTATCATAAATACAACTAAAAAGATCTTTATTATCAAGATTTTTAAGGTGACTACTATTCAGCCTAGCATGGCTTCTTCTAAATTAGACATAGGTGATCAGGCCATGTATAATTTAGGGCTAGCAATGCAGTGCTCCATTTCGTCGAAGAGTATGACGTTCCTTATGTTTATATATAAACCATGCCATTTGTAAAATGGAATTTAAAAATAATTTATAATTTTATAGGATACAAGTAATTTGTGAGATACTCAATAAGCAACTTTTAATGTTACGAAAAGTATTTTATAAGACCAAAGTAAAAAAAACAATTGGTGAAAATAATCGTAAAACAATATCAGATTTATTTATAAGGTGACATTATGACAACGTACAAAGTAGCCAAAGGTTTGAAAAAATTGGCAAATAGTAGCTCATAAAACAACCAATGAAATGATTACAAGTTGTTAAGGTTTCAAAAGGTTATAAGGTTTAGACGAAAACGCCATGAGACACGTGATGAGAATGTCGAAGAAGAATGTGAAGGAAAAACATCAAACTCAACCCAAATCAGTGGAAGGTTAAAAGAAAAAAAAAATAGAATAACATCGAATGACAAATGTGTCATATATATAAAGAATAAATCAATCCATATGTGTATTCTATGTAAGATACTCGACACAACATGCTTTTAAGAAAGTATATTATTCGTTTTCAAATTACACCATTAATCCGGTAATTGCTAATCCTGTAATGTTTCTATTTTTAAACATTTTCACATGCAACTAGTATTCGCTAGTTGTAAAATAATATTTGTTAAAATTTGACAATCTCAAATGAAATCAAAACTGCTTAGAAATGTTTAACTCATGTTCTAAATTTTCTATCAGATTTGACTTTTAAACATGAGCCGATTAATTGACCCGATAAACGACATCTCCAAGACTAGGAGTCCAAAGCATTTTGATGCAAAACGACGTTTCAGACGACTTTCTAGTTTTACCCGAGACCTGAAACCCAATACAAAATGACCAAAATACCCCTGCAAGTTATGTGCATGTTTGACTATTTTATTTTAAAAACGCAGGTTTTACTTTTAAGTTTTGACCTGTTTATACACCCCCTGCAGTTTCTCCATTAAATATATTTTTCGACACTTCCTAACGGCTTAAAATATATATATATACACACATGTCTTGTGGATTTTACAACAATGAGAAATAAATCTCATAATGAGCATCAAATAAAAATATAGCATAATGAATGGCATAAGATGCTTCAAGGTATTCAACATGAAATTTAGGAAGCAAAACGGTGAATGACGTTCGTAATTTAAGTTTCAAGGTGCAAAGTAGGCAAATCTCCTTGGTGCCACGATTGTCCAAAAACACAAAACATAACAAGAAAAGAATGGAACATTCATATGCGTTCCGAGAGCAAGAAGGTTAATGAAAGAGGATAATACAAGTTTATAGATGTAAAATTGTATTCCAATCTAGCGCCATAATCTAGACGATGATTTATAAAAATGACGATGACGTTACCAAGATATAAGCGAACAATACATTTCGGAGTCGATACATATAAATGTCAATGAATTAAATCTTCGCATGCCGTGTAAAACGGTGATAAAAATCAACAAAATATTAAGGAAAACCATGATATTATTCAAAACGATTATAGGAAGTGTTTCAAAATGTGTGACTCACACAATAGCGGTTAGTCTATTCCAAGGACACATTGAGCTACACAATGGTATAGAGATTACATTTCAAGACGTCCAAGCACAAACAGCTGGAAAACGATTTGGATATCTATATAGATATCTCAAAGGGTTGAACAATGAAAGTAACGCGCGTAGATGAAGGTATGTAAGGTCATAATATAAAATTTTGCAATAAAAGAAATTTAAATACTTCAAAAATAAATACAGAAAGATCTTGACAATTCGTTGTAATTATTTAAGTCAATCATTAATAAATGCTAAACTTTTATCGAAAAGTTTAACGACATAAATATATATCGATAAAGGGATCCTAGATATAAATATATATCCATAAATGGATCATAGTATTTATTTATAAAAACTTGCTAATAAGGTATACGCAATAACGTATACTAAAATTGTAATCTCAAAAGTAGCTTGAACTTGAAGTCACGCAAAGTTATGTGCACCGACTATTTGAAAAATAAAAACTGACAGTTATAGTTTAGGTATTTAAAATAAAGACCTAGTTCTCTATAACTCATGGCTCTGATACCAATCTTTAACACCCCCATATTTACACGCAGCGGAATACATCTTTGGGTGCTAAACAATGGTACAACAACACATAATTTATAAAGAACGACTGGAAAAGAGACGTTTCAAATTTACCGTTCCTAAAAAATTTGTCAGAGTAGCGTAGTCCCAAGTAATCGTTACCAAAAGATAAGTTAAAACAACATATTAGTTTGTTTTGAAAATAGAACAATAAATAAATCAAATAGTTTGAACAACAAAAGCAATGCACAACTTCATTCCCGTGACCTCCAAGCTTCCACTTCTTGATTATCATAAATACATGTGAGTAAAACAATCAGCAAAAATGCTGAGTGAAATCTATAGGTTTATTTATTCAATTTGAACACATGCAAAGATTATAAGTTTGTGGCATGCTTAACAAGCATCGAATAGTAATTTGCATCAACAATAATAATTCTATATAGCATAAATTGCATCAAGCTCATGGAACCGAGCCCTTAGACTCCCATATCAGTCTAATAAGACAAGAGATTTATTAATTTTCTGTTACATCCAGATTATTGGTACATTGTCGTATACCCGACTTCTCAATACAATATGCTCAAACAGTGTGGAGGTCGGGCCTAAGCTTCTATGACAAGTCCACACAAACTGAACCAGGGCAGCTTCCCCCATAGATCTATTAATTGTACTAGCGGCTAGCCCATCATAAGCTAGTTAACGGTCCATAATTGAGGCTTTAACAAAGGCAATCATTTAATGCAATTTAATGACAACCACAGGTCCATTCATAGAGGGACAAGCATACCATTAAAATCTTGTGTTCTAAGTTTACAAAACATGTATTCCCCCTCGCGGGTTTTAAAATATTTGAATGAGCTCAAACGAGGCTATAGAATCACCTTAAGTAGTAGAAGTAGTTGAAGACGACCGCAACCTAACAATTAAGGCGCGTACATTAATAATAGACTAGAGAAATATATTTTACATAATAAAATCAAACTCAAGTATAAAATCACGGCAACTCGAGAGAAACGATACAAGTTATTCTATTACACTATCCTATATATTCATTTTATTATTCTATGCCTTTAATAAAAATCTGCAGGAACATACCGAATGTCCAAGCCGTTTTCCCATACTTAGACACATCAAAACTTTATGATACTACATGAGGAACTCACATACTATATGTAGAAAGTCCTCCCAAGAGCCCATCAAAAGATTTTACTTCTAAAGTTCCCTGCCCGACACATCTTTGAATTATAAAATTCGGACAGTTTAGCGACCTTGACTTATGAAACCATTTTGACCATTCTAAACAACTCCATTTATAAAATCAACACTTGATTCTAAAAATAGACTCAAAATGCTAAACTTTGAGCCTGAGAACAGCCCTTGAATCATTTTGAAACTCATTTTATAGTCCCCGAGATTCGATCCAAATATCGACAACAATTTTCGGATTGTGTCAACACTCGTCTCCCGGTACACGAAAATCAAACTAGTGTATCTTCCACCTCGTTTGGAGTTGGAAGGCCTACTTTATATCAAATCGAAGCTAACGAAATTCTCTACAACCTAATCCCATAATATCAATCTATATTCAGATTTAAGACCCCCAAAAATGGCCTCAAACCTACTGCGTAAAATTGGCCATTTAAAAACCATACAAAATCAAGTTTTTGATCAAAACCAACAACTTTTATCATCATTCTAACATCCTAATGTCACTATAAACCAATCCTAACACTTGTATCATCACCAAAATCAAAACCCAAAAATTAAAAGTTCATCTTTTTAACAAAAACATTGCATAAACATCATTTGATCATCATTTCTAACACATGCATCATCATAATCTCCACCTAACAAGCCTAGTTTTTATCAAAAATCAAAACTTAATGCATGTAAGAAAGATTAGTATCATTAGAATCACCTTGAAAAACTAGGAATGGGACTTGTTTTAGTTTGGATTGAATCAAATTAGATCAACAAAAATTTTCATGTTTTGTGTGTGTGGGTTCTACGGCCAAAAAAAGAAAGAGAGGAAGAAGATGGTGAATTTTGTTTATTAATTTTTAAATGAAATCTTTCTAGTGGAAAAACTATATATAGTGTAAGGTTAGGGTAGTTTTTGCCAATTTGTGATAGTTTTGGTCCAAAATGTAAATATTAGTTAAAAAGCAGGAAATGAATATTAGTAAATTTTACGAATATTTATGGGACTCGGGTTTCGTAAAAATATTTTTTAAAAGTTTAAACGCACACGAAAAATAATAATATAACAACTCGATACGTAATTAAAACGAAATCGTCGAAAGCATTAAATATCAAAACTATCGATAATAAAATATAAAATTGTGGGCATCCGTCAGTACCGCGATCACTATTAGTCCTCGTTACTCGTCAAAATATTAAAATATAATCTTTAATATCAGTTTCAACTTAAACCGTTAAGCATAATAGTATTCAACGTTATAAAATACTTCAAAATAATTGAAAATAGAATAAAATTATGACCTTATTTTTTACGGGTTTTACAATTACCGACGATGCCACAACCATGAGTTGGTCTTAGATGCTTTGGAAAGAAGGCATAAAGGAGAGGCGGCCATCATGTTTTGAATGGACAGTGTGTAGAGATTATCCCCTCGAGAACCCTTTAACAAATCATTTCCTGCAAGATCGCGAATAAAGAAAGTATGTTGTCGAAAAGCCACTTCAAGGTTTGAATCGCAAAATTGTCCCACTGAAAATAAATTATGACCAAGTCCCTCCACATAATATACCCTTGAAATCGTATCATTCCCAATTTGATATTCACCGTAACCCATGATCTTCGGAAGATGATCGTTGCCGAATTTTACCGTTCCTAGAAACATGCTGACGAAATTTCTGAGCATCGAGCGATCTCTGGTCATATGCTTTGAGCATCCACAGTCCAAGTACCAGAGGATGATTTAGACCACCTGAAAATATCACCAGACAAAGACAATGTATCAGAATCGAGTAGTTTCTCTATGTTAGCAAGTAAAGATATAATTATCTTAAATTTGCTAACCGAAGAATTCTTAGGCTTCCAAATTTGCTTTCTAAATGCCGGCTAGATTCTAGTTGTCTAAGATCCCGAGGTACTTCTTCACTGGTAGGCAAAATAGTGGGGGCAGACCTAGTTAAAGGGCGCTTTTTCCATTTTGTTAGTGCTAGTGTTCCTATTTAAAGGACGTTGAGACCTAACTTCCGTGGATGTGATCCTAGTTAAAGGGCACGTAGTTCCATTAGCAGTGAAGGTCCTACCAGTGGGTTTCCATTGCCAACCAACTTGGGTGAATTTCTTCCCCGTTTGAATCCATTCAAGATTGTTTCTAATTGCATACATTTCATTCACGTGATCAACAAGGCATAAATCATGATGCTTAGAAAACATGCATTAATTACAATTCCAACATCGCAAAATAGAATTCACATTTTGCTTAGGCTGTTGCACAAGCGCAGGGCCTTTAGTCTTAGTTATATGATTCTTTTTATTCAAATTTGAAATAACATTCCTAGGGTGAACTTCTACTTTCTTCTTCACAGTCCTACTAGTGGAAGGATTGATCCTATTTTTCTTATCTTTAGATCTTTTAGCCTTAGTAGATACAATTACTCCTGTAGAAGCAAAGTGACCATTAGTTACAGATTTTGATTTAGCCTTGATGGGTGTGTTTAATATAGGATTAGATCCTGGATTCTTATTGAATGGAGTCAAGACAATGGTGGTGGTTTGTTGTTTAAGTGGTGCAGAACCCGGTTGTCCTATGTACTTCAAGTGCTCTAAGCATTGTTATATCCTCTCAATGTAAGCATGAGCAGAGTAATAGTGACTATTCATAGGATCAATTTCATAGTAATCATCTACCACATCCATAGCAAGCTCTACGTGCTTAACTACATCTTCCATATTCCGCTTATATGATAGTGAGTTGTTCTTATTGTACGGGTTCTTAATGATCACCACCTTGTTGGTTTTTGGAGCACTAGAGGTCGGGGCAGAGATGGTGGCTGGATTATCAACAACTTCTTGTCCTTTGAATTGAAGTGTCTCCTTTAATTCAGCCAAAACCATGTCTTTGTCTATGAGTTGAATATTTAAGTCAGAGATTTCCTCGCACTTACGGTTCAGCTGGTCAACGAGTGACTTTTGCCCTGCCGCATTAAAAGCGAAGCGATCTTCTAATGAACCATAAATTTGTGAAAAACCCTGCTTTACTTTATCAAAATCCCCTAGCATAGAAGTAATTCTATCTTCTAGGGCATGATTTTTAATCTCTGCAGCCTCTAGTTCCAATTTCTCTGCTACTGATTCTCTCTTAAGTCTTATAATTTCTTCCTCTAATGCCTGAACCACCTGAATAATCTTGTCACTTGTCTCAACAGAGTTTTCACAATCATTTGTTCTTGAAAGAGTTTCATTTTTAAATTGATTTTCAATGTCAAGAGATATACAATGTTGTTGAAGCTCATTAAAACGTTTTGAAAGTGTGCTATAAGAATCTTGAAGTTTTAAAAAATCATCGTTAGATTGGTGACAATAATGATTATCTATAGTATTCACAGGTTCAACAATATTCACAGATAAATCATGCACATCATCATATTGATTCACAGTAGATGAAATCTCATAAGCATATTTAAAAGTAACAACTTGCATCACTTCTAGAGAAACTATATGTTCTAATAATCGGTCATATTCGGATAAAATCTTTTCTTTCTCAATTAAATGTTGTTCATAAGCATCATCCATTTCATAGAAAACTTTTTGAACTTCACCTATTTCAAAACTTAGATTTCCCGTGAGATAATAGACTCCATTTTTAATATTGTTTACAAACGGAACGATCTCTTTCTCAAACACCGTTTTCATGTGTTCGAAAGCCCATTCTCTAGTGTTTTGAGCCGTTGAAGTCGTACATTCCAGGATGACCTTGTCAAACTCGGTAAGGTATCGCTCAATCTCTTCCTAGCTTAGCTTTACCGTACTTACCGGTGGAAGATTCTTAAGAATATCCTTCGGTTCGTCCGAGTTAACGAGTGTAGGAAGTATACTAAGGCTTTCTATAGTAGGCATGTAAGCGGATGTATGGATAGATTTATTTGGCATATTAAATCGAGTTCTAAGATCTATTTTTGCATTCGTTGCATTCATTTGTTCATAGTCATACTCAGGATATGTAGGAAGTAATTTTAATCGATTCTATTCATATTGTGACATGCTCTCAGATTCATTTAAAAACACAATCGGATCTAATACCAATCCTCACTTGGTTGCATCATAAAGTCGTGGGTTGTGGTGAAATGCTTGCTTTGCATACCCCGGGTTAGGTGGTAGTTCTATTAGACGCGATATATTGAACTCTTGAAAAGAAGAATGAAACACGTGTACTAAATGTGAAGCAGAGTATTGTTTTAAAAGAAAATTTTCAGTCTTTTTAACTCTCTCAGACGCCTTAATTTCCGTTTCAATCCTTTTAGACTCGAGAATTTTGAAATCCGTTTGTAGTTTTTGAAAATTATTAACGACTGACTCTTTTTATTTAAGTTATTTCGAAAGATTTGCTCTTAAACTCTCAATTTCTAGCAGATTATCCATTTGGACTTGCCTAAACCTAGCAAATTCAGGATTGGTTAAGGTAGTGGACACTAGAGTTAATTCCAAGGTTTTAACCTTTTACTTATGCAAAGCAAGCTCGGTAGATAAAGTCTGATTAACACTGAGGGTTTCAAGGACCGCATTATTCATTTGGCTAAGCAAAGATGCCGAGACCATAACTAAATCAGGTTGAGCAAACGAATGTGTAGTCGTAATAGCTCCCGGTTGTGGTTCACTCAGAGTCTGGGGACTTGCATTGATATTGCTATCATTGTTTGTCTCCTCGATTGAGGTACTAACCATCGGAGGTTGTTCCGGATACTCAAACACTTGCTCAACTTGATAAGGTAAAATACTAGTATCTGTAGCAGTATTTGGCACCTCAGAAATTGTGTCAGCTCCATAATGTGAAATATTTTCTATGAGAGCTGCTTTGGCGGTATTGAGATCACCACAGTCAGAGTCGTATGCTTCCAAATCATCACATTGATATGCGACATTGTTTGTGATGGCTGTTGTGAGACCGTCAGTGTTCGCGACTCCCGGATCTGCGAGAAATGCCAACTCTTCTTCATCGAGCTCACGTCCTTGGGCTTGAGCATTCACTGAGTAGATCTTCTCATGAAACCATGTGATATCCCTTTTCCTCTTGGGCTGCTTACACTATCGGGCCATGTGCCCTTCCCCTTTGCAGTTGTAGCATATAATCATATTCGTTTTTTCAGTGTTATTACCCCTTGTAGCAGCAGTGTTAGATGAACGTGCACCAGCAATAGATGAATTGGGTCTCCCCTGAAGTGGTTGCACCATTACTTTGCCATCCTGAATTGTTGCTTGTTTTAGAGAGTTAGAAGAGTTCCTTAACTGATTGTTTGTTGGAACTGGTCTTCTGTAACCTCGTTTGTTCAATGTTTGAGTGAGATAAGCAGACATTTGAGCAAGTATATCAGTAGGACTATCCCCTTGTCTAAACTCAGGGACAGGAATCTCATCAGCACAATAGAATGCTGGTTCTGATTGAGCTACAAGCGGATTTGAGGGAACACTACCATGTTGTGGGTAATGGGGTTGAGAAGCCTTAAGTTGTTGATAGGTAAGAGCAGGGTTTGTTGGAGGTTGATAAGGTGAATACTGTTGTGAAGCATAAGGTAACTGATGTGAGTCTCCTTGTGATGATGTTGCTGGTTGCTTGTATTGTTGGTGATAAGATGTAGGCGGTTGTGGCAAGATCGAATACTGTGGGAAACATGGTGTTTGATACAATGGTTGATAGGAAGATTGGTGTCCCAAAGCTAACGGAGAGTTGTGATATGACAATGTTGGATGGTTTGCCATTAATGCCAATGGTTCTTGATAAGATCCCTGAGAGTTGCGTTTTTGGATCACGTGCTTCTCGTGTTGTTGTAAGAAGGCATAGAGTTGATCTAAATTTGACTTGTGCAAATCTCGAATCATCTTATCATCGGTGACATACTGACTCCATTATTGGGTAACGTGTTCAAGAACTTTGTGTTTAGTTGAAACTGTTCAATCCTTAGATTATACACGTTCATGTCATTCATCAAAGTAGTGAAACGCCAGTAGCAATCGTGAAAAGTCTCCCCTGGAATATATGTAAACCTATCAAACAAGTCATACAATTGACACTCTCGTTCTTGCTTAGTTAGAGAGGTCCCTTGTAACAAAACAGCTAATTGATCCAAAAGATTCTATGCCACTGTGTGTTCACTTACCGTTCTATAGATATTGGGTGGAAGGGCTTGAAGTATTGTCTGAACAGCCCTTTCATCTGCATCGGCAATGATTTTGTTAGCATCGTATAACTCATGATACAACCTTTCCCGCGTTACATTGTTGACGGTAACTTCTCCCCAATCTAATGGACCTTTTTCAATTGATTGAAGCATAAGTCGACCATTGGGTTTGCCCATGATGTACGTTTTCATGTGACCTTGCCATGCTTCAAATAAATCTTTGATGAGCAAAGGTGGGCGAGTGTCGGTACCCGAGATGATTGAGATATCGGTAAGTGAAGTCATTGTAGGCATGAATGAATGAGAATTCATTTTTTGAACACTTGATTGAAAAAGATTATCTTTTGATCGTTCAATGAAGTAAGGATGTGAAAAATGTTGTTGTCAATTTAGATCGTGTGTTGATGTATCAGTATTGAAATCCACTAATAATCCTAGAAAAATATTCTAAATAAAAACCAATCACTAATCTTCGGAATAATCCCCTATCTTTGGAATATCCTTATCTTCGGAATAACCTTGATTTTCAGATAAATGATAAATTTTTGGAATACTTGATCTTTTAGAGAAATCTTCGGAATATTGGATCTTTCCAGATAAATCTTCAGAATAACTGAGTTTTCAGAAGAAAAAAAAATAATTTTCGGAATAATTGAACTTTTCAGGGATTTCTTTGGAATAAGTGGGTTTTCAGAAAATAACCAATCTTCGGAATAAGTGAACTTTTCAGAGATTTCTTCGGAATAAGTGGGTTTTTAGAAAAGAACCAATCTTCGGAATAAGTGAACTTTTCAGAGATTTCTTCGGAATAAGTGGGTTTTCAGAAAAGAACCAATCTTCGGAATAAGTGAACATTTCAGAAGTTTCTTCGGAATAAGTTAGTTTTCAGAAAAGAACCAATTTTCAGAATAATTGAACTTTTCAGAGATTTCTTCGGAATAAGTGATCTTTTCAAATAAATCTTCGGAATAAATAACCCTTTTCCAAAAAAGCTAATTTCAGACTTATAAACCCTTTTCCGAAATGAAAAATTTTGGAATAACAAACCCTTTTCCAAAATTTCTGGTACGTCTGGATGTACAATAACTGAATAATAGCAAAAAATTACCCAAAAACACGAATTTTTTTGTGATTTCTACCAAGATAATCAAACCGAATGTTTTGTTTACCACTTTAAACCATAAAATCACAAAAAATTTCAAGATTTGAGATGGATTATCCTAAAACACCCACTAACCCAAACAAACACTAAACGACACGAATCAACATACCTTAAATCATCCCATGCTCTTGATACCAATTGAAGCACAATGATAATCTTATAACTAATCAAGAGGGTTGTTGTTATGCTAGAGAGAGAGAGTAGAGAGAGAAAGAAAGAAACTTTATTAAATGTGTAAAACAAACTAAACAACCAACACCCGTTTCCATGGTGGAAAGGGGTTTATATATACACAAGTCCTTAAGTGAACTTGGGCCTCCGGCCCGTGAACATGCTCATGGGTCGGGCTAAACATATGTATTACTTAAACAATACTACGAGCCTATAACTATATAGTTGGAGTGACCGAGACTTTCTTAATACACAAAACGTATTTCCAACAATCATCAAATTTTGAAAGTTCTTGCATGTGTGTAAAAATTACACCAAAATGATCCTTGTTGAATTTTATAAGGTGGTCTTGTGTTAATTTAGATTAAATGATAATAAAAATCAAGAAATTTTGATGGTAAGGGGTGTTGAGGGTGACGGATAGAAAAGGAAAGAGAGAGAGAGAGAGAGAGAGTGAGAGAGAGAGGGGGGGGGGTTTGATTTATTTTCACACATGAACTATCTGTTTGTGTTAGTGGAAATGGTTTATATAGTGGGGTGGAGGGGTAGATTTTTGCAAGTTGTGATAGTTTTGGTCCAAAATGCAATTAAATAGTTGTAAGGGTAGAAAATGTAAATTGTCAAATTTGAAAATACTTACGAGGCTCGGGTTTCGTAAAAATACTTTTTGAAAGTTAAAACGCACTCAAAATATGATAAGAATATGATCCCGGTTCGACTTAATACGAAGGTAAAAATAAAACGTCAAAAATATAAACATCGAGACAACAAATAATAAAACATAAAATTTCAGGCATCCGTCGATATTTTAATTATTAATAATCCTTGCTATTAGTAAAAAGATAAAACCTCCAACGTCGGTTTTAAATAAAACCATCAACCGTCATATCATTCAACTCATCAAAAATTTCAAAATTATTCGTAAAATAATATTATATAATATTAAATAAATGACCTCAGGTTTGAGTTGTTACATCCTACCCTCCTAAAAGAGAGCGACGTCCCGGCGCTCGGCCCCTCTTATACTCGCATTCCATACCTCCAGAACAAAATAGAACTCTTTTCCTTAAAGAAATCTTCATGCTTCCTTCACAATTTCAGATTCCACTCCTGGAATACTTGTATCTTCACAATATAATCCTTACCATGTTTCGACCTCATAAGAACTATTCACATTTCTTTCTTTATGAAAAGAAACTTATCTTCAACTTTAATTTTTTTCTTGTTCTTTTCAAAACAAATTTCACCCGTTATAACTACACCGTAAGCATAACCATGTTTCCCAATTTCAAACTCCATCAATTTCCTTCGATTGCCAACATAACTCTTCTGACGACTCCTTGTTACTAATAAACGGTCCTTAACCCATACAATCTTATCAATATTGTCAATATCACTTCTAGTTCAGTCATTCAATTCCACCTACATTTCTGCAATACACCGAAAACCTAATCTTACGTCCATAACTCACTATCTTTAACCTTCACAAATTGAAGTTCTTTGTGTACCATCAACAGTACAACCTCATTACTAGCATGATAATCATCGTCATATAAAAGTTCCAACAATTCCTATGTCAATCACACACGCACAAGTATTTCGTCCAATGTTCGAATCGTTCTTTCACTCTGTCCATCATTCTATGTATAACACACAGTACTCAACTCAACTTTCACCTTTTCCCAAACCAAAACGTATCGATTACTTGACTTGTGAGATTCCTTCATCACTAAGTCTCACTCGCTCATCTTAGATATGTTAGGAGTGCTCAATATACCATGCCTAACTTGGCATTAGAACAAAATCATTTCCATAAGTTTGACAAAATATTGAAACCAATTACCTTGACATTTTTCTCACATTAGACCGCTAACTTAAACTTTCAATATCCTTTCTATCAAGTCCACACTTTTGTCATTACCAAAACTAAAACCTTAGAAACTTTTTCCTTTTTCTTCCTGATAAGTACATTAGCTACCACATTCGCCTATCCCGGATGGTAGCGAATCTCGTAGTCATAATCACTCACAGTCATAACCATCAACATACTCAGGTACTCAAAACATATATAATTGGTTATCCCCTACTCATTTCCTTTATTATCCCAATAAGTTAATTATGGAGAAAACTTCTATGATCCTTTATCACTACACACTTGATTCCATACAGGTAATGTTTCTACCATCTCAAAGCAAACACCACAACTACATAACCCTTATGAGACGCATCACAGCAAACTACAAACTATGAATACTTCAGATCCTCTCAACAATGACAACATCAATACATAACACAACCTACCCTTCAGTGTTCAAAATATAGCTTCCACATCTGATAAGGATCAGATATCGAAACTTACAATTTAGATGTTTAAGTGGGACTCACACGTTCAATTCTTCTTAGTCAGCTTTAATCAATGGTTTAACAATCAGTGAAAACCTTTCGATAAACCTCCGATTATTCCCAGCTTAGACCAAGGAATTAACAGATTTCCGTCGGCGTCGTTGGTACCGACCAATCCTTAATCGTTTCAATCTTATTAATATCTTCACGAATACCTTTGTTGTTAATCAACTGCCTTAGAAAATGCAAATATTTCAACTAACATTCACACATAGGAAACTTTACATACAGTTTTTCTTTTTCCAACCATCCTCAGAATTATCCTCATATGTTACTTATGTTCCTCCTTTCCTCTTGGAATAATATAGAATATCTTCAATAGATATAATGACTAACTCATCCTAGCACATCTTACACACAAGATTCACCAAGTTCATGAATACAGCAGACGCGTTCTTCAATTCCAAATACATCACTTGCTACTTAAAGTACCCACATCAAGTACGAAAAACGACTATAGAAACATCTTCCTCCATAACTATCTGTTAATGATAACCAGGCCTCAAAGCGATCTTTGAGTACACACTGGATCCAGACAAGTTGTAAAGATCAAACAAATCATCAATCTTCGGTAATGGATACCGATTCTTGAATGTCAATTTGTTAAGCTCACGATAGTCGATACACATTCGAAGCATTCCATCCTTCTTGACAAACGATACACACTATCATCACTGTAACGAAACTTAATCTAATACATCCATTATCCATCACTTCTCACAGTTGACCGAATAACTCATTCCACTCTGACGTTGCCAAATGATAAGGCATACAAATACTACTCAACAAAACGCAGAAGCACTACAAAACGAAACGCAAAAGAACTACACAATGAAACACAGAAGCACTACATAACGAAACGCAGAAGCACTACACCTATCGTTTAAAACACTCAATCAAAACGAATCCCTCTTCACAAGACGACAACAACTCTACAAACCTTCAAGAAAACCTCAGAATACTCTCAAGTCATTAACAGATCTCCCAACTTCTCCTCAACTACCCTATCACTAATTACCTGAGCCAGAAATACATCATATCCCTCTTCTAGATACTTCCTTGTTTCCAAACAAGATACACTTCCCAAATGGATAGTTCACTCATCACCTTTCACGGTCAACACCCAGCTTCTCAGCAAAATCTATACTAGCAACTATCAATTTATGGTGAAGATTGGTCCAGTCTCAAGCATCAGCACTTCGTACCACTAACCAATTCATACCAATAATCCACATCCAAAGATCTTAACTTTATGAGCATCAAGTCGATACTAAACACTTACTTTCCTAAATTAAAGGAACACACTCTTAGTATAGAACTAATACTAGAAACCTTTCCATCGGTTCACTCCACATCATAGTTAATTGTCAATCTTATTAACTCTTCGTTGATAAAACAACTGAATATTTACATTTCTACGGTTTCTACCCGATCTGAAACCAAACAACATACTGACATAAAGAATCTCAAGTAAGAATATACCTATTACAACGTTCGGACCTTAAGGTTTGTCAGCAACATTCAAACGTAAGATGGAGCGGCAACATTCCTACCTAGTCGATTTCCTTTTCTTGGACAATTACCTTGATTGTGTCCCTTCTCGCCACGACTAAAACATATCACTACTCCAGGGTACTAATTCTAGTGACTAATCCTCTTGTTCTGCACTTAGCAGCTTTATGACCAGGTTATCCTAATTCTAGTCGCAATTATGTAAAATCACCTACATGGTATATAGTACAGCAACACACTTGCAATTTATACTGTTATTTCCAGACATAGTGGCAGTATGGAATTCCTCATTCCTTCCATAGTTTAAATACTGGTTTCGGTTCTGTCTTTGGTTATTATTATTACTGTAATCCTCACAATTCTGACCTTGATTCTGGTTGGACTGAGCAGATTCCCACTTTCTCTTATTGTTTTCAAGAATACTATCTTTCCTATCTTGCACTTTCATATCCATTAAATCATGCGCCATCTGAACAGTTTCATCGAAAGATTCAGGTTTTGAAGAAATAATCTCACCCTTGTTATCACTAGATAATCCTCTAATGTACTACTTCCTTTCCTTACAATTATTCTCAAAAGTATCAGGACATAGCAAATATAGCTCAGAAAACTTCCCAGTATAAGCAGTAATAACATCGTCTCTTAGCACTAATTGCCTCAATTCAGATACCAACTGTCTTATTCCTCCTCAGGACAAAACCTAGCAGTCAATAGTCCTTTCATCACAGTCCATGTCTTACCATTCGCCATAACCAATCCTAAAGTAGTCACTTGGTAAATCCATCATCTTAGTGTACCATCCTGAAATATAGCAGCAGCAATTTCACCTTATTAGTTTCTGAACACCCAATAATCTCAAAAGTACTCTCTTTCTTATCAATCCACCTATGCAATTCTAATGCACCACTAATACCACAAAAATGTGTAGAACCACTTCCAAAAAATAACATAAGTACATTCTCTTGAACTTGCAGAACAGCAACAACCGTCATTATTCTCAGCAGCGTCATCATTATTCTCAACAACATCATCATTATTCTCAGCAGCATCGTCACTATTCTCAGCAGCATCATCTACAGCACCATTATCTCCAGCACAACTAACCCCAACATATTGATTCCTTGCAACACGATCAGCTTCATGTGTTCTAGCGATAACTTGTTTTATCATAGTGTTAACAGTTGCATTTGTTAGCTTTGGCGACATATTTCAAGAAACTTAGTCACGTAGCGATCTACTAATGACAGAATTATGCTTCCCTTACTCCTTCTTCCATCATCATAGAAGAAAGAAACATGATAAGAATACATATCAAGATAAAAGAAGGAATTCTTTATCAGGGGATCTCATGGATACTACATGTACGAACAACACAAGCTACAATGGTTCATCAACCAAAACTCAAAAGAGTTAATAAAGGCACATCATAGATCATGGGGGTAATTCAGATTGCGTTGAGGATTCAACAGGATAGTGGCAGTGTCTGTCACTACAATCATCTACCGAATAAACTTAAAGGATAATAAGTTCCATCACAATGCTACGACACAAGGTTTAAATAAGTTCCATCACAAAAAGAAAATAAGATACAAAGAAATCCATTACGCGATTAGTTCCTTAGATACCAGCTCTTCATCCTCCTTAACATTGTTGTCAACTTCATCACACTCATCTATTTCTTCCTTTTTGCACTTGAAAGTCGAATCCCTAACATGATGGCAGCTCACTCTCAAAATCCAAATACTCACTGCTACACGACAGATTAATCACAAGGCAAGTCTCAGTACAACTTTCAACATTCCTAAACATCCAAGCTATACTTAGAATTGATCTCACATGAGCCTCCCACTCACTCATGCTTTCAAAACATACCTACTTCTCTTTAAACCTTTCAATTCAAACACATAAATTCATCACAACCGACCCAAGACTAGCAATCTCATCCATCTTCCAAGTTCTAACAACTCAAATATCCACATACCAAATACAACCTTTAAAACAACTTTTCTTTCACATAAACCTTCTAATCACACCAATTTCAACAACATATCTATCATATATCAGTTAATCAAACATCCTCATACCCGATTCAAGTCGCAAGAAATTAGTTGTAAAATCGTTCAACATCTGGTCTACTGTGCTAGACCCTCGGGTGTATATAAGGTAATTATTTAAAATTATATACATATGTATTACATAAAGAAAATTATGATAACAAGTACTCAACGTACTTTCAACAACATCAATACATCATTAATACATCAAGATAGTATTTACTTAATACATACTTTAAAAATAATTTCAATTTTAAGGGATACATCTAACTATAAAACAATACAAAACAAATAATCTTACTAGAGCCTTGCGGAGGATTTGCGTGCTTTTGTAAAATATTTTCAACACCAGAGTTATAGTTTAGGACATTTTTCAAAAATCGACCTAATTCGCTATAACTAAAAAGCTCTGATTACCAATCTCTAACACCCCCAAATTACATTGCGCAGCAGAAATACAAATTTGGGTGCTAAATACAAACATCGTTATAGAAGACACTTTGAACAGTTTCAAAATGATACATTTGAAATAAAAAAGGATATAATTTAACCATTGTCTAAAACTTTCGATCCCAAGTAAAACTGTTGTCCCTAATAATATGATGATAGATTAAAGAAATGAGATGAAAAGATATGAAATTTAGAGAGAGAAAGTAGTGAGAGAAAGTAGAGAGAAAGAGATGATTAACTTGTGAAATTAGATTAAGAGAAAATTATGAGATTATCCACCCTCCTAACATGCTAGGAGGGTGCTTATATAGTGCACCCACATGCGGGCTCTCTAATGGACTATATTGTTTTGCGCCGGGCTTGAATAAAATGCTTAGTACCTTGAAAGAGGCCTTTTAAGCTAACCATCAAGCCCGTAATGTCATGACTATTTTAACTACCTATTACAACATTCTAATAAATATTACAATAAAAAACTATGACCGAACATTCTTGTTTGACTCAGTATTTTGAGGCTAATAATCTCCCCCAATGCGAGGTCATTCCTCTTTCATATTTGGAGTCCAATGGAGATTTATGAATTTCGTCATAAATGAGTCTTGAACGTGTGATAGTAGTGTTGTTCCTTCATGTTGTGATCTTTGAGCCTTTGTCGTTGTCTTTTATCTTGAGATCTTCAAATCATTCTTGACTTGTCTTTGCCATCTTGCGATCTTGTGTTTTTATCCCCAAACTCATACTTTGCACAATCTTGAAAGCTTGCTAACAATCTCCTTTGAAGAGAGGTCATTAATCATCAGAGTTGCGGAGTCTTTAGCTTTCTTGATTGTTGAATGTCTTTGGGCATGAGTATGTTGTTTTGAATCTTTGACTTTGCTGAGTACACCGTAACGCCACTTTCTCGAGACAAAACATAGACACGGACTGAATGGCTTTGACATTCTTCCTAAATCGGTAGCGTTTTACCTCCGGTTGGTGAAGACCGTTACACGATATTAAATATCGTACCTGTGATTAGGTAGATTCAATTAAGAATCTCCTTGATAGGGTTTCGTGGCTGTACTAGCCGTTCTCTTTATTCGACCATCTCAAAGCAAGACTGCGAACATAAAGAGTGAATCAATTGGATAAATATCCGCTTGATTAAAGTCGTCAATTCAAAATCCCGGAACAAGTTTGATTCATTAATAATCTTACCATTGTTGCTTTCCAGTTGACACAAGCATGATTCTTAAGAATCTCGAAAGTTACCTACCCTAGCACTGTTTGATGTTGATGCTAGAAGGATTTCCATTCATCACTGTGAATATTAATAAATATCACTCTGAATGTTCTGGCAAAACCATAAAGATATTGCGTAGAAACTTGAAACGAGTTTGAATCGATAAAGAAACAAACCAATGTTGCTTTTCAGTTTTACATATGTTCAATTCATTAAGAATCTTAGACATGACCTACCGCAGTTTTGTTTGATGTTAATACTGGAAGGATTTCCACTCATCATTGTGAATACTAGGTAGTATCAGTCTGAGTGTTCTAGCAATATCGCAAGGATATAGCGTAGGACTCTCTTGATCTTCATCCGTATGTCCTAACGAGATTTGATTGATCTCTTGGCTCTAGACTCGATTTGTGCACTTTTAGTGGTCGGAAGCTGGAGCAGATGCCACCTATTCAATATCAACTATCTCGGAGTGAGAAAGTCAATAGAAGTCGTGTTGATCTCCGTGACAATAAAACAAACTTCTTTTGAGAGAAGCCTGAGTCACCTGGGGAGGGGTTGTGCATTACATCACTGGGTCCATGATACATTGTCTTCATGATGTGTTGACACGGTTTCTGCCTAAGTTGTATGGAGGGCTAATTTCTTTACACCCTTTATCCTTACATTTCTTTTTCATTCTTCAACCCCTTCAATGCTTACCAAGACATCATTAATAGCACCTTGTTGTGACTATTCTAGTGCTATCATCAGTACTTAGTCGACATTCAGCTTCGTTCACATTCTACTCCATCTTTCCTAAGGACTTCTAATAATCTATTGGATTGTCCCTGGGAAGATCCCTCTGGTTCTGGTTGGATCATAGGACTTAAACCTAACCACCCTTTTGATACCAATAACGTCGTGAATTAAAGATGTTGTGGGTATTTGATCGTAACCATGAGTGCTTGAGTCTTTAGATCACATTTTAATCACATTTTCTCCCCTATCTATAATATATAAAATCTTTTGATATTAGAGATACCAAATTTGATTAAAATATATATTGTGGAGAAGACTCTTGAAAAGCTTTTGGGAGAAAAATGTGTCAAACTTAGCATGAATTTTGGAATGCTCCCCCTCAAAAATTGATCCAATGGAATTTTCATTACGAGGATATGATCCACATTAAACTTTTGAGGATAGGAACTGTTGAACACACAATTTTTGAACGATTTTGAATATCATTAAGAACTTCTTGAAAAAATTGTGTTTAACGTTTTTTGAAAAATCAATTCTTTTTAGCGAAAAGGTTTTTCCAAAGCATAAACTTCAGTTCATAGACTTTGAATGTCTTGACGAATCCACTCAAGTGTAAGAAGATTTAACTTCTTTTGCTAAGGGTAAGGGCACGAAAGCGTACACTCCCCCGTGAATTTAGATCCGGGTTGCAATCTCAAAGTGATTACAAGCCATTGTGTTGAGCTCAAAACGTTGAATGTTTTGTGACAAGCTCAACCCATGATAGATTGGTCTACCTGTTGTTGGAAATATTGTCCAGAAGAGACAATTTCCTTTATAAAAGATAGAAATGACATTTTTTGAAAAATATTTACAACTTTCATTCGAGCTTTATGTACACACCCGTGTCGTTATTGAGCGACATTTCTAGGTATGTCCATATTATCGATACTGAAAGACATGTCGAGAAAAATCTTTTTGGTATTTTGAAAGATTTTTTAATTTTGTATTTTGCTTTTTCATTAATATTTACAAGTAGATGTTTGATAGATGAATCAAGCAGGCTTCTTTGCCAGAATCTCCAGTTCTGCTGGAGTCAAACATCTCATACCAATTTGCCTAACTAGATACACAAACCTCTCTTTCGAAAGAGATTTTGTAAACAAGTCAGCTAATTGGTAATCAGTTCCAACAAAGTATAGTTCAACAATACCCTTTTCAATTTGTTCATTAATGAAGTGATATCTGACATCAATGTCCTTCGTGCGGGAATGCTGTACCGGATTGCAGGAGATGGCTATGGCAGACTTTGAGTCACAGTACATAGGTACTTTATCAAAGTGGAAGCCATAATCCGTGAGTTGTGCTCTCATCCAAAGAACTTGAGTACAACACGCAGATAGAGACACAAACTCCGCTTCGGCTGATGACAATGATGTGCAATCCTACTTCTTGGAAAACCATCCAACAAGCTTATCCGTTTAACCTCCTTGAGGTACTTTTTAGTGGGTCGTGCATGATATCGTGCACAATAACACGTAGCATGTGATATATCTGGTCTGCTTGCTGTTAAGTACATGAGGGAGCCGATCATGGAACGATATCTAGTTTGATCTATGGCATCTCCCTTGAAATCAGCATCTAGGGATGTGGTTGATAATGATGTCCCAATGGGGTTACATGAAGTCATACCATGCTTTTTGATTATCTCTTGATAATACTTAGCTTGGTTAATAAAGATACCACTTGGGGATTGGTGAACTTGAATTCCTAGAAAGAATTTTAGTTCGCCCATATAGACATTTCAAATTTGCTGTGCATTACTTTTTCAAACCATTTTGAAAGTTTTGGGTTAGTAGACCCAAAAATAATTTCATCAACATAAATCTGCACAAGCAAAATGTCATCGCCATATTTATAAGTGAACAAAGTTAGATCAGTGGAACTTTTTTAGAAACCTTTGGATACCATTAATTTCGAGAGCTCGTCGTACCACGCCCTTGGAGCTTGCTTGAGTACATAAAGTGCTTTGTGGAGACGATACACCTTGTCAGGATAGTGAGGATTGACGAATCCTTCCGGTTGCGTGACATAGACTTCTTCCTTTAAAGGACCGTTATGAAATGCCGTCTTTACGTCCATTTAATAAACAATGAATCCCTTAAGTGCAGCATAAGCAAGGAAAATCCTGATCGCTTCCATATGAGCAACTGGTGCAAATGATTCTTCAAAATCAATACCCTATTTCTGTCCATACCCTTTATCGACTAGCCTAGATTTATTCTTGATGATCGTGTTTTCTTCATCCATCTTGTTTGTCCAGATCCATCGAAGATTTAATGGTATTACATCGTATGGTCTGTCAACAAGTTCCCAGACTTTAAGTCTTTCAAATTGTTGAATTTCATCCGTCATCGATTCAATCCAAGCATGATCAGCCATGGCTTCTTTGATGTTTTTTGGTTCAGCTAAACTCACGGCGAGTGCGAACATACAAACATTGCCATCGGTGTTAAGTTGTCGTCTTGTACGAACGGGCTGTGAAGGGTTTCCAATTACTTGAATCAAAGGATGATCTCGGGTCCAATGATGTGTTGAAGGATGTCATGGATAAAAGGTATGCATATTTGACGGATCAACATGGCGAGTAGAAGACTCTCTAGTTTCATGTACCGGTGTATCGAATGGGTTGATAAATTCGTCTTCGTCAGATAATGCATTGTTTGCTTCATTTGTGTTCTCTGGAGCACTGACAGTAGTTGTTGATGTTGTAGGAGCGATTGTTGATGTGATATTCTGAGGAGGTAAATCTGCAGCAACCCATGTTGAAGTAGATGAAGTTGTATCCTTTTGTTGACGATGATCGGTATCATCATTCTTATCATGAGTGACAGTGGAAGACTACGATACAACTTGTTTCTCCCACGTGAAATATTCATCATACATTGGTCCATATAACATTTCCAACTCTTCAAGTGTCGTGTTGACTGTCAGCTCTTGGAACATTTCCTTGAACCAGCTTTGAACTTGACGGTTCATTGCTGTGGTCTTGAGTTCCGAGTTCCGTGCGGTTGTGAACGGAAGTCGTTTGTCGTTGTGGACCGGGCTTAAACTGTTTTGTTCAAGTGCCATTTCTTGTAATTCATCAAATCGGATGTGAATAGTCTCGACTATAAATTTTGTTCTCTTGTTGTATACTCTATACCCTTTAGACTGAGTTGCATATCACACAAGAATACATGCATCACCTTTCTCTTTCATCTTATCCAAATTTTCACCATCTCGTATTATGTAACAAGTACATCCAAAAACATGAAGGTGTTTGAGTGAAGGTTTCCGATCATGAATTATGTGATATGGTGTCTTTTCGTGTCTTGGGATAATTAAGGATCGGTTTTGTGTGTAGCGTGCGGTTGACACGGCTTCGGCCCAAAAGTATAGTGGAAGTTTTGAAGCGGATAGCCTCAACGAAAGTACGGTTTCGTCTTTCAACAACGCCGTTTTGTTCGGGTGTTCGAGCAATAGATGTTTCATGTTCAAATCCTTTGGCTTCAAAATAGATTCTCAGATTTGAATTCAAAAATTTTGTACCTCTGTCAGTACGAACCACTTTAACATGAGCTTGAAGACCACGTTGTATCAGTTTAAGAAAGCCGATGAGAACTTCGGGTGCTTCATCCTTGGACCTCAAGAAGTGAGTCCATGTGTACCGTGAGTAATCATCGGCAATTACCAGAATATATTTCTTTCCATTGATACTATGAACACGCATGGCACCACACAGATCCATATGGAGAAGATCTAATCGTCCTTTAGAGCTTGGTGTAGTTTTTGTTTTGAAGCTACTACGCTTAGCTTTACAAAGCTCACAAGAAAAACAAAGATGATCTTTGATGAATTTCAAACTTGGAAGGCCTCTCACAATATCTTTCTTGGAAAGCAAGTGGATGGTATCAAAGTAGAGATGAGAAAGATGTTGATGCCACAACCATGCCTGAGTCGTTGAAGCTTTAGCCATGAAGCAAATTGGAGTTGATGAAGTTGTGTCTTGAAGTGAAATTGTGTAAAGATCAGTACCCCGTGTACCGGTAAGTAAGTCATTCCCATCATAATCACGAACAAAACATGTCTTCTTTCTGAAAGCAACCTCCAAATCCGCATCACATAATTGACCAACCGAGAAAAGATTTTGATTGAGCCCTTCGACGTAGTATACCCTTTTGATCGTTATATTCCCCTGAACCAAATCTCCATATCCTAGGATCGGTGTTGATCATTTCCGAATCGGACCGTACCCAGGAACTTCTCTATTAGCCTTAAATTATTGAGTCAAACAAGAATGCTCGGTCATATGTTTATTATGTATCGTAAATTAGAACGTTGTAATAGGTAGTAGATTTCTCTATTAGCCTTAAAATATAGAGTCAAACAAGAATGCTCGGTCATATGTTTATTATGTATCGTAAATTAGAGACATTTCAAATTTAACGTTCCTAAAACATTTGTTAGAGTAGCGTAGTCCTAAGTAATCGTTACCAAAAGATAAGTTAAAACAACATATTAGTTTGTTTTGAAAACGGAACAATAAATAAATCAAAGAGTTTGAACAACAAAAGCAATGCCCAACTTCATTCCCGTGACCTCCAAGCTTCCACTTTTTTATTACCTGAAATAAATTTGAGTAAAACAATCAGCAAAAATGCCGAGTGAAATCTATAGGTTTATTTAATCAATTTGAACACAAGAAAAGATTATAAGTTTGTGGCATGCTTAACAAGCATCAAATAATAATTTGCATCAACAATAATAATTGTATATAGCATAAATTACATCAAGCTCATGGAACCGAGCCCTTAGACTCCCATATCAGTCTAATAAGGCGAGAGATTTATTAATTGTCGGTTACATCCAGATTATTCGTACATTGTCGTATACCTGACTTCTCAATACAATATGCTCAAACAGTGTGGAGGTCGGGCCTAAGCTTCTGTGACAAGTCTACACAAACTGAACCGGGGCAGCTTCCCCCATAGATCTATTAATTGTACTAGAGGCTAGCCCATCATAAGCTAGTTAACGATCCATAATTGAGGCTTTAACAAAGGCAATCATTTAATGCAATTTAAAGGCAACCACAGGTCCATTCATAGAGGGACAAGCATACCATTAAAATCTTGTGTTCTAAGTTTACAAAACATGTATTCCCCCTCGCAGGTTTTTGTTGGGTCCACTAGATGTGGATCTTGCAGCCTGTCAGGAACGGTGAACGACTTTTGTAATCACAAGTCTATTCACAAAGAGACTCTATACACAATATAAGTGCGGAATACAAATACTATAAAGAAGAACAGAATAACTATAATGACTTGATCATTTTCTAAGGATTTCTAATAATAATGATAACTAGAATTACGTTTGATGAAGGTGTGTATAACTCTTTTGCCTAAGGTTCCTTTTATACTACAAGGAAACCCTAATACATCATTAAATAAAACGTGTAAAACTTATATGTATATCCTTTCCTAACATATCTCATGCATATCCTAAAAGAATAATAACTAAATAATAAAGTTTTGACTTTAACTAAGACCAGGAGCACGAGTTGCTCCTACTACTACTATGACCAGGAGGAACTACATACCTCCTAGTCTACCTATTACAATTAACTATTCCAATGGTCCTAACAGTTCTCCCCTAAACTTTTATTTGACCTGTTGAGTTCAAGTTTCCTGGTAAAACGTGCAATAAAGCGTGAGGATTGGAACAACAAAAGAAACAGCAGCATCAGCAAGAGAAGAAACATAAGAACCGCCACAAATCAGAATCGTGTTGAATCTTTACAGCAACATGAGCAGATTTGGTGAGCCTTTACCAAGTAGCTGCTCGCTCTTGGGCTAGCTAGTCTTTCTGGTGGAATAAGCATCACCTTGGGAGACCAGAACCCAGCCCAACTCTTAGAACGTGAATCAATGGTGAGTGGGGGTACCCTGATGATTTTAGGTAAACCATCACAGCCGTCAACGGATTTGATATGTCTTTACCATAATTCGTACCCTTCTGGACTCGCCAATTCTTAGCACTGAAGCATCGGTGAGTTGAAAACCCTATAGCTTTAAGCAAGCTATTACAGCTATCAACGGATTTGATAAAATCTTTACCAAGAGCCGTACCCCCTTGGATTAGACACTTTTTAGTCTAGGACCAAGGCAAGTGAAAACCATCCAGTTTTGGGTAACCTGGCAACCATCAACGGATTTGAGGCTCACACCAGGAGCCGTACCCTCAAGGTGAATCAACTTATTCTTGTCGGTGAGACATGGTGAGTTGAGGACCATTTGTTGTATGGACCAAGTCCAACACCAGATGAAACATCCAACCAGCACAAGTGTGAATCAGCAACAGGAACCCAAATTTTTGAAACAGTATAAGCAGATGGTATATTATTCACAAGTGTAAAATCCATGATTTGTTTAAAGTATAAGCAAATTAATACAATGGTTTTAACACCCTGTAAGAAAGATTGTGTTCGTTAAAGTATGTCTAATCGAATTGATCTTAGTTTTCTATGTGACTCAGTTTTATTTTGGTGGAAACAAATAATTTTGGTTGTTTTTAAATTTAAATGTGCAAGACTTAAAAGTAAATGTCGTTAAAGTAAAGGGCAAGTATTAAAAGTGCAATTAAAATTAAGTCTAAGTCTAATTAAAAAAAAGTGTGCAATATTTAAAAACGTGACGGAAAGTAAATTAGTTTAAATGACTAAAAATTAAAACGTGACGAGAATTAAAATTAGACAAGTATTAGAAATGTAAACTAAAAATTAAACAAGAAAAAGTATGGAAAATACCCCAATCGGAATATATTCCGATCACACCTTGATCGGAATATCAAACCAAACCTGATCGGAAAGTCAAAGATGCCCAATCGGAATATGTCACCTACACCAATCGGAATAATCAACAAACCTCAGATCGGAATGATAAGACCTACCTTGATCGGAATATTGGTGACTTGGTCGGAATGTAGATTGGAACCCACGATCGGAATAGCTGTCACCTTTCCTCCAATCGGAATACCAAAGTAACACCTCAATCGGAATATGGAAGAACCCCCCAATCGGAATATTGTCACTTAAACCCCAATCAGAATATCCAACCAACCCCCAATCGGAATACCAAAGTTTCCCCCAATCGGAATAATGAAGCCCTTTTCAGATTGAATCAATCTGAATGTAAAACCCTTTTCCGATTGGACCCCAATCGGAATACAGAAAGGAAAACCAAAAATAAGCTAGAAAAATAAGCTATAATCCTAATAAGAACTAGACGAAAATCTTAGCTAAAACCGTGTAAAAATAAGCTATAAAACTGAAAGTTGAAAACTTTTAAGACACTAAAAAGATAAATTTTAAGAAAAACAACTTTTATATAAAAATAACTTTTATAAAAACTATATAAACTTGAAAATAAATCAAATAAGCTATGAAAATAAGAAGTTTAAAACAATCAAAAGCATAAAAATCAAATCTTTAACAAATCAACGAATTAAAAACGTGTAAATCAAAGAAAGGTAGAAGAAGATTAAGATCAACAAGATAAAGTAAAGGTGCAAGAAATTAAAGAAACACTTACTTGAAAATTAAAGGTAATTAAAGGTGCAAAACATGTATTTAAATGTGCAAGTAATTAAATGTGCATAAAATAAAGTGGAAGAACTAATTGTCACGATTAGTCAACAAAACTAAATGAAATGAAAATGAGAGTATTTATAGGTGATTAGGGGAGAGGTTAGAGGAAGCTTCCTCTCTCCTTCCTTTCTTCCTTAATTGCATGCTTAGGTCCCTCCTCTTCTTTAATCTTTTTGTTAATTGCGCCATTAGTCCTTAAGCCTTCAAATCTTCTTTAATCTTGGGCTTTAACGACTTTTGGCTCGGGATTTCTTTGGACTCGTCTTTTAATTCTTCGATAAATAAGACTTGAGTTCCTCGGCTTTAAGTAAACTTTCGTCTTTTGACTTTTTCTTCGATAAATCTTCAGAATTGGTCTTGGACTTCCGTTCTTTATCCACTTTTGACTTCTTGACTTCGTCTTTCATCCTTTTCTTCAATAAAAGTCCGTAAATGCCCGTGAATTCCCGTGTTTTCTCCACTTTTCACCTTTTCGTCCTAAATCACAACAAAAACACAAACCACGCATAATTCCGACATAAAAGACATAAAATACACGTTTTGGTCCGGTTATTATTGTAATTAAGTGGTAGAAAAGATGGGTGTTTACACACCTATCAAATCCCCTACACTTGACCATTGCAATGTCCTCATGCAATGCATTAGTTACAAAGCATGTTTACACTTTTCATCATAATCAATCCACATTGGCCTTTATTAAAGAGATAGAAAATTATAAAAATGCAAAGCAGAGAAATTAAAAGCATACCTTGGGTTTTGAAAATGTCATGAATAATCATCATCCTCAACTTTTCACTTTCTCCAAACCAAGCTTAAAAACGAGATCATTGTTATTATAAGTTAGTAAACTAACACGAACTCATGTGGGCCAATTATTTACTTAGACTCCCTTATTCCTATGGGTATCTCTTATATTTTATTATTTGTCTTGAATGATCATGAGGATGCATTGTTCGACTTATTTAGATAATTATTTAGTCTGAAAATAAAGTGCACGATTTAATCAATAGTTAGCTAAAGGACCAAATCTTTTAAAACTGCTTCTCGGGATATCAGAAAGTTCATATCTTGGCATAACTTGGTTCGCGATTTGAGACCTTTCTCGGGCCGATATTTGGCAGCGACTTCATACTTCAAATCTTGAGAGACGTTCATGAAATAATGGTCTTCTCTTCATAATTGGAATTTATTCACTTGAAGTTTTGAGAGATTCATACTTGGACCACGACTTCTTCATTTTTCTCCAATCTTTATTTTGGACTTTGATATACAACGATCCGCCTCCTTTTATGACTTGGATCTATTTATCCTCATACCTTGTTAGGGTCTTTTCGGATACACTTCTCCATGACTTTTGGGGAGTTTTGCTTTACGTCGTGTGTCTCGATCCTTCATATTGATTTTCGATAAATGATTCTTCACATCACTTTGGATCTTTAGCAACAAAACATAGCCCTCATGCCTTGTTAGGGCCTTTTCGGACTCGCCAATCTTCGCGCCCCGCTTCATAAGTTATGCCTTGGCTATGAACTCTCGTCATTACCGAGCAACTTTTAAACGATCTGGGGCTAGAAGCTAAGTAACTTTTCAAATCGTACAACCTTACTTATTAGCAGATAATTTATTAAGCAAGCGGAGGGAGAATAGGCTCATAATTAACTCACATAAATTCACGAAAGAATACCGGACTTATAATTGGCTCTATCATCTCTCGTTCTCCACAGTTTAAAATCTCAAGTAATGAGACTCGTGGATACTTAGCCTATTAAATCAAAGTTTTGGGTTTTCGAGTCGCCTATAGGATCTTGCAAATTCTTAGACTCTTTCAAGTTTAGAAATCGTATCTTAAAGTTCCCTTGATAAGCGACTCTCTAGGATCAATTATAGGAACTTGCGAAAAGTTCTTGTTCTTAACCCGTGAGAGTTAAGACTTTCGCGTTTTATAGCTCCCTATATAAAAGCCTAGCAAAACTTGACTTAAACACGTTAAGGATACTAGCTAGGGTAAACTCGGATTGAGTCAAAAGATTCACAACGTTTGAAAATTAAAACCACTTATTAAACATTTATTCTAGCAAAGGAAGAAAATAACTATACAAAGATAACAACTAATAGGCCAAAATAGATCAAAAATTTTGAAAAATGTCGAGAAATTGATTTTCCGGTTAAAATGAGGACAAATACAAGGAAAAGACCACTTAATTTCGATAGAAGTCCCCCCTACACTTAAGATAAACATTGTCCTCAATGTTTAAGCATGTGGGAGTAAACTCCCCTACACTTAGGACATTGTGCACGTTGTTTAAATCTTGCTAAGGAAAAGACAACTAAAGAGATTCCTATTTTAATATTGAGAAAATATAAAATAGTGAATCGAAAAGAGTTTAGGATAGAACCGGGAAGAAGTAGAACACGGAGGCACGGGTCGTCAAGAATCATCAAGATTGGATCATTGAAGCTCGAACCCCTGATTAAGAAGTGAGGAGAGGAAATAGCAATCCAAGGGGTCCCCCCTACACTTATGGTAAAGAAAGCGGAAAGATAGATGCATGGGTTGCCTCCCAAGAAGCGCTTGGTTTTTGTTAACCGAGTCGTGAGCCTGACTCGACCTTGATCATCAACGGAAGTAGCATGAAACAAATCCACCAGGATCAAAGACATAGTTTTCATCCATCAATAAGCAAGAGCTTAAGGCGAACAAGGCAAGCCAAAAGAGAAGTGGCAGGGTTCCCTTAAGCAGTGGTGGAGCACAGTAGGAGCAATGATGAAGTGGTGCAAGCATGTCTTCCAAATTTCCAAAGATGTTTCCTTTTATTTCATCAGGTGGATACTGAGATGGCTTAAAGACTTCAATACCGGGATCGAACACCTTTTCCTTCAGGGGAAAATAGCACTCCGGCTCAGCCGAGTGTGAAGAAGATCCGCAAAGAAGCACAACCTCGTCCTCAGAAGTGGGACAAAGAGGTGTCAAATCATACGTGCAACGGATTTCGGTGTCGACCGGTTTCTTCTCCTTGGACAAAATGCTCTTCAAATCCAAAGTAGGATCAAGGCGATAATCTTCAAAGTCCAAAGGAGGTGCATCACTCTCATGAGGGAAGTATGTGTTAAGAAATTCAGAGAAATCTTCCTCGAATGAGTAATCGTCCAAAGTAGGATCAAGTGATGGCGGAGGATCTTCATCATGGGAAGAATCGCTCGAGAGAGTATCAGCCTCATCAAAATCATCGAAAGTGGGCAGCTCGGGATACTCAGAAGTACAATCAAAATCATCCGAATCTGAGCTAGAATCATCATCATCATAAGCGTCAAAGACCGGTGACGAATCATAAATGGGAGAAGCGTCCAAAGTAGGGAGAGAATCATCCACATCATCATGAAAAAGTGGATTATCGATGCAAGAGTCGAATAGAGGATTTTCGTAGACGGTAAAGTCATCTAGCACATTAATCATATTCACTGATTCTCGGCCTCCAAAAGTTAAACTAGTAAGCTTCCCCATTTTGAAAACTTTTGCATCATCCCCGACGCGTAAGATTAACTCACCTTCGGCCACATCCACTAAAGCTCGTCCGGTTCTCAAAAATGGCCGACCAAGTATTAAAGGGATACGAGGGTCCATTTCATAATCAACGACAACAAAATCGACCGGGAAAGTAAATGTGCCAACTTTGATAAACACGTCTTCGGCTATACCAACTGGGTAAGCGAGAGTGCGATTTGCAAGTTCAAGAGTCATCTTTGTTGGAGTGAGGTCGGGCAATGATAGTGTTTTCCAAACACTAAAAGGCATTAAATTAATACTAGCCCCGAGATCAGCAAGGGCAGTAAATTCTTCAGTTTTGTTGAACACGCAAGGCAACACGAAACGACCGGGATCTCCTAGCTTTTCCGGAAGTTCTTTAAGAATAACTGCAGAGCAGTTTTCATTTAAGCGTGTGTTGGCGAGTTCAATCAGCTTCTCCTTCTTGTTAAGCAATTCCTTAAATGCTTTAACAAATTTGGGCATGTGGACTAGTGCTTCAAGAAAGCTAATGTTGAAGTGCATTTGAGAAATCATCTTGATATAGCTAGTCACTTGAGCGTCCTCCTTGTTTAGCATTTTGTTCTTGACCAAGCGAGAAGGATAAGGGATATTGGGTTTGGGTGGTGAAGGTGCAGGTGTAGGTAAAGGTTGAGATGTTGAAGGATCATTGGTGGGAACTTCATCACGTCGAGGCGGAGACGGTAATGGTGCACTAATACTAGGTGTAGGAGGAGTAGGGATAAATGGTGGTGGAGGAGGTGTAGATGATGGGGGTGGGATTGGTGGTCCTTCAATGGTGACTCCACTACGAGTAGTAATAGCACTCACAATGGCTCGCGGATTGGTGACGGTGTTTGAAGGTAGAGAACTTGAAGAAGAAGGTTGAGCAGGGGGCAAGAAAGTAGCAAGCATATTCTTCAAATCATTGGTTTGATTGCTGAAGGAGGATTGAATATCATTTCGAAGCTCGGATCTTATCTCATTTCCTTGCTTTGTGATATCCCCTTTAAGATTGATAATTTGGCTCTGTAGATTCTTGATTTGCTCACCTTGGGTTCTCATGATTGCCTCAACATCCGGATTACTGGGTGGGGTTTGTTGGGCGGGTGGGTGATAAGGATTAGAAGCTCTTGGTGGGATTTGGTTGCTTCTAGTGTAGTTGTTGGCGGGGTTTTGGTTTTGAGGAGAAAAACCGGGTGAAAGGTAATTGTTGGATCGGTAGCTCAGCAGATTTCTATCCCCTTGTTGTCTAGCTTGGTAATTTTCCGGTGAATAATTACCGTAAGCTGCATACACATTTTCCGGATTTCCTTGTGTCGAAGGACAATCGGTGTATGAGTGAGGACCGCCGCATGTCTCACAAAGATTAGCAACTGCTTTAACTTGTTGTTGTTGTTGGTTTGAAGCGAGAAGCGTAATACTTTTGCTCATTTCAGTCATCATGCGGGTGAGTTCGGTCATCTCAGGGTTTGCTGAGGTTGAGGAAACATTGACTCTCGGGTTGTTCCTTGAAGATGCAGAGGAATCCCAGTTCTTGTGGTGAGTAGTCATGTTCTCAATTAGCTCTCTACACTCCTCGGGTCTCCTTTTCATGAATGTGCCACCGGCGGCTGCATTGATCGTATCACGATCTCGAAAAGTCAATCCGTTGTAGAAAGTATCGATCAAGGTGACCGGAAGCATGTTGTGGTTTGGACATCGATCGATCAAGACATTATATCTCTCCCAAGCATCAAAAAGAGATTCATCAGGGTCTTGCATGAAGCCGCTGATTTGATTGCGAAGGCTTGTGACCATAGATGGTGGAAAGTAGCGCGACAAAAAGCGTTGAGTCATATCATCCCAAGTGTGAATAGAATTCTTCGGGAGACGATCAAACCATTTCTCGGCATGATGTAATAGAGTGTGTGGAAAGAGTTGTAGGCGAAGTTCATCCATAGTGGCACCAGCCAACTTCATGCTTTGGGTGATTGTAATGAACTTGTCGAGGTGTTTGTTGGCATCATCATCAGGCAATCCACAGAATGGGTTTGTTTGCACTTGCTGAATCATGTGGTGCTTCAACGAAAACTCAGGAGCGTTGATTTGCATCGGCGCAATCGGTCCTCCTCGTCCAAACATTGTTGGTTGACAAAGTTCCTCCATGGTCCGAAGATCGGGCTGTGGAAGAGCATTGTTGTTATTATTATTATTCAGGTTCGGTGGAATGTTGTTGTTGTTAACACCTGCCATATCTAAATCTTCTTGAGGCTCGGGCTCTTGATAATTAGAAGATCTAGTACGCATACACCTGAATATGCAAAAGAAAACAAAACCAAACACAAAGACAATATATATACACAATAAAGATAAAATCTTTTTGGATTTTTGAAATTTTTAATTTTTATGGTTTTTTATCAATTTTTAATTTTTTATGATTTTTGAATTTTTTATGCAAGAAAAGTAACGCTCACAAGTGAACGGATCCCAAAAAGCAACGTGTCTCTCACAGAAAACTATTGATCTTAACGAAAAGAGCCGGCAGCGGCGCCATTTAATACAATGGTTTTAACACCCTGTAAGAAAGATTGTGTTCGTTAAAGTATGTCTAATCGAATTGATCTTAGTTTTCTATGTGACTCAGTTTTATTTTGGTGGAAACAAATAATTTTGGTTGTTTTTAAATTTAAATGTGCAAGACTTAAAAGTAAATGTCGTTAAAGTAAAGGGCAAGTATTAAAAGTGCAATTAAAATTAAGTCTAAGTCTAATTAAAAAAAAGTGTGCAATATTTAAAAACGTGACGGAAAGTAAATTAGTTTAAATGACTAAAAATTAAAACGTGACGAGAATTAAAATTAGACAAGTATTAGAAATGTAAACTAAAAATTAAACAAGAAAAAGTATGGAAAATACCCCAATCGGAATATATTCCGATCACACCTTGATCGGAATATCAAACCAAACCTGATCGGAAAGTCAAAGATGCCCAATCGGAATATGTCACCTACACCAATCGGAATAATCAACAAACCTCAGATCGGAATGATAAGACCTACCTTGATCGGAATATTGGTGACTTGGTCGGAATGTAGATTGGAACCCACGATCGGAATAGCTGTCACCTTTCCTCCAATCGGAATACCAAAGTAACACCTCAATCAGAATATGGAAGAACCCCCCAATCGGAATATTGTCACTTAAACCCCAATCGGAATATCCAACCAACCCCCAATCGGAATACCAAAGTTTCCCCCAATCGGAATAATGAAGCCCTTTTCAGATTGAATCAATCTGAATGTAAAACCCTTTTCCGATTGGACCCCAATCGGAATACAGAAAGGAAAACCAAAAATAAACTAGAAAAATAAGCTATAATCCTAATAAGAACTAGACGAAAATCTTAGCTAAAACCGTGTAAAAATAAGCTATAAAACTGAAAGTTGAAAACTTTTAAGACACTAAAAAGATAAATTTTAAGAAAAACAACTTTTATATAAAAATAACTTTTATAAAAACTATATAAACTTGAAAATAAATCAAATAAGCTATGAAAATAAGAAGTTTAAAACAATCAAAAGCATAAAAATCAAATCTTTAACAAATCAACGAATTAAAAACGTGTAAATCAAAGAAAGGTAGAAGAAGATTAAGATCAACAAGATAAAGTAAAGGTGCAAGAAATTAAAGAAACACTTACTTGAAAATTAAAGGTAATTAAAGGTGCAAAACATGTATTTAAATGTGCAAGTAATTAAATGTGCATAAAATAAAGTGGAAGAACTAATTGTCACGATTAGTCAACAAAACTAAATGAAATGAAAATGAGAGTATTTATAGGTGATTAGGGGAGAGGTTAGAGGAAGCTTCCTCTCTCCTTCCTTTCTTCCTTAATTGCATGCTTAGGTCCCTCCTCTTCTTTAATCTTTTTGTTAATTGCGCCATTAGTCCTTAAGCCTTCAAATCTTCTTTAATCTTGGGCTTTAACGACTTTTGGCTCGGGATTTCTTTGGACTCGTCTTTTAATTCTTCGATAAATAAGACTTGAGTTCCTCGGCTTTAAGTAAACTTTCGTCTTTTGACTTTTTCTTCGATAAATCTTCAGAATTGGTCTTGGACTTCCGTTCTTTATCCACTTTTGACTTCTTGACTTCGTCTTTCATCCTTTTCTTCAATAAAAGTCCGTAAATGCCCGTGAATTCCCGTGTTTTCTCCACTTTTCACCTTTTCGTCCTAAATCACAACAAAAACACAAACCACGCATAATTCCGACATAAAAGACATAAAATACACGTTTTGGTCCGGTTATTATTGTAATTAAGTGGTAGAAAAGATGGGTGTTTACACACCTATCACAAATATTATATAAAAAGTAATTCTTTTTTTTGTTAACTATAACAAATGAAAGTCACCAGTCACTTTACACATTGGTGAAAAGAATTACAGTTTTAACAGAAAAACACAAAACATAAAAACTTACAAACCAACCACATCACATACCAGACGCAACCACCTTCTCAGCTTGCAAGCGAGCTTGTATCCCTTCCACCAGTGTAGTTGCCATAGAAGACTCATTCTTGGAAGGGGCATTGGAAATCTACAAGTGTCAAGCAAGCATGGCCTCCATCGAAGCAATAGTCAACGGATAGTCCAAATCCGTGAGCATGAACACCATAGCACCAAACTCCAACTCCAAAACATGCACAAGACAGCCAGCATATAACTTCCATCTCGTGATAACCCATGTTGGCTGGTCCTTCCAGACACCAGAAAGGGGAGCATGTGGAGGGGAATCAAGCATCATTTTCAAATCAACCCACATTATCAGACCAGGCCAGGAGGGCACTTCACTAGGATGAAGAGGCATACCAGCATCAACGAACCCATACAACGACATAATATCTTTACGATCCGCCCAAGACAAAATACCTTGCAAACCCGAAGCATAACGAACATAACCATCACTAATGGTAATCCTATGGGTGAAAGTACCAGGAAGAGTTGTGGAAGGCTTAACCGTCCAACCAGTAAGAGACCCATTACCCATTGGCAATTCTGAGTCACTATCGGAAGCTGCATCAATAACATTTTCGGGAGCACGATTCTCATAAGGAACAGACTTGCCACGTATAGCACGTCTAGCCAACTGCTTGCGGATGGAACGACGAGGAGTGGAAGTACCAGACAAGGGTTCAACCTTTACCTTTGCAGCAGGAATAGGATTAGCAGAAGTAGAATCAATACCTTGCCCAACCAAAGGATCCACAATAGCTGCACCAGAAGAAGGAATAGGTTGAGGACCAGTCACGGGTGGTGATGGGTGTGCCATAGCAGGAGTAGCAGTGGTGGTGTTAGTGGTAGCATAGGTGGTGGTGGTGGTACCCGAAGATGAAACAGGAGGAGCAACAAACAGTGTAGAGGTGGTACCAGCAGTAGAGACATGAACAACCGATGGAATACCAGTAGAACCAAGAGGAACATCAGATGAAGAACCAGGAGCAACAACAAGTTGAGAAGTAGGAACCACTCGTGGAGGAGGACGATAGATGAAACGCTCCAGAACAGGTGTGCTCTGACGCTTGATCATTCATTTATATAGAACCTTAAGCTCATCCAAAGACAATGTCCGAACTCGTTCCCATGTCCAACCAATAGTAAAATGAGCAGCCGACTGATACTTGACATACCTCTGCATCAACTTTTTCTCCTCGGTTCTCGTCAAGGGCCTGTTCTTACGCTTTTCACACAGTTGAGCAGCAAGCGCTAATTGTTTCTTACGCATTAACACCATAGCCCGAGGAATACAATTCTGCTCATTCACATAAGAACCCAAGAGATCAGTAAACTACGAATAATCCGAGGTAAGAATAGTAAGCACCCGCATCCAATCACTATCATCCCAATGCATAGCATCATGCTGCAACTGTTCACGTCTGTCCTTCTGTAGAGCTTCCTCCTCAGCCCAAGCAGCTTGGTCAATCTCCGCTTGCATTCTTTGTGTAGCCTCCTCACCCAACCTATCCTCCTCAAGTTGTCTGCGAGTACGCTTGCGAGGGGGTGAGGGAGCAGCAGGCATAGGGGCTTTCCCGTTTGGATCATGAGACGATCCAGCAGTAGTACCAGCAACATCTTCCATTGATGGAGCAAAAGTAGGAGGGATGCTTGAAGAAGTAGGAGGAATCGGCATGTCATCATATAACTTATCAGCAAATGCAGCCTTCGCCAACAAATTCAAGCCATCCTCCACAAGATCATCAACCTCCTCATCAGAATCAGACTGAACCACATGCTTCTTCATTCGCCTCTGCTGTGTCTCCAAGGCTTTAATCCGGTCAGCCATGGGAAGAACAAATTCCCTGTTAAGCTTACGATGTTGATTCAAATCCGCCTCCAAAGAAAGAATCCTTTCATGGTACTTGTGCATGAGATCAAGCAAAGAAGTAAGTGTAATAGGCTCCTCCGCTTTCCCACCAAGAGGACTTGGGTCTGGGAAGGCTTCATTGGAACCAAAAGCAATAAAGGGGTCATATGTATGAGCACGAGAACCAGAGGGCTTATCAGAAGAATGAGGGACAGGACTAGGAGGGGGTATCCAAAATGGAGACGAATGTGGCATCGAAGAGGGGGCAACCTTGGAAGTGGATGGCCTTTCAACCACCACTTCCTCAACCGGCTCTTCCACAACCACATTCGGTGCACCACCAGCAGGATGCTCCTCCTCCATTAGGTCATCACCTAATGGAGGTTCCTCCTCGGCTTGGAAAACCGGAGGAACAACATCAGGAGGACCTTGGGCAAGGCCTAACATTACATCAGTAAGGGGCCTCCAAACCCCGCCAAACCCATGAGCCATATTGTAGTAAACTTTAGCAGTAAGCTTGGGGTCTCATACTCCTCCCTATCACGAGGTAAACACACAAGTATCTGCTATAAAAACCTAGGATACATTAAAAATTTCTTCCTAGAACCGGTAATAGACATATTGCTAACCATCCTATCAAATAAATAGCGAGATAAATTAAACACCCTACCCTGTGCTATGCAGATTAGACCAGTAGCCAAAGGAGTAGGAAAAGCATCCCAACTCCCAGACTTGTGGCTTAAACAATGAATCAAAAAGTTCACTAGAAGCTTCCACTAGGGGAAAACCTATTCTTTTGGAAGTTAAACTTCCCCCCATGATTATACCCAATAGCAGCCATCCCCTCCAAAACCTCAGCATTGGGGATGGAAACAACACCACCTTCATCTTGAAGATGAAGGGAACTCCGAATAGAAGCTTCAGTAACCACATAAGAACGTCCATCAATGGTAGTATTGAGTTCACGTGGACGACCAACCACAGCCACAAGTGTAGCAGAATCCCAAAACTGGTGAATCACACTATCATAAACAATAGGGCACACAGTAAAAGCATACCTGAGGTTAGAAGCCTCAATAAACTCCAGAATGTCTGTGAGTTCATCACGTTTAGGACCATCTCCTAGATAAGCGACCTTGTTGTGAGCGGGTTGATATACCAAAGCAGCCATTGATGTTGATTAGAAGTGATGGAAATTGATTTGTTAGGGTTAGAGAGAGTAGGAAAGTGTGTGTGTGTTATGATTTTGATGAATGAGTCAAGGGGGTAATTGACCATAAATAATGGTCTAGTAATTGTTCATTGACCCCTAATAATGTGGGTTGCCCTTTCAAATTAAGTAGTTAATGCAAAGTAACCACTTGCCCCTTATAACATTATTTGCAAATCCCAATTTACCAAATTTAAATAAGAGGATATATACCAGAATTTGCGTGCGTTGACTAAAAGTCAAAACGCATAAAGGTCAACACTAGAAGCAGAATGTGGTCAACAGAAGTCAACGAAGTGAACAGTGACCCAAACCAAGACTAGAAGCCAACCAGCACTTGACAAAGAAGGATTTTTATCCACTAGAAGCCAACCATGAATGACTAGAAGCTAACCAATAATGACTAGAAGCCAACCATTAATGAAGATAACCATCAGAAGTGAGCAAAATCCTACACTAGGAGTAACACACACCACAAGAACCCATTCAATCTGTTGTTAAAATCTACCAATATGTTAATCTGTGCAAGTAAATATGTACACTAAGCCTCCCCTTAGACTTACCCTCCCGTCAATCCTAGCTCTCAAGGATTAACCATCCCAATGTGAACCACCAAGTGGTTGAACCGAGGACCATCAAAGGCTTTAGTCAACAGATCAGCAACATTATCATCTGTATGAACCTTAAGAACCTGTATCAACTTCTTCTCGTTAGCATCCTATATAAAATGGTGCTGAATTTCAATATGTTTTGTACGTTGATGAAACACATGATTCTTCACAATGCATATAGTGCTTTGGTTGTCAATGAAAATTTTGGTGTTCATAAAATTGAACCCATAGTCCAGCATCTGATTTTGGATCCACAAAACTTGTCCACAACAACTAGCTGCAGCTACGTATTTAGCTTCTGTTGAAGAAGTAACGACAATCGTCTGTTTCTTGCATTGCCATGAAATAAGTCTTCGACCCAAAAACTGACAACCATAAGTAGTAGATTTTCTGTCATTATTAGCACCTGCATAGTCACTATCACTATATGCTTCAAGAACAAAAGGTGATTCTCTAGGATACCACAAGCCTAGCTTGGGTTGAGCCTTGATGTACTTGAAAATCTTCTTGACGACATTCAAGTTAGAAACCGTTGGAGCCACCAGATGTCTAGAACAAGCACTTACTGCAAACATGATATCCGGACGTGATGCAGTCAAATACATGAGTGAACCAATCATAGACTTGTACATGTGAACATTAACCATAGGATCTGGCTCATTCTTGAGTTTGACTTTAGCAACTTCATAAGGTGTTGCTGCTGGTCTAAGAGGATCCATATCAAACTTCTGAAGGATCTCATGAACATACTTATCTTGACTTATGAAGATTCCATCCGACTGTTGCTTGACTTGAAGACCAAGGAAAAATGTAAGCTCTCCCATAGCACTCATCTGAAATTGCCCTTCATCAGTTGGTCAAACTCATCACACCATTCCTTTTTAGTAGAACCAAAAATAATATCGTCCACATACACCTGAACAAGGATAATATCCTTGTATTCCTCTTAAGAAATAGTGTTTTGTCAATTGTGCCTCTTCTATAGCCATGTTTCAACAAGAAAGTTGAGAGACGCTCATACCAAGCTCTAGGAGCCTTATGAAGTCCATAAAGAGCATTGACCACCTTGTAAACTTTCTTGGGATGAAGTGGATCTACAAAGCCCTTAGGTTGAGTGACATAAACTTCCTCATCAATCTTCCCATACAGAAATGTACTCTTGACATCCATCTGAAAAACTGTAAAGCCCACATAAGAAGCAAAAGCAAAAAACAGACGAATGGCCTCAATCCTAGCAAGAGGAGCAAAAACTTCAGTGTAGTCAATGCCTTCAAGTTGTGTATGACCCTGTACAACCAACCTCGCGTTATTCCTCACCACAATACCCCGTGCATCCTTCTTGTTTTTAAGAATCCATTTGGTACCAATTGCTGTCTTTCCATCCGGAAAGTCAACTAGGATCCAAACAATCTGAAACAAAAATTGCTGCATTTCCTCCTGCATAGCCTCCACCCAACTTTGATCCTCAAGAGCATGAGAGACTGATCTAGGTTCCACCTGTGAAAGAAAACAAGCAAACAGACAATGTTGAAAGTCCGTATGATTATTACGCTTTTGATCTTCAATATAACTCACAAGAGCATGATGATCAGACGAGGCCTTCTTATGCATTCTGCGAGTCTTAACAGTAGAACCAGGATCTCCAATGATTTGAGTAGTAGGATAATCTTTGTGTGACTGCAACACTGGATTGGAAGCTACTTCCACTTCTGGTGCCAAGTTATTAAGATCCCCAACAAAGTCATCATTATAAGAAGCAGAGTTGAAAATGCCATCTATTGGTTGTTTATGAATATCATCCAGCTTGGTAGAAGACTTCTTTTGATGGTTCCCCAGGTCAGAAGGACTTGAGAATCTAGTATGGGAAGTAGAGTCACTAGCCGGACTACCAATAGGTGTTAAACTAGCACTAGGAGTAACAGTTGGAGTACTAGGAGCAGCTTTGTCAGCGGGCGTATTCAAGGGAAACTCAAAGCCACCTTGAGCAGCTGTTGTAGTAGCTTCTTGTTTTTGTTTGAGTAATGTGTCAAGAGCTACTTGTGAATCCAATACATCCAATGTAGTTGCATCACTAGGAGGAGTAGGAGAGACTATGGTGGAATAGGATGGAACAACAAAAAATCATCCTCGTCATCTGAGTCCGAAAGACTAGAATGAGCACCTGTACTAGAAGTTGCAAACACTTGTGGACCTGCATAATGGTTAGTTTTGAAACGAAAATATCCTAATGAATCACTAAGATAATCAAGATCAAAATACCATTCAGGACCATTGCCTTGGATGTTTGACTTCTCCTCAAAATACCTGAGATTTATAATTTCAATTATTCGCTTGGCTTGGAGATTGTAGACACGATAAGCCCGAGAGTGAGCTGAATATCCCACAATGTATCCTTCATCTGCCTTGCCATCAAATTTCCCCAAATAGTCACTAGTATTCAGAATGGTGACAGGACACCCAAATGGCTTCAAATGAGCAATATTTGGTACTTTGGCTGTTAGGAGATCATAAGGAGTCTTCTTGTGAGGATTTGTAATAGAAACTTTACTAAAAACATAACTTGCAGTATTAACAACTTTTGTCCAGAACATGGTTGGAAGCTTGGAATCGGCAAGCATTTTCTTGCAGCTTCTATTAGAGTCCTGTTCTTTCTTTCTGCCACGCCATTATGTTGAGGAGTTCTTGCTGCACTATAATCTCTTTTAATGCCTTTAGAAATACAAAGTGCTATGAGGTCTGCATTTTTGAATTCGGTTCCATTAACACATCGAATACCTTTAACCTTCTTGGACAACTGATTCTCTATGAGTGTAAGAAAATCTTGAGAATTGAGTAGGTCTCACTCTTGACAGCCATGAAGAAAACCCACGTAAACCTGCTATATCCATCAGTTACCACCAGACAGAATTATTTGTGGTCAATGCTCCTAATATAGGTAGGACCAAATAAATCCATGTGTAGTAGCTGCAATGGTTTAGTTATAAGGCTGAGAGCAGTAATGGCCTTGAAGGATGCTTTAGGTTGGTTGCCTTTGCTGCATGCAAGACAATTTATATCATTTCGATTCGATTTGGGAGATAAACAAGAGACCAGGTTCATATTTGCTAGTTCATATTTCCTGTCATACTCCTAGAGCATCTACTATCAACAATTCCTAGAGTAGGATCTTGGTATGGAGTAACCTACAACAACAAGAAAAGAGAAAGACAAAAGTTAGTGTCTTAAGGGGACCCAAACCTTTTCAGGTTTGAGCCTGCCTTGTGGATCTTTAGTAGATAGCCAAGAAGATTGATGAGATCCACTGTTGTTCTTTGGTTGCCTATGTATCATATGGGTGTTATTGTTTGACCAAGAACAACCTGCTGAGGGCTTAATAGTAGTTCCCAGATTTCCCAAACCAAAAAACATGTGGTCAAAATTATATGCATAATTTGGATTAAAACTCTAAAAATAGTTACTGGTTGGTCTATTTGTTATTAATCCAGTGTTTCTTCAATGATCAGAAGCTAAAGGAGAGGTCCTTCTAGAAGAAGAGAATGATTGAGCACTTGGGTTTAGTCTTCTAGAAGAATATTGAACAACTCCTGGAGGACCAGGAGCAGGAAATGCTTGATGGACAGAAGAATGTTTGTCATAAAAATCACAATCTTTAATCAAATGAAATTCACTCCCACAAACAAAACATGTTTTAAACGACCTTTTATTAGAATGATATTGTTTCATACTGCTAGCTTTATTACACACAATTCTAGGAGAAACATTCTTCCTAAGACTCAATAAACCAGGACTAGACACTGTTGAAGTAAAAGCAACTCTCTCTTCACACTTCCTAGCACTAGTAGCATCATGATCATTCGACTTGGAACTTGTAGGTCTCGACTCTTCACTTGAACCACTTGATGCAGAGTCACTGGCTTTGTCACTGAAAGTACACGAGGCAAAGTCATTAGAATTAGTAGAACTTTTTGGGGACTCATGCATCTGTGATCCATCCAAGTCATTATGCCTAGGAGTGGGCATGAATGTTCCTGTAAGAGGTGGAGGGACAGCGTGCATTTCTGCTGCTGGTTTAAACCTATTGTAGCTAGGTGCTCCCTCTTCCTCTTTGTCGGGATCAAAGACACTCGAAAAAGATAAATCAAACACATCTTCTGAATCAATATATTTATCAAATCCTAACCCTCTTTTAGTCCTACCAGACATGCTACTATCAATTAACTTTGAAAGATTCTTAGGTGCCTTTTGCCATTTTTCAAATCTCAGAAGTGTAGCATCCAATTTTTCTTTCATCTCTTATTTTTCTTTGATACTATCATCTTTTACCTTTTCGGTGTATTTAAGCATATTTGTTGTGTTTTCTAAATCAATGTTCAGTATCCTAAGTTTATCCTCATACTCACGTTGAGTATCTTGAAGCCACCTCTTTTGTTGTTCCAATGTTTTTAAAGAAGCCTTATAGGCTTGAACCACTAAAAAATACTTATCATTCTGATCATTTAAGTCATTATATTGGGACAACAATTCTGAATATTTATCATGACAACCAAGAGGACAATGTTGTACCTGAGGTGAGATGCCCGTAAGAGCAAACTCTTCTGCTTCCTCTGCATCAGATAGATTCCCAGCAATCATTGCAAATACGTCAGTAGAGGGCTCAGCTGTTTCTAGTGTAGTAGTCTGATGTTCATTCCAGTTGACCATAGAGTCAACAGACACCAATGCCTTCTTGTCATCCTTCACCTCCTGAATCTTAAAAGCTGAATATCTGCTCTTCTCCTGGTCATTCTTGTTAGGGCATTCCCTTGCAAAGTGACCTTGTTGCTGGCAGTTATAGCATTGAACCTTGCTTCTGTCAAACCTTGTTGGCTCTGTTGGGTTGTAATTAAATTTTTGACTGGCTTTCTTCTCAAACTTGTGAACCCTAAGAGTGAGCATGGCCAACAGCCAAGTCTGGTAGCATGGTAGAACAACTTCAACCATGCTACAAGACTTGGCTGTTGATTCAGGAGTAGAAGTATGCTGAAAGGTATGTTGAGAAGACATAGTATTGCTTGGGCTACTAGCATAAGACATGGGACTGGATCCCATAGAACTCACAAAGGCAGAGTTAGCAGGAGTGGGAAATGAGTCACTTGAATATCCCCTCGCATGAGGCTCAAAAGTTTTGAGCTTATAAAATAGATCATCAAAATTAAGATAGTCAAGCCCACCTTTTGCTTTGAGAGAGATTACCACCTGCTTCCATGAGTAGGTAAGGCTCTAAGAAATCTTGCATTGATATCACCATCGTCAGGTTTCGACCGAAGTTGATTCAATTAGCTCAATATCTTTTGGAACCTATAATACCCTTGATGGATACCTTCAGTTTCTGAGATCTTGAATTATGTGAATTCATCTCTCAGCATGGATCTTCGCATTTTCTTTGACTCCTCATTACCACCAAACCTTGCTTTTATTCCATTCCAGATCTCTCTAGCATCATCCAAATGATAGAAGTCACCCATGTCATCATCAGGAAGGGATTGAAGCAAAATAGTTTTTGCCTTGACCTCCTTCTGAATGGCTGTGATTTCTTCATGAGTTTTAGGGTCATAAAGAGTAATATTACCATTCTTGTCTCTTCCAGTCAACTTCCTGCTGTTCCTATTCAGAATAATCTTCCAAAGGTCTTGATCAGTGTTGGTGATCCACCATTCCATCTTCATTGCCTAGCTATCATATTCGTCCTTTTTTAGAAGAGGAAACTTACTATTTGTGTTGGAAACCGTAGCAACGATTTGCTGCTGTTGCTGAGTTCTAGGAGTACTATCTTCTCCTGTTTGAGTAGAACTTGAGGCAGACATGATTAAACAAAAATGTTAGTAATGAGAAAAATTGATTCTTCTTGTACAGAGACTCTCCCAGTCTCCTATACCACTTGTTGGGTCCACTAGATGTGGATCTTGCAGCCTGTCAGGAACGGTGAACGACTTCTGTAATCACAAGTCTATTCACAAAGAGACTCTATACACAATATAAGTGCAGAATACAAATAGTATAAAGAAGAACAGAATAATTATAATGACTTGATCCTTTTCTAAGGATTTCTAATATAATGATAACTAGAATTACATTTGATGAAGGTGTGTATAACCCTTCTACCTAAGGTTACTTTTATACTACAAGGAAACCCTAATACATCATTAAACAAAACGTGTAAAACTGATATGTATATCCTTTCCTAACATATCTCATGCGTATCCTAACAGAATAATAACTAAATAATAAAGTTTTGACTTTAACTAAGGTCAGGAGCACGACTTGCTCCTACTACTACTATGACCAGGAGGAACTACATACCTCTTAGTCTACCTATTACAATTAACTATTCCAATGGTCCTAACAGTTTTAAAAATATTTGAATGAGCTCAAACGAGGCTATAGAATCACCTTAAGTAGTAGAAGTAGTTGAAGACGATCACCGACGATAGATGATGTCCGATAAACACGACAACCGCAACCTAACAATTAAGGCGCGTACATTAATAATAGACTCGAGAAATAAATGTTACATAATAAAATCACGACAACTCGAGAGAAAACGATACAAGTGATTCTATTACACTATCCTATATATTCATTTTATTATTCTATGCCTTTAATAAAAATCTGCCGGAACATACCGAATGTCTAAGCCGTTTTCCCACACTTAGACAAATCAAAGCTTTATGATACTACCCGAGGAACTCACATACTATATGTATAAAGTCCTCCCAAGAGCCCATCAAAAGATTTTACTTCTAAAGTTCCCTGCCCGACACATCTTTGAATTATAAAATTCGGACAGTTTAGCGACCTTGACATACGAAACCATTTTAACCTTTCTAAACAACTCCATTTATAAAACCAACACTTGATTCTAAAAATAGACTCAAAATGCTAAACTTTGAGCCTGAGAACAGCCCTTGAATCATTTTGAAACTCATTTTATAGTCCCCGAGATTCGATCCAAATATCGACAACAATTTTCGGATTGTGTCAACACTCGTCTCCCGGTACATGAAAATCAAACTAGTGTATCTTCCACCTCGTTTGGAGTTGGAAGGCCTACTTTATATCAAATCGAAGCTAAAGAAATTATCTACAACCTAATCCCATAATATCAATCTATATTCAGATTTAAGACCCCCGAAAATGGTCTCAAACCTACTGCCTAAAATTGGCCATTTAAAAACCATACAAAATCAAGTTTTTGATCAAAACCAACAACTTTTATCATCATTCTAACATCCTAATATTACCATAAACCAATCCTAACACTTGTATCATCTCCAAAATCAAAACCCAAAAATTAAAAGTTCATCTTTTTAACAAAAACATTGCATAAACATCATTTGATCATCATTTCTAACACATGCATGATCATAATCTCCACCTAACAAGCCTAGTTTTTATCAAAAATCAAAACTTAATGCATGTAAGAAAGATTACTATCATTAGAATCACCTTGAAAAACTAGGAATAGGACTTGTTTTAGTTTGGATTGAATCAAATTAGATCATCAAAAATTTTCATGGTTTGTGTGTGTGGGTTGTACGGCCAAAAAAATAATGAGAGGAAGAAGATGGTGAATTTTGTTTATTAATTTTTAAATGAAATCTTGCTAGTGGAAAAACAATATATAGTGTAAGTTTAGGGTAGTTTTTGCCAATTTGTGATAGTTTTGGTCCAAAATGTAAATATTAGTTAAAAAGCGGGAAATGTATATTAGTCAATTTTACGAATATTTACGGGAATCGAGTTTCGTAAAAATAATTTTTAAAAGTTTAAACGCACACGAAAAATAATAATATAACGACTCGATACGTAATTAAAACGATATCGTCGAAAGTACTAAATATCAAAACTATCGATAATAAAATATAGAATTGTGGGCATCCGTCAGTACCGCGATCACTAGTAGTCCTCGTTACTCGTCAAAATATTAAAATATAATATTTAATATCGGTTTCAACTTAAACCGTTAAACATAATAGTATTTAACGTTATAAAATACTTCAAAATAATTGAAAATAGAATTAAATTATGACTTTATTTTTTACGGGTTTTACAATAACCGACGATGCCACAACCATGACTTGGTCTTAGATGCTTTGGAAAGAAGGCATACAGGAGAGGTGGCCATCATGTTTTGAATGGACAGTGTGTAGAGATTATCCCCTCGAGCACCCTTTAACAAATCATTTCCTGCAAGATCGCGAATAAAGCAAGTATGTTGTCAAAAAGCCACTTCAAGGTTTGAATCGCAAAATTGTCCCACTGAAAATAAATTATGACCAAGTCCCTCCACATAATATACCCTTGAAATCGTATCATTCCCAATTTGATATTCACCGTAACCCATGATCTTCGCAATATGATCGTTGCCGAATTTTACCGTTCCTAGAAACTTGCTGACGAAATTTCTGAGCATCGAGTGATCTCCGGTCATATGCTTTGAGCATCCACAGTCCAAGTACCAGAGGATGATTTGGACCACCTGAAAATATCACCAGACAAAGACGATGTATCGGAATCGAGTAGTTTCTCTATGTTAGCAGGTACAGATATAATTATCTTAAATTTGCTAACCGAAGAATTCTTAGGCTTCCAAATTTGCTTTCTAAATGCCAGCTTAGATTCTAGTTCTCTAAGATCCTGAGGTACTTCTTCACTGGTAGGCACAATAGTGGGGGCAGACCTAGTTAAAGGGCTCTTTTTCCATTTCTTAGTGCTAGTGTTCCAATTTAAAGGACGTTGAGACCTAACTTCCGTGGATGTGATCCTAGTTAAAGGGCACGTAGTTCCATTACCAGTGAAGGTCCTACCAGTGGGTTTCCATTGCCAACCAACTTGGGTGAATTTATTCCCCGTTGGAATCCATTTAAGATTGTTCCTAATTGCATACATTTCATTTACGTGATCAACAAGGCATAAATCATGATGCTTAGAAAACATGCATTCATTACAATTCAAACATCTCAAATTAGAATTCACATTTTGCTTAGGCTGCTGCACAAGCGCAGGGCCTTTAGTCTTAGTTACATGATTCTTTTTATTCAAATTTGAAATAACATTCCTAGGGTGAACTTCTACTTTCTTCTTCACAGTCCTACTAGTGGAAGGCTTGATACTATTCTTCTTATCTTGAGATCCTTTAGCCTTAGTAGATACAATTACTCCTGTAGAATCCAAGTGAACATTAGTTATAGATTTTGATTTAGCCTTGATGGGTATGTTTAATATAGGCTTAGATCCTGGATTCTTATTGAATGGAGTCATGACAGTGGTGGTGGTTTGTTGTTTAAGTGGTGCAGAACCCGGTTGTCCTATGTACTTCAAGTGATCTAAGCATTGTTGTACCCTCTCAATGTAAGCATGAGCAGAGTAATAGTGACTATTCATAGGATCAATTTCATAGTAATCATCTACCACATCCCTAGCAAGCTCTGCGTGCTTAACTACATTTTCCATATACCACTTATATGATAGTGAGTTGTTCTTATTGTACGGGTTCTTAATGATCACCACCTTGTTGGTTTTTGGAGCACTAGAGGTCGGGGCAGAGATGGTGGCTGGATTATCAACAACTTCTTGTCCTTTGAATTGAAGTGTCTCCTTTAATTCAACCAAAACCATGTTTTTGTCTATGAGTTGAATATTTAAGTCAGAGATTTCCTCGCACTTACGGTTCAACTGGTCAACGAGTGACTTTTGCTCTGCCGCATTAAAAGCGAAGCGATCTTCTAATGAACCATAAATTTATGAAAAACCCTGCTTTACTTTTTCAAACTCCCCTAGCATAGAAGTAATTCTATCTTCTAGGGCATGATTTTTAATCTCTACAGCCTCTAGTTCCAATTTCTCTGCTACTGATTCTCTCTTAAGTCTCATAATTTCTTCCTCTAATGCCTGAACCACCTGAATCATCTTGTCACTTGTCTCAACGGAGTTTTCACAATCATTTGTTTTTGAAAGAGTTTCATTTTTAAATTGATTTTCAATTTCAAGAGATATACAATGTTGTTGAAGCTCATTAAAACGTTTTGAAAGTGTGCTATAAGAATCTTGAATTTTTAAAAATCATCGTTAGATTGGTGACAAGAATGATTATCTATAGTATTCACAGGTGCAACAATATTCACAGATAAATCATGCACATCATCACATTGATTCACAGTAGATGAAATCTCATGAGCATATTTAAAAGTAACAACTTGCATCACTTCTAGAGAAACTATATGTTCTAATAATCAGTCATATTCGGATAAAATATTTTCTTTATCAATTAAATGTTGTTCATAAGCATCATCCATTTCATAGAAAACTTTTTGAACTTCACCATTTTCAAAACATAGATTTCCCGTGAGATAATAGATTCCATTTTTAATATTGTTTACAAACGGAACGATCTCTTTCTCAAACACCGTTTTCATGTGTTCGAAAGCCCATTCTCCAGTGGTTTGAGCCGTTGAAGTCGTACATTCCAGGATGACCTTGTCAAACTCGGTAAGGTATCGCTCAGTCTCTTCCAAGCTTAGCTTTACCGTACTTACCGGTGGAAGATTCTTAGGAATTTCCTTCGGTTCGTCCGAGTTAACGAGTGTTGGAAGTATACTAAGGCTTTATATAGTAGGCATGTAAGCGGATGTATGGATAGATTTCTTTGGCATATTAAATCGAGTTCTAAGATCTATTTTTTCATTCGTTGCATTCATTTGTGCATAGTCATACTCAGGATATGTAGGAAGTAATTTTAACTGATTCTCTTCGTTTGTGACATGCTCTCAGATTCATTTAAAAACACAATCGGATCTAATACCAATCCTAACTTGGTTGCATCATAAAGCCGTGGGTTGTGGTGAAATGCTTTCTTTGCATACCCCGGGTTAGGTGGTAGTTCTATTAGACGCGATAGATTGAACTCTTGAAAAGAAGAATGAAACAAGTGTACTAAATGTGAAGCAGAGTATTGTTTTAAAAGCAAAATTTCAGTCTTTTTAACTCTCTCAGACGCCTTAATTTCCGTTTCAATCCTTTTAGACTCGAGAATTTTGAAATCCGTTTGTAGTTTTTGAAAATTATTAACGACTGACTCTTTTCATTTAAGTTATTTCGAAAGATTTACTTTTAAACTCCCAATTTCTAGCAGATTATCCATTTGGACTTGCCTAAACCTATCAAATTCAGGAATGGTTAAGGTAGTGGACACTGGAGTTAATTCCAAGGTTTTAACCTTTTCCTTATGCAAAGCAAGCTCGGCAGATAAAGTCTGATTAACACTAAGGGTTTCAAGGACCGCATTATTCATTTGGCTAAGCAAAGATGCCGAGACCATAACCAAATCAGGTTGAGCAAACGAATGTGTAGTCGTAATAGCTCCCGGTTGTGGTTCACTCAAAGTCTGGGGACTTGCATTGATATTGCTATCATTGTTTGTCTCCTCGATTGAGGTACAAACCACCGGAGGCTGTTCCGGATACTCAGACACTTGCTCAACTTGATAAGGTAAAATACTAGTATCCGTAGCAGTATTTGGTACCTCAGAAATTGTGTCAGCTCCATAATGTGAAAGATTTCTCATGAGAGCTGCTTTGGCAGTATTGAGATCACCACAGTCAGAGTCGTATGCATCCAAATCATCACATTGATATGCGGCATTGTTTGTGATGGCTGTTGTGAGACCGTCAGTGTTCGTGACTCCCGGATCTACGAGAAATGACAACTCTTCTTCATCGAGCTCACGTCCTTGGGCTTGAGCATTCGCTGAGTAGATCTTCTCCTTAAACCATGTGCTATCCCTTTTCCTCTTGGGCTGCTTACACTCTCGGGCCATGTGCCCTTCCCCTTTGCAGTTGTAGCATATAATCATCTTCGTTTTGCCAGTGTTATTACCCCTTGTAGCAGCAGTGTTAGATGAACGTGAACAAACAGTAGATGAATTGGGTCTCCCCTGAAGTGGTTGCACCATTACTTTGCCATCCTGAATTGTAGCTTGTTGTCGAGAGTTAGAAGAGTTCCTTAACTGATTGTTTGTTGGAACTGGTCTTCTGTAACCTCGTTTGTTCAATGTTTGAGTGAGATAAGCAGACATTTGAGCAAGTATATCAGTAGGACTATCCCCTTGTCTAAACTCAGGGACAGGAATCTCATCATCACAATAGAATGCTGGTTCTGATTGAGCTACAAGCGGATTTGAGGGAACACTACCATGTTGTGGGTAATGGGCTTGAGAAGCCTCAAGTTGTTGATAGGTAAGAGCAGGGTTTGTTGGAGGTTGATAAGGTGAATACTGTTGTGAAGCATAAGGTAACTGATGTGAGTCTCCATGTGATGATGTTGCTGGTTGCTTGTATTGTTGGTGATAAGATGTAGGCGGTTGTGGCAAGATCGAATATTATGGGAAACATGGTGTTTGATACAATGGTTGATAGGAAGATTGGTGTCCCAAAGCTAACGGAGAGTTATGATATGACAATGTTGGATGGTTTGCCATTAATGCCAATGGTTCTTGATAAGATCCCTGAGAGGTGCGTTTTTGGATCACGTGCTTCTCGTGTTGTTGCAAGAAGGCATAGAGTTGATCTAAATTTGACTTGTGCAAATCTCGAATCATCTTAACATCGGTGACATACTGACTCCATTCTTGGGGTAACGTGTTCAAGAACTTTGTGTTTAGTTGAAACTGTTCAATCCATAGATTATACACGTTCATGTCATTCATCAAAGTAGTGAAACGCCAGTAGTAATCGTGAAAAGTCTCCCCTGGAATGTATGTAAACCTATCAAGTAAGTCATACAATTGACACTCTCGTTCTTGCTTAGTTAGAGAGGTCCCTTGTAACAAAACAGCTAATTGATCCAAAAGATTATTTGCCACTGTGTGTTCACTTACCATTCTATAGATATTGGGTGGAAGGGCTTAAAGTATTGTCTGAACATCCCTTTCATCTGCATCGGCAATGATTTTGTTAGCATCGTATAACTCATGATACAACCTTTCCTGCGTTACATTGTTGACGGTAAATTCTCCCCAATCTAATGGACCTTTTTCAATTGATTGAAGCATAAGTCGACCATTGGGTTTGCCCATGATGTACGTTTTCATGCGACCTTGCCATGCTTAAAATAAATCTTTGATGAGCAAAGGTGGGCGAGTGTCGGTACCCGAGATGATTGAGATATCGGTAAGTGAAGTCATTGTAGGCATGAATGAATGAGGATTCATCTTTTGAACACTTGATTGAAAAAGATTATATTATGATCGTTCAATGAAGTAAGGATGTGAAAAATGTTGTTGTTTATTTAGATCGTGTGTTGATGTATCAGTATTGAAATCCACTAAGAATCCTAGAAAAATATTCTAAATAAAAACCAGTCACTACTCTTCGGAATAATCCCCTATCTTCGGAATATCCTTATCTTCGGAATAACCTTGATTTTCAGATAAATGATAATTTTTTGGAATAATTGATCTTTTAGAGAAATCTTCGGAATATTGGATATTTTCAGATAAATCTTCGGAATAACTGAGTTTTCAGAAGAAAAAAAAAACTATTTTCGTAATAATTGAACTTTTCAGGAATTTCTTCGGAATAAGTGGGTTTTCAGAAAATAACCAATCTTCGGAATAAGTGAACTTTTCAGAGATTTCTTCGGAATAAGTGGGTTTTCAGAAAAGAACCAATCTTCGGAATAAGTGAACTTTTCAGAGATTTCTTCGGAATAAGTGGGTTTTCAGAAAAGAACCAATCTTCAGAATAAGTGAACTTTTCAGAAATTTCTTCGGAATAAGTTAGTTTTCAGAAAAGATCCAATTTTTGGAATAGTTGAACTTTTCAGAGATTTCTTCGGAATAAGTGATCTTTTCAGATAAATCTTCGGAATAAATAACCCTTTTCTGAAAATGCTAATTTCAGACTTATAAACCCTTTTCTGAAATGAAAAATTTCGGAATAACAAACCCTTTTGCAAAATTTATGGTACGTCTGGATGTACAGTAACTGAATAATAGCCAAAAATTACCCAAAAACACGGATTTTTTTTGTGATTTCTACCAAGATAATCAAACCGAATGTTTTGTTTACCACTTTAAACCATAAAATCACAAAAAATTTCAAGGTTTGAGATGGATTATCCTAAAACACCCACTAACCCAAACAAACACTAAACGACACGAATCAACATACCTTAAATCATCCCATGCTCTTGATACCAATTGTAGAACAATGATAATCTTATAACTCATCAAGAGGGTTGTTGTTATGCTAGAGAGAGAGAGTAGAGAGAGAAACAAAGAAACTTTATTAAATGTGTAAAACAAACTAAACAACCAACACCCCTTTCCATGGTGGAAAGGGGTTTATATATACCCAATTTCTTATGTGGACTTGGGCCTCTGGCCCGTGAACATGCTCATGGGTCGGGCTAAACATAAGTATTACTTACACAATACTACGAGCCTATAACTATATAGTTGGAGTGACCGAGAGTTTCTTAATACACAAAACGTATTTCCAACAATCATCAAATTTTGAAAGTTCTTGCATGTGTGTAAAAATTACACCAAAATGATCCTTGTTGAATTTTATAAGGTGGTCTTGTGTGGATTTTGATTAAATGATAATAAAAATCAAGAAATTTTGATGGTTAGGGGTGTTAGGGGGTGACGGATAGAAAAGGAAAAAGAGAGAGAGAGGGGTTTTGATTTATTTTCACACATGAACTATGTGTTTGTGTTAGTGGAAATGGTTTATATAGTGGGGTGTAGGGGTAGATTTTGTTATTTGTGATAGTTTTGGTCCAAAATGCAATTAACTAGTTGTAAGGGTAGAAAATGTAAATTGTCAATTTTGAAAATATTTACGAGGCTCGGGTTTCGTAAAAATACTTTTCGAAAGTTAAAACGCACTCAAAATATGATAAGAATATGATCCCGGTTCGACTTAATACGAATTTAAAAATAAAACGTCAAAAATATAAACATCGAGACAACAAATAATAAAACATAAAATTTCGGGCATCCGTCGATATCGTAATTATTAGTAATCCTCGCTATTGGTAAAAAGTTAAAACCTCCAACGTCGGTTTTAAATAAAACCATCAACCGTCATATCATTCAACTCATCAAAAATTTCAAAATTATTCGTAAAATAATATTATATAATATTAAATAAATGACCTCGGGTTTGGGTTGTCACATCCTACCCTCCTAAAAGAGAGCGACGTCCCGGCGCTCGACCCCTCTTATACTCGCATTCCATACCTCCAGAACAAAATAGAACTCTTTTCCTTAAAGAAATCCTCATGCTTCCTTCACAATTTCAGATTCCACTCCTGGAATACTTGTATCTTCACAATATAATCCTTACCATGTTTCGACCTCATAAGAACTCTTCACAGTTCTTTCTTTATGAAAAGAAACTTATCTTCAACTTGAATTTTTTCCTTGTTGTTTTTCAAAACAAATTTCACCCGTCATAACTACACCTTAAGCATAACCACGTTTCCCAATTTCAAACTCCATCAATTTCCTTCGATTGCCAACATAACTCTTCTGACGATTCCTTGTTACTAATAAACGGTCCTTAACCCATACAATCTTATCAATATTGTCAATATCACTTCTAGTTCAGTCATTCAATTCCACCTACATTTCTGCAATACACCGAAAACCTAATCTTACATCCATAACTCACTATCTTTAACCTTCACAAATTGAAGTTCTTTGTGTACCATCAACAGTACAGCCTCATTACTAGCATGATAATCATCGTCATACAAAAATTCCAACAATTCCTATGTCAATCACACACGCACAAGTATTTCGTCCAATGTTCGAATCGTTCTTTCACTCTGTCCATCATTCTATGTATAACACACAGTATTCAACTCAACTTTCAACTTTTCCCAAACCAAAACGTATCGATTACTTGACTTGTGAGATTCCTTCATCACTAAGTCTCACTCGCTCAGCTTAGATATGTTAGGAGTGCTCAATATACCATGCCTAACTTGGCATTAGAACAAAATCCTTTTCATAAGTTTGACAAAATATTGAAACCAATTACCTTGACATTTTTCTCACATCAGACCGCTAACTTAAACTTTCAATATCCTTTCTATCAAGTCCACACTTTTGTCATTACCAAAACTAAAACCTTAGAAACTTTTTCCTTTTTCTTCCTGATAAGTACATTAGCTACCACATTCGCCTATCCCGGATGGTAGCGAATCTTGTAGTCATAATCACTCACAGTCATAACCATCAACATACTCAGGTACTCAAAACATATATAATTGGTAATCCCCTACTCCTTTCCTTTATCATCCCAAGAAGTTAATTATGGAGCAAACTTCTATGATCCTTTATCACTACACACTTGATTCCATACAGGTAATATTTCTACCATCTCAAAGCAAACACCACAACTACATAACCCTTATGAGACGCATCACAGCAAACTACAAACTATGAATACTTCAGATCCTCTCAACAATGACAACATCAATACATAACACAACCTACCCTTCAGTGTTCAAAATATAGCTTCCACATCTGATAAGGATCAGATCTCGAAACTTACAATTTAGATGTTTAAGTGGGACTCACACATTCAATTCTTCTTAGTTAGCTTTAATCAATGGTTTAACAATCAGTGAAAACCTTTTGATAAACCTCCGATTATTCCCAGCTTAGACCAAGGAATTAACAGATTTCTGTCGGCGTCGTTGGTACCGACCAATCCTTAATCGTTTCAATCTTCGTAATATCTTCACGAATACCTTTGTTGTTAATCAACTGCCTTAGAAAATGCAAATATTTCAACTAACATTCACACATAGGAAATTTTACATACAGTTTCTGTTTTTCCAACCATCCTAAAAATTATCCTCGTATGTTACTTATGTTCCTCCTTTCCTCTTGGAATAATATAGAATATCTTCAATAGATATAATGACTAACTCATCCTAGCACATCTTACACACAAGATTCACCAAGTTCATGAATACAACAGACGCATTCGTCAATTCACAATACATCACTTGCTACTTAAAGTACCCACATCAAGTACGAAAAACGACTATAGAAACATCTTCCTCCATGACTCTCTATTAATGATAACCAGGTCTTAAAGCGATCTTTGAGTACACACTGGATCCAGACAAGTTGTAAGGATCAAACAAATCATCAATCTTCGGTAATGGATACCGATTCATGAATGTCAATTTGTTAAGCTCACAATAGTCGATACACATTCGAAGCATTCCATCCTTCTTCACAAACGATACACACTATCATCACTGTAACGAAAATTAATCTAATACATACATTATCCATCACTTCTCACAGTTGACTGAATAACTCATTCCACTCTGACGGTGCCAAATGATAAGGCATACAAATACTACTCAACCAAACGCAGAAGCACTACACAACGAAACGCAGAAGAACTAGACAACGAAACGCAGAAGCACTACATAACGAAACACATAAGCACTAATCCTATCGTTTAAAACACTCAATCAAAAAGAATCCCTCTTCACAAGACGGCAACAACTCTACAAACCTTCAAGAAAACCTCAGAATACTCTCAAGTCATTAACAGATCTCCCAACTTCTCCTCAACTACCCTATCACTAATTACCTGAGCTAGAAATACATCATATCCATCTTCTAGATACTTCCTTGTTTCCAAACAAGATACACTTCCCAAATGGATAGTTCACTCATCACCTTTCACAGTCAACACCCAACTTCTCAGCAAAATCTAAACTAGCAACTATCAATTTATGGTGAAGATTGGTCCAATCTCAAGCATCAGCACTTTGCACCACTAACCAATTCATACCAATAATCCACATCCAAAGTTCTCAACTTTATGAGCATCAAGTCGATACTAAACACCTACTTTCCTAAATTCAAGGAACACACTCTTAGTATAGAACTAATACTAGATACCTTTCCATCGGTTAACTCCACATCATAGTTAATTGTCAATCTTATTGACTCTCCGTTGATAAAACAACTGAATATTTACATTTCTATAGTTTCTACCCGATCTAAAACCAAACAACATACTGACATAAAGAATCTCAAGTAAGAATATACCATTTACAACGTTCGGACCTTAAGGTTTGTCAGCAACATTCAAACGTAAGATGGAGAGGCAACATTCCTACCTTTTCGATTTCCTTTCCTTGGACAATTCCCTTGCTTGTGTCCCTTCTCGCCACGACTAAAACATATCACTACTCCAGGGTACTAATTCCAGTGACAAATCCTCTTGTTCTGCACTTAGCAGCTTTATGACCAGGTTATCCTAATTCTAGTCGCAATTGTGTAAAATCACCTACATGGTATATAGTACAGCAACATACTTGCAATTTATACTGTTATTTCCAGACACAGTGGCAGTACGAAATTCCTCATTCCTTCCATAGTTTAAATACTGGTTTCGGTTCTGTCTTTGGTTATTATTATTACTGTAATCCTCACAATTCTGACTTTGATTCTGGTTGGACTGAGCAGATTCCCACTTTCTCTTATTGTTTTCAACAATACTATCTTTCCTATCTTGCACTTTCACATCCATTAAATCATGCGCCATCTGAACAGTTTCATCGAAAGATTCAGGTTTTGAAGAAATAATCTCACCCTTGTTATCACTAGACAATCCTCTAATGTACTACTTCCTTTCCTTACAATTATTCTCAAAAGTATCAGGACATAGCAAATATAGCTCAGAAAACTTCCCAGTATAAGCAGTAATAACATCGTCTCTTAGCACTAATTGCCTCAATTCAGATACCAACTGTCCTAGTTCCTCCTCGGGAAAAAACCTAGCAGTCAATAGTCCTTTCATCACAGTCCATGTCTTACCAGTCGCCACAACCAATCCATAAAGTAGTCACTTGGTTAATACATCATCTTAGTGTACCATCCTAAAATATAGCAGCAGCAATTTCACCTTATTAGTTTCTGACCACCCAATAATCTCAAAAGTACTCTCTTTCTTATCAATCCACCTATGCAATTCTAATGCACCACTAATACTACAAAACTGTCATTATTCTCAGCATCGTCATCATTATTCTCAGCAGCATCATCATTATTCTCAGCAGCATCGTCATTATTCTCAGCAGCATCATCTACAGCACCATTATCTCCAGCACAACTAACCCCATCATTTTGATTCCTTGCAACACGATCAGCTTCATGTGTTCTAGCGATAACTTGTTTTATCATAGTGTTAACAGTAGCATTTGTTAGCTTTGGCGACATATTTCAAGAAACTTTGTCACGTAGCGATCTACTAATGACAGAATTATGCTTCCCTTACTCCTTCTTCCATCATCACAGAAGAAAGAAACATGATAAGTATACATATCAAGATAAAATAAGGAATTATTTATCAGGGCATCTCATGGATACTACATGTACGAACAACACAAGCTACAATGGTTCATCAACCAAAACTCAAAAAAGTTAATAAAGGCACATCATAGATCATGGGGGTAATTCAGATTGCATTGAGGATTCAACAGGACAGTGACAGTGTCTGTCACTACAATCATCTACCGAATAAACTTAAAGGATAATAAGTTCCATCACAATGCTACGACACAAGGTTTAAATAAGTTCGATCACAAAAAGAAAATAAGATACAAAGAAATCCATTACGCGATTAGTTCCTTAGATACCAGCTCTTCATCCTCCTTAACATTGTTGTCAACTTCATGACACTCATCTATTTCTTCCTTTTTGCACTTGAAAGTCGAATCCCTAACATGATGGCAGCCCACTCTCAAAATCCAAATACTCACTGCTACACGGTAGATTAATCATAACGCAAGTCTCAGTACAACTTTCAACATTCCTAAACTTCCAAGATCTACTCAGAATTGATCTCACATGAGCCTCCCACTCACTCATGCTTTCAAAACTTACCTACTTCTCTTTAAACATTTCAATTCAAACACACAAATTCATCACAACCGACCCAAGACTAGCAATCTCATCCATCTTCCAAGTCCTAACAACTCAAATATCCACATACCAAATACAACCTTTAAAACAACTTTTCTTTCACATAAACCTTCTGATCACACCAATTTCAACAACATATCTATCAAATATCAGCTAATCAAACATCCTCATACCCGATTCAAGTCGCAAGAAATTAGTTGTAAAATCGTTCAACATCTGGTCTACTGTGCTAGACCCTCGGGTGTATATAAGGTAATTATTTAAAATTATATACATATGTATTACATAAAGAAAATTATGATAACATGTACTCAAGGTACTTTCAACAACATCAATACATCATTAATACATCAACATAGTATTTACTTAATAAATACTTTAAAAATAATTTCAATTTTAAGGGATACATCTAACTATAAAACAATACAAAACAAATAATCTTACCAGAGCCTTGCGGAGGAGTTGCGTGCTTTTGTAAAATATTTTCAACACCAGAGTTATAGTTTAGGACATTTTTCAAAAATCGACCTAATTCTCTATAACTAAAAAGCTCTGATTACCAATATCTAACAACCCCAAATTACATTGCGCAGTAGAAATACAAATTAGGGTGCTAAATACAAACATCGTTATACAAGACACTTTGAACAGTTTCAGAATGATACATTTGAAATAAAAAAGGATATAATTTAACCATTGTGTAACACCCCCAAATTTATACAATTCAATACAGCGGAAGACTCATTGGTGTTACGGGATAGCACATTACTCACATCATAGACAACGCATAAAAATCGCGTCGTTTAATAATAAAAGCATTTCCATTCATAAATATCAAATTTACACAGGTCCCAAGTCATTGTATTTCATACAAGTTTTACAAAGAATTTGAATGAAAATTATTATTTAAGTGCGGGCCATGAATTCTTGTTGTCTTCCCGAGAATTACCTTCAAGTACCTGAGATAAAACATGTTAAAAAAAATGGTCAGCGATAACGCCGAGTGAATTCATAGAGTTTAATGAAATCCATTAATATATCATCGGTACATAATCATTACCGAAAATCATTTTGTACAAATCTTTATAATAGGCCATAAAATAGCCAAAGTCATTTTATACAAATCCTTATCAAAATTCATAATATAGGCATTTGCCATCAAAATCATTATACGAACCATTGTCGTTAAAAACATCATACAATACGTTTTATAACGTTGTATAAAGTTAAATAAAAACCGTTATATGAATATGGTTATGAAAAACCAAAACACGAACATAAAATCAATAATAAGACCATGTATTGCTAGTCAGGCAATTCATTGTAATTCAGTGCGTATAGCAGTATTTCGTTAATTGGATTATTATAAGCCGTATGACATTGTTACCTTACTACAACAAACAACGGGTAGCTAACCCGACAATCATTTGCCCATCTAAAACAGCGTGTCGTCCCAAAAATCACGCTTATAGAAATCTTCTCATACATAAATTCAATTACCAATCAATGTGGCACGACGGGGATCAACCGTCAAGGCACGAACTGGGGTGATCGTCCCCAAATAGTACTATTATATGCAAAAGCGTCTACCAAATCCCGGTAGTTCACAATTCATGCTAATGGGACTTTTAGTGACATAACCTAACTTTAATAATCCATTTCATTTCATCTATCGGGTCATTTAATCATTCATCGGGTCATACAATCACTCGGGTCCAAATCAATAAACAAACAATCAGGACAAATGGTGTCCTATTTTAGCAAAACTAACATGTTATCTCCCTCGCGGGTTTATAAAACATTTCATAAAAATATTTAAAAGAGTGCGAGGCTATGAACTCACGTTGATGTGGGAAAGCGGTTTATCGGCGATTCGGATGTACGGTACGTGCTTCAATCACGGAAACTTTTATAAACTTCTCATGGAAAATCAGCCCTATGACACCAACAAATCTTCTCCTTGGATGTTAGAATCACCTCCAATATTCAAAGCTTCAAAGTAGCATCATCATGTGTATGAGTAACACACGATTTTATGGCTAACATAGATCAAATGAGCGTTGTTTTTTATGAATAGTGGACGAATTTTAGAGAGAGAGGAGAGTGTTTCTGGTGGTTTGCATGAGTTGAATGTGAGAAATGGTTTAGTGGGAAGTGGTTTTGCTAGTTTAGTTAGCTTGTTAAGCTTAGTAGGATAAGTGTGCAACTTGTATCTTACAAGTTGACACCTCATGGTGTGGTGGAGTATATCTAACCGTCCCATAGAGTGGGGGGGGGGGGGGGGCAAAACTTGTTTTGTCTCATCCCACTAATTTACGGGTATTCCTCGATTCTAGTTTCCTCGATTTGCGTGCCCTCGGGTCATTTTACGAAAAACATTTTTATAAATTATGAATCAACGGCACAAAACGAATCTAATAAAAATTGTCTCATCAAAAACGGAGTTCGAAAACGTAAATACGTAATCCTAAGGTTTCCGGTTTAGTCGTAAAGGACGTTAAATTATTCACGTAAGTCCTAATCTCTTCTCGTAATTTGTGAGTTTATGAACTAACTCAAATTTAAAATCACAAAATAATATTCATGGATAAATTTATTTTCTGAAATGTCGGACTGTCACCAAAAACGGTGTATGTAAACGTAAGCACGTAACGTAGAATCCTCCGGTTTAGACGTAGTTGATGCTACTTCAAGACGTAAATCCAAATTTCTTCCCAAAAGTAAGTGAGTTCATAATATAACATTAAAATAATGTTTTTAAATAACACTTGAGAATAAAATATTAACAATAAATTGACGGATTGTCACAGCATTTACCCCAAAATAGGATCTTTGTCCTCAAAGATCATCTTATCTTATTACTCGCTTCTTATAGAGTTAAATCCATGTGGGTTTTCCTCCACATTCGGTCTTTTCTCACAAGTGTAATTAATTACAATACGCGAGTTTCATCAAACATAACTACGGGAATAAGATCAGGCTTAATGTCGACTTACTTTCTCTATCCATGATGTTCATGGGTTTTTGATGAATGCAACTTTTCGCCGATCTAAACTTCATTAAGGATTAGTCAGATTTTCACTTGATAGACATTTTATCAAGTTAGATATACGAATCATAATTCACGCAGCCCTTGAAGTCCTCAATGGTCCTATACAACGGGGACTTAATTCCCATGATCTTTCAGATCTTCAATTCATCTTTCTATGGTGAAATTTTTTGGAATAACTTCGCTACCCATCTGGCACTTCAAGATCTACATTTCATATTCACATAACCTCCTGCCCACTACCGACAGTCAATAATCAGATCCTAATTTCAACAATCATTTCAGGTCTCGCGGGTCGAGTATTTTGTAAGGTTATGTTCGCCATCATAGGAAACCTTAAACCTAAAAGACATGTCCAACTCACAATGGGTGTATGTCGGGTGTCTTCATCCCAACTCCTACTTAAAGATGCTCTAATATATATCCTCACAAGATTCGATCTCGATCCTAACACGATAATTATCAATGATAATCTCTACAAAGGAAAGCGATTATACGGTATATTACAAAAGGTCAACCATTCAAACATAGAACAACACTTATAGTATTTTGTATCGTTACTTTACCTCGTCCCTTCGACTGGGGTGGTACACAGTACTCTCATCAAGATTCGTTCTCGATGACTTCTGAGCAAATCTCTAGAAATTCGATGCGAAGCGAGGATCTTGATAGAGATGATTGATACAGGCACACCATGTTTAACCAACTCCTTTAAATATAAAAGAGTCAATTTCTTCATCAAGAATCTATCATTAACAGGAATGATATTAGCAGATTTGGTCAGTCTGTCGACGATGACCCAAATCGAATCAAATTCAGATGATGACCTTTGCAATAGCAAGACGTTTACTAATGTATGAGGAAATGTCTGCCTTCATAATTTTCTATTAGTACAACTTCTTTAGATAAAGAAACATTTAGTCAGAAATGACATGAATGGAATACTTATACTTACGAGATTTCAATATGACTAAATCTCAAAATCCTCTATATTCAGGCAACCACAAGTGGCCTTTAAAACACTGTCGGCTTCTCAATTCTAATGGTTCACATTTGCCGTGAACCCCTTTTATTATCTATATTATCCTTTTTACAAGCATCAGCTATTTTTAAATTGTTCGACAAAAAATTTTTTTTGCATACTCATTACTAAGGAATAAATCCTAATTGATTCTTTATCCTTTATATATAATGTGTCAGTAATTACGTTCACTTTCCTAGATGGAATAATTATCATGACCGTGTTTATTCAAAATTTATTTCAAATATTTTCTAAGTTTTAGTCTCGTCTCAACTATTATTCTTATCAGTTTTGCTCAATCCGGCGTTTAAAGCGTCAATAAATATTTCAAGTAATTATATAATAAATATTAAATTTTTATGAAATGTAAACGTAAAAATTTCAAATTTTATAGTTCGACCAATTATATAAAAATGTTCAAAATAAATTTGAATTTAATTAACAAGATTTTTGTTGATTTATTAGAAATAATTAGTAAGATCCGTAAATGTTCGAAAAACCTTCGTTTATTCTTTGGTAAAACATTTCTTAGTTGAAAAGCAAAAATTGTCGTTTCAAATTTTAAGTCATGGTTTAACGGTTTCCTCAATCCCTCTTAGGTTGTTTTGAGGTATACACAAACATTTACCCATAAACAGGAGTTTAGTTAAATGATTTGTGTATAAGGGAATAATCTCTTAAAAATCCATTGTTAAAACATTTGTCAAAACATATTTCCATTTTATTTTTGGAAAAACCCAAAGCCTTAATGGTTCCAATTTTTGAAGAGTCAATATATTCCATTTTCTATTAATCACACGGTCAAATAATGTAAAGGATTAAGTCTTTCATCACATGTTAAATACTCAAGGTACAAGTTTTCATTGTTCGTCCAATTCAGGGCAGTTTATAAATGATTATTAACTCCTTCCTATTCTTATAAACAAACTATGGTCCTTAATGATCACAAGCATGAATTTATCAAATTACAGCCTACACACGTGATTCACCAAATGTATGGATGCTACATGTGTATTAGTCAATCCAAACGACATCACGTAAAACTCATAACATTCATTACAAGCACCGGATGTAGTGATTGGAATAGATAATCTTTTTCCCAGATGCGAAGTTGATGATAACCATGTCGTGGATCAAATCTTGAATATACGCTAGAACCTTGTAAATGATCGAACAAATATATCATCTTGGGTAGTGGATATAGATTTTTAATCGTCAATTTACCTAGTTCAAGGTAATCAATAAAAAAAGGAATAATAACACCATAGCTCTTCATGATGACGAGCTCGGTAGAATAAAAGCTTTCTCCGACAACTCTCTCAGTTGTACGATAATTCTTTTAATTCAGATGGTGTTGACGTACAGTGCACATGCCACAGGTGCAGCACCGGAAATATAATCAGTACCAATTTCAACTTGCCTTAATGGCGAAAGTCTAGGTAATTCACCAATAAATACCTACTAAAGTTTCAGATAACGGAAACATCTTTTACTAAATTTACTTTAAGTTCTTTCTAGATTACAAGATCTATGACTAATTTATAACTATTCACGGTATAATTTCAAGTCTAAATGGAGGATATGGTCATCCGTCAAGAATTATTTAGATCACTTTTGATAATCAACATCTTATCATTTAGGGGAATTATATTCGAGTTCCCATCAATTAAGACAATGTCGTCATGTCATAATCAATCAATCCATTCTACTGGCACTATCAACTTTTCAGTTTTATTGCCGTCGATAAGATGTGAACTTCTCAAAAGACTAATAATAACTCATAATTCTTCACAAATTCAAGGATATATGGAGACACAACTACCATTAAAAGAGTAAGTTCAACACATAATCTACGCGAGAGAATTTTAAATCAAATACAGATGAAAACATTTAACGAATATGAATATATCCCATGTTTTCATAATTTGAGTATGCATTCGAAAGCTCCTTGGATCGTTACCCAAATCATTAAAATGAAATCAAATCAAAAGAAATGATAGGAACGTCGATACATCCAGTCGGGTATCAACACTCGGTAAACAGATACTTTTCCTAAGAATCTCACTACGGGAGAATTGGACAAGAAAGAATTGTCAATTGTCAAATAAGACAAATTCCACAGATGAGTAAATTCGACTCAGAAGAATAAATGGTACGTGCACATATGTAGGTGTCCCTATCAATATGTCCCTATTTTTCACTTCTTGCAGATCTCATAAAATTTAATCTTTCACAATCTTCAAAGAAAATGTAATGTTTATTAATCAATTTTATGGTGACTACTAATCAGCTTTGCATGGTCCATTCCAAACTGTATGTAGGCATGCAACTATATACAATTTCAAGAATAACAATGCAATACTCAGTTCGTCAAAATTTTATCATCATGTTTATAATAAAAACAATTTCAAGCTTAATTCTTAAATAAGAATCAAGAATAAATTTACAAAGATTTTCTTTGTTATGCAAATAATTAAGTTTTCCAAGGTGTTTTATAAACAACTTCATTTCGATAACGATCACTTATAAATCTCACTTTGAATAATCCTTATAGTGATGGAAATTAAATTTTATCAAAGGATACTATTTTATTATATAAAAAAATAAGTGATCTGCAAAAGAGTGATGAAAAGTTGTTCACCAAGAACTAACTACAATATAATAGGAAATGAGCTTAGCCAAATAATCATGAGGTTCATGACCTTGATGGCACTCAAAAAGAATAATCTACAACGTAACTCAATTCGAGATGAGTACTTGTTCAGTGGTTGCATCACTAATGCGAACATTAAGAACAAGCAAGAAAAGATAGATAACATCAATGCATGTAGAAATTAGCAATCAATGGTAGTCTTTTCATTAATCACAAACAAGTCAATATTGTACCGTAACACATTATGTGTCACTATGTCATATAATTCCAAGAACTCATCCTACTAACTGATGTCTCAGTTAAGTTAGGGATTTTTAAAAGAGACCACAATGAACACTAATCTACAAGATTCATTAGGTGATCCACATGTCCCGAAAGATCCATCGGTCCCTATTTGGAAGAAGATTTCTTCAATTTATTTCCTGGACACTGGGCATCCTCATCATTGGACAATGGTCTAGGAAGAACCCTTAACACGAACTAACGATCATTTAAAACCTTATAATCCAATCACAGAACTCAACAACTTCCTCTTAACAATTTCTTATTCCATACGAGTTAAATTTTACTTTATTCAAGTTTCAACCCACTTATACTCAATTCGATATCCTACCTCATTCTCCAATACTTTCAACCTTATTCTTATTCCTTAATAGGTCAATAAAAGCTCGATATGATCAACACTTAATTTCCAATCCTATAGCTCTTTCAATAACAATTATCAAATGAGTCACTAGTATGAAATGACTCATACATTCAATTAGACTTCTCGGAAAGGTACTTGTGGCATGAGGCTTTTGGGTAATGGTTCCAATGACAGCCTCAAGTGCAACATTCACCCTTTCGATTTCAAATTTAAGAATTGGGTGACAATGAATCAGATGACACCTTTCCAGGTGGTAACATTTTGTCAAACTCCACTCTATAAGGAAAGATCGCCATGACATCGATATCAGATTTAATCTCGCCAATTCTTCTTTAATATCACAATCAACTAATATCAAAATTTCTACGAATATCAACCATTTGTTGGGATCATAAATATCCACAACTTGGTTTAGATCTAGGATAGCTAGAATTCCTACGAGAATAGCTTCGATTAATTTACTAGGGGATTTAGAGTTCCTTGTGACAATCTATGTCGTATAAATACCTCGTATAAATATCAAAATAATCGTCAAACAATCATGTAATAAAATTACATCATATATATATATATATATATATAATCCAAGTTATATATATATATTAAAATAACACTTCTCAGTCTAGCCTTGTCGGTTACTCGGGAATTCTCCGGCACCGTTATAGTCAAAAGATTTTTAGGCATTTTGTGAAAAATGTTTATAGTTAAAAGATTTTGAAATGTTTTATTCAAAACCTTGGTTTTAAAAATCTTTCGTTCTCTATAACGAGAGCTCTGGTACCAAACTGTAACACCCCCAAATTTATACAATTCAATACAGCGGAAGACTCGTTGGTTTTACGGGATAGCACATTACTGACATCATAGACAACATATAAAAATCGCGTCGTTTAATAATAAAAGCATTTCCATTCATAAATATCAAATTTACATAGGTCCCAAGTCATTGTATTTCATACATGTTTTACAAAGAATTTGAATGGAAATTATTATTTAAGTGCGGGCCATGAATTCTTGTTGTCTTCCCAAGAATTACCTTCAAGTACCTGAGATAAAACATGTTAAAAGAAAAGGTCAGCGATAACACCGAGTGAATTCATAGAGTTTAATGAAATCCATTAATATATCATCGGTACATAATTATTACCGAAAATCATTTTGTACAAATCTTTATAATAGGCCATAAAATAGCCAAAGTCATTTTATACAAATCCTTATCAAAAATCATAATATAGGCATTTGCCTTCAAAATCATTATACGAACCATTGCCGTTAAAAACATCATACAATACGTTTTATAACGTTGTATAAAGTTAAATAAAAACCGTTATATGAATATGGTTATGAAAAACCAAAACACAAACATAAAATCAATAATAAGACCCCGTATTTCTAGTCAGGAAATTCATTGTAATTCAGTGCGTATAGCAATATTTTGTTAATTGGATTATTATAAGCCCATGACATTGTTACCTTACTACAACAAACAACGGGTAGCTAACCCGACAATCATTTGCCCATCTAAAACAGCGTGTCGTCACAATAATCACGCTTATAGAAATCTTCTCATACATAAATTCGCTTACCAATCAATGTGGCACGACGGGGATCAACCGTCAAGGCGCGAACTGGTGTGATCATCCCCAAATAATATGCACAAGCGTTTACCAAATCCCGGTAGTTCACAATTCATGCTAATGGGACTTTTAGTGACATAACCTAACTTTAATAATCCATTTCATTTCATCTATCGGGTCATTTAATCATTCATCAGGTTATACAATCATTCGGGTCAAAATCAATAAACAAACAATCGGGACAAATGGTGTCCTATTTAAAAAAAACTAACATGTTATCTCCCTCGCGGGTTTATAAAATATTTCATAAAAACATTTAAAAGAGTGTGAGGCTATGAACTCACGTTGATGTGGGAAAGCGGTTTATCGGCGATTCGGATGTACGGTACGTGCTTCAATCACAGAAACCTTTATAAACTTCTCATGGAAAATCAGCCCTATGACACCAACAAATCTTCTCCTTGGATGTTAGAATCACCTCCAATCTTCAAAGCTTCAAAGTAGCATCATCATGTGTATGAGTAACACATGATTTTATGGCTAACATAGATCAAATGAGAGTTGTTTTGGATGAATAGTGGACGAATTTTAGAGAGATAGGAGAGTGTTTATGGTGGTTTGCATGAGTTGAATGTGTGAAATGGTTTAGTGGGAAGTGGTTTTGCTAGTTTAGTTAGCTTGTTAAGCTAAGTAGGACAATTGTGCAACTTGTATCTTACAAGTTGACACCTCATGGTGTGGTGGAGTATATCTAGCCGTCCCATAGAGTGGGGTGGGGCAAAAATTGTTTTGTCTCATCCCACTAATTTACGGGTATTCCTCGATTCTAGTTTCCTCGATTTGCTTGCCCTCGGGTCGTTTTATGAAAAACGTTTTATATATTATGATACAACGACACAAAACGAATCTAATAAAAATTGTCTCATCAAAAACGGAGTTTGAAAACGTAAATACATAATCCTAAGGTTTTCGGTTTAGTCGTAAAGGACGTTAAATTATTCACGTAAGTCCTAATTTCTTCTCGTAAATTTGTGAGTTTATGAACTAACTCAAATTTAAAATCCCAAAATAATATTCACAGATAAATTTATTTTCTGAAATGTCGGACTGTCACCAAAAATGGTGTATGTAAACGTAAGCATGTAACATAGAATCCTCCGGTTTAGACGTAGTCGATGCTACTTCAAGACGTAAATCCAAATTTCTTCCCAAAAATAAGTGATTTCATTATATAACATTAAAATAATGTTTTTAAATAACACTTAAGAATAAAATATCAACCATAAATTGACGGATAGTCACACATTGTCTAAAACTTTCGATCCCAAGTAAAACTGTTGTCCATAATAATATGATGATAGATTAAAGAAGTGAGATGAAAAGATATGAAATTTAGAGAGAGAAAGTAGTGAGAGAAAGAGGATAGAAAGAGATGATTAACTTGTGAAATTAGATTAAGAGAAAATTATGAGATTATCCACCCTCCTAACATGCTAGGAGGGTGCTTATATAGTCCACCCACATGCGGGCTCTCTAATGGACTATATTCTTTTGGGCCGGGCTTGAATAAAATGCTTAGTACCTTGAAAGAGGCCTTTTAAGCTAACCATCAAGCCCGTAATGTCACGACTATTTTAACTACCTATTACAACATTCTAATAAATATTACAATATAAACCTATGACCGAACATTCTTGTTTGACTCAATATTTTGAGGCTAACAATCTCCCCCAATGCGAGGTCATTCCTCTTTCATATTTGGAGTCCAATGGAGATTTATGAATTTCGTCATAAATGAGTCTTGAACGTGTGATAGTAGTGTTGTTCCTTCATGTTGTGATCTTTGAGCCTTTGTCGTTGTCTTTTGACTTTGTCTTTTATCTTGAGATCTTCAAATCATTCTTAACTTGTCTTTGCCATCTTGCGATCTTGTGTTTTTATCCCCATACTCATACTTTGCACAATCTTGAAAGCTTGCTAACAATCTCCTTTGAAGAGAGGTCATTAATCATCAGAGTTGCGAAAGTCCTTAGATTTCTTGATTGTTGAATGTCTTTGGTCATGAGTATGTTGTTTTGAATCTTTGACTTTGTTGAGTACACCGTAACGCCACCTTCTCGAGACAAAACATAGACACGGACTGAATGGCTTTGACATTCGTCCTAAATCGGTAGCGTTTTACCTCCGATCGGTGAAGACCGTTACACAATATTAAATATCGTACCTGTGATTAGGTAAATTCAATTAAGAATCTCCTTGACAGGGTTTCGTGGCTGTACTAGCCGTTCTCTTTATTCGACCGTCTCAAAGCAAGACTGAGAACATAAAGAATGAATCAATTGGATAAATATCCGCTTGATTAAAGTCGTCAATTCAAAATCCTGGAACAAGTTTGGTTCATTAATAATCTTACCATTGTTGCTTTCCAGTTGACACAAGCTTGATTCATAAGAATCTCGCAAGTTAACTACCCTAGCATTGTTTGATGTTGATGCTAGAAGGATTTCCATTCATCACTGTGAATATTAATAAATATCACTCTGAATGTTCTGGCAAAACCATAAAGATATTGCGTAGAAACCTGAAACGAGTTTGAATTGATAAAGAAACAAACCACTGTTGCTTTTTAGTTTTACATATGTTCAATTCATAAAGAATCTTACACATGACCTACCGCAGTGCTGTTTTATGTTAACACTGGAAGGATTTGATAGGTGTGTAAACACCCATCTTTTCTACCACTTAATTACAATAATAACCGGACCAAAACATGTATTTTATGTCTTTTATGTCAGAATTATGCGTGGTTTGTGTTTTTGTTGTGATTTAGGACGAAAAGGTGAAAAGTGGAGAAAACACGGACATTCACGGGCATTTACGGACTTTTATTGAAGAAAAAGATGAAAGACGAAGTCGAGAAGTCAAGAGTGCAAAAAGAACGGAAGTCCACGACCAATTCTGAAGATTTATCGAAGAAAAAGTCAAAAGACGGAAGTTTATCAAAAGCCGAAGAATTCAAGTCTATTTTATTGAAGATTTTAAAGACGAGTTCAAAAGAAATCCCAAGCCACAAGTCATTAGAGTCCAAGTTTAAAGAAGATTAGAAGAAAAGGACTAAGTATGCAATTAATGAAGATTATATGCTTAAGGGCTTAATGATGCAATTATGAAGAAAGGAAAGAGGGGAGGAAGCTTCCTTAATCCTCCCCTATAAATAGTCATTAGATGTAATCTTTTCATGTTGTTGGCTAAGTGTGACAATTAGCTCTTCCACCATTTACTTACCTTGTCATTTACTTTTCTTGTCAAATTTAAATACCTTGTCTTGCACCTTAAATTCATTTAATTTCAAGTAAGTTTTCATTTAATTATTGTTAATCTTAACTTTATCTTGTCAATCTCTTATCTACCTTTCTTAATCTTTGATTTATGTGTTTATGTTTATGTTCATGTTCATGCTTTTATTTTGATCCAAGTGATTGTTGATTATTGTGGTAAAAGTTGTTAAATTTCTTGATTTTAAATTGTTCGTTTATGTTTATTGTTGATTCGTGGATAGATTTATTAAATTGTTTGTGTTGATTTTGGTTAATTTGTTATTATATCTGCTGTTACTGTATCCCCTTGTTCTTCGGGAGTGTTTGTTTTTGTTTCTGATCTTTCCAGGAAATCTTCCGAACCAAGAAGGAGAGAAGGCTTCATTCGGAACTACAAAGTTCCGAGTAGAGGGTTTCATCCGGAAGATTTTAGGCTCAGCAAAACTTCCGAGTCAAGCTTGTTCATCCGGAACATCAAAAGTTCCGGATCAAGGATAACATCCGACTCAAGATTCATTCATTCGGAACTCAAAACTTCCGAACCAGAAAAGCTTCATTCGGAACTCAAAAGTTCCGGGTCAAGCAATTCATTCGGAACTCCAAAAGTTCCGGATCAGTGATCATTCATTCGGAAGTTTCCAAAGTTCCGAACCAAGGGCTGTTCATTCGGAACTTAAAATTTCCGAATAAACTTCCAAATCAAGGGGCAAGTTCCGAATCAGAGGGCTTCATTCGGATGTTTGAAACTTCTGAATCAAGGAGGCTTCATTCGGAATCTTCCGAATCAAGGGTTAATCAAAAGTTCCGAATCAAGGCTAGATTGAGAAGTTCCGAATCAGTAAAGTTCCGAACGAAGGATTGTTTTGGATAAGTGACATATTCAGATCAATTTGTTCCGGATCAAGGATTTTGGTAATATTCCGAGCGAAGAAGAATCATTCCAACCAAAGGTGACATTCCGGATGAGTGATTGTTCAAAACAAAGGATAATTCCGAATGAGTTGTATTCAGATTCTTATTAGTCTTTGTCTTTGATTTTTATTTTCAAGCTTTATTTTTCCTGCCTTTTATTTTAATTGCACTTTAAGTTTATTGCCTTAGATAAATTTTAGTTTTGCCTTAGTTTAAGTTTTAGTCGCGTTTTAAGCTTGCCTTAGTTAGATTTAAGTTTGCGTCATTTACTTTAGGCCTTTTAATTTCAGTCTTGCTTTTAAATACTTGCACCTTTATTTTAATTAGACTTAGATTTACTTTAAGAGCACCTTTACTTTAATTGTCCTGCACTTTTAATTTTAAACACTACAACGACACATCTTTGTTCCACCAAAATAAGACTGAGTCACACATTAAACACAAGTTTTTCAATTCGAAGAGACATACGACAAAGAACTTTTTAACCTGAGTAAAATCGAGTTATCAAATGGCGCCGCTGCCGGCTCTTTTCGTTAAGATTGACGGTTTTCTGTGAGAGACACGTTGCTTTTTGGGATCCGTTCACTTGTGAGCGTTATTTTTCTTGCCTAAAAAATTCAAAAAAATAATAAAAAATTAAAAATTGATAAAAAACCATAAAAATTAAAAATCTCAAAAATTCAAAAAGATTTTAGCTTTATTGTGTATATATATTGTCTTTGTGTTTGGTTTTGTTTTCTTTTGCATTTTCAGGTGTATGCGTACTAGATCTTCTAATTATCATGAGCTCGAGCCTCAAGAAGATTTAAGTATGGCAGGTGTTAACAACAACAACATTCCACCACACCTCAATAATAATAATAATAACAACAATGCTCTTCCACAGCCCGATCTTCGGACCATGGAGGAACTTTGTCAACCAACAATGTTTGGACGAGGAGGACCGATTGCGCCGATGCAAATCAACGCTCCTGAGTTTTCGTTGAAGCACCACATGATTCAGCAAGTGCAAACAAACCCATTCCGTGGATTGCCTGATGATGATGCCAACAAACACCTCGACAAGTTCATTACAATCACCCAAAGCATGAAGTTGCCTGGTGCCACAATGGATCTACTTCGCCTACAACTCTTTCCACATACTTTATCGCATCACGCCGAGAAATGGTTTGATCGTCTCCCGAAGAATTCTATTCACACTTGGGATGATATGACTCAACGCTTTTTGTCGCGCTACTTTCCACCATCCATGGTCACAAGCCTTCGCAATCAGATCAGCGGTTTCATGCAAGACCCTGATGAATCTCTTTTTGACGCTTGGGAGAGATATAATGTCTTGATCGATAGATGTCCAAACCACAACATGCTCCCTGTGACATTAATCGATACTTTCTACAACGGATTGACTTTTCGAGATCGTGATATGATCAATGCAGCCGCCGGTGGCACATTCATGAAAAGGAGACCCGAGGAGTGTAGAGAGTTAATTGAGAACATGACTACTCCTCATAAGAACTGGGATTCCTCTACATCTTCTAGGAACAACCCGAGAGTCAATGTTTCTTCTACCTCAGCAAACCCTGAGATGACCGAACTCACCCGCATGATGGCCGAAATAAGCAAAAGTATTACGCTTCTCGCTTCAAACCAACAACAACAACAAGTTAAAGCGGTTGCTAATCCTTGTGAAACATGTGGCAGTCATCACTCATACACCGATTGTCCTTCAACATAAGGAAATCCGGAAAATGTGTATGCAGCTTATGGTAATTATTCACCGGAAAATTACCAAGCTAGACAACAAGGGGGTAGAAATCTGATGAGCTACCGTTCCAACAATTAGCTTTCACCCGGTTTTTCTCCTCAAAACCAAAACTCCGCCAATAACTACAATAGAAGCAACCAAATCCCACCAAGAGCTTCTAATCCTTATCACCCACAAACCCAACAACACCCACCCATTAACTCCGATGTTGAACCCATCATGAGAACTCAAGGTGAGCAAATCAAGAATTTGCAGAGCCAAATTATCAATCTGAAAGGAGATATCACAAAGCAAGGAAATGAGATAATATCCGAGCTTCGAGATAACATTCAATCCTCCTTCAGCAATCAAACCAATGATTTGAAGAATATGCTTGCTAGTTTCTTGCCCGCAGCTCAACCTTCTACTTCGAGTTCTCTAACTTCAAACACCGTTACCAATCCGTGAGCCAATGTGAGTGCTATTACTACTCGTAGTGGAGTCACCATCGTAGGACCAACAATCCCACCACCATCATCTACACCTCCTCCACCACCATTTATCCCTACTCCTCCTACACCTAGTATTAGTACACCATTACCATCTCCGCCTCGACGTGATGAAGTTCCCACCAATGACACTTCAACATCTCAACCTTTACCTACTACACCTGCACCCTCACCACCCAAACCTAATATCCCTTATCCTTCTCGCTTGGGCAAGAACAAAATGCTAAACAAGAAGGACGCTCAAGTGACTAGCTATATCAAGATGATTTCTCAAATGAACTTCAACATTAGCTTTCTTGAAGCACTTGTCCACATGCCCAAATTTGTTAAAGCATTTAAGGAATTGCTTAACAAGAAGGAGAAGCTGATTGAACTCGCCAACACACGCTTAAATGAAAACTGCTCAGCAGTTATTCTTAAAGAATTACCGGAAAAGCTTGGAGATCCCGGTCGTTTTGTGTTGCCTTGCGTGTTCAACAAAACTGAAGAATTTACGGCCCTTGCTGATCTCGGGGCTAGTATTAATTTGATGCCACTGAGTGTTTGGAAAACACTATCATTACCCGACCTCATTCCAACAAAGATGACTCTCGAACTTGCAAATCGCACTCTCGCTTACCCCGTTGGTATAGCCGAAGACGTGTTTATCAAATTTGGCACATTTACTTTCCCGGTCGATTTTGTCGTAGTTGATTATGAAATGGACCCTCGTATTCCTTTAATACTTGGTCGGCCATTCTTGAGAACCGGACGAGCTTTAGTAGATGTGGCCGAAGGTGAGTTAATCTTACGAGTCGGGGATGATTCAAAAGTTTTTAAAATGGGGAAGCTTACAGGCAAATCTTTTGGACGAGAATCAGTGAATATGATCAATGTTCTCGATGACTTTGTCATCTACGACAATCCTCTATTCGATTCTTCCACTGATAATCCACTCTTTGAAGATAATGTGGATGATTCTCGCTCTACTTTGGACGCTTCTCCTATTTATGATTCTCCACCGGTCTTTGATGCTTATGATGATGATGATTCTAGCTCAGATTCGGATAATCTTGATTGTACTTCTGAGTATCCCGAGCTGCCCACTTTCGATGATTTTGATGAGGCGGATACTCTCTCGAGCGATTCTTCACATGATGAAGATCCTCCGCCATCACTCGATCCAACTTTGGACGATTATTCATTTGAGGAAGATTTCTCTGAATTTCTCAACACTTACTTCCCTCATGAGAGTGATGCTCCTCCTTTGGACTTTGAAGATTATCGTCTTGATCCTACTTTAGATTTGAAGAACATTCTGTCAAAGGAGAAGAAACCGGTCAACACCTCCGTTGCACATATGATATGACACCTCTTTGTCCCACTTCTGAGGACGAGGTTGTGCTTCTTTGCGGATCTTCTTCACACTCGGCTGAGCCTGAGTGCTATTTTCCCTTGAAGGAAAAGGTGTTCGACCCTGGTATTTAAGTCTTTAAGCCATCTTAGTATCCACCTGATGAAATAAAAGGAAAAATCTTTGGACATTTTGAAGACATGCTTGCACTTCACCCTTGCTTCCACCGTGCTCCATCGCTGCTTCAGGGAACCCTGCCACTTCTTCTTTGGCTTGCCTTGTTCGCCTTAAGCTCGTGCTTATTGATGGATGAAAACTATGTCTTTGATCCTGGTGGATATGTTTCATGCTTTTTCCGTTGATGATCAAGGTCGAGTCAGGCTAATGACTCGGTTAACAAAAATCAAGCGCTTCTTGGGAGGCAACCCATGCATCTATCTTCTCGCTTTCTTTATCATAAGTGTAGGGGAGACCCTTTGGTTTGCTATCTCCTCTCCTCACTTCTTAATCAGGGATTCAAGCTTCAATGATCTACTCTTGATGATTCTTGACGACCCGTGATTCCGTGTTCTACTTCTTCCCGGTTCTATCCTAAACTCTTTTCGATTCACTATTTTATATATTTTCTCAATATTAAAATAGGAATCTCTTTAGTTGTCTTTTCCTTAGCGAAATTTAAACAACGTGCACAATGTCCTAAGTGTAGGGGAGTTTACTCCCACATGCTTAAACATTGAGGACAATGTTTATCTTAAGTGTAGGGGGGACTTCTATCGAAGTTAAGTGGTCTTTTCCTTGTATTTGTCCTCATTTTAACCGGAAAAACAATTTTTCGACATTTTTCAAAATTTTTGATCTATTTTGGCCTATTAGTTTTTACCTTTGTATAGTTATTTTCTTTCTTTGATATAATAAATGTTTAATAAGTGGTTTTAATTTTCAAACGTTGTGAATCTTTTGACTCAATCCGAGTTTACTCTAGCTAGTATCCTTAACGTGTTTAAGTCAAGTTTTGCTAGGCTTTTATATAGGGAGCTATAAAACGCGAAAGTCTTAACTCACACGGGTTAAGAACAAGAACTTTTCGCAAGTTCCTATAATTGATCCTAGAGAGTCGTTTATCAAGGGAACTTTAAAATGCGATTTCTAAACTTGAAAAAGTCTAAGAATTTGCAAGATCCTATAGATGACTCGAAAACCCAAAGCTTTGATTTAATAGGCTAAGCATCCACGAGTCTCATTCCTTGAGATTCTAAATTGTGGAGAACGAGAGATGATAGAGCCAATTATAAGTCCGGTATTCTTTCGTGAATTTATGTGAGTTAATTATGAGCCTATTCTCCCATCGCTTGCTAATAATTTATCTGCTAATAAATAAGGTTGTACGATTTGAAAAGTTACTTAGCTTCTAGCCCAGATCGTTTAAAAGTTGCTCGGTATGGATTAGAGTTCATAGCCAAGGCATAACTTATTGAAGCGGGATGCGAAGATTGGCGAGTCCGAAAAGGCCCTAACAAGGCATGAGGGCTATGTTTTGTTGCTAAAGATCCAAAGTGATGTGAAGAATCATTTATCGAAAATCAATATGAAGGATCGAGACACACGACGTAAAGCAAAACTCCCCAAAAGTCATGGAGAAGTGTATCCGAAAAGACCCTAACAAGGTATGAGGATAAATAGATCCAAGGCATAAAAGGAGGCGGATCGTTGTATATCAAAATCCAAAATAAAGATTGGAGAGAAGACCATTATTTCATGAACGTCTCTCAAGATTTGAAGTATGAAGTCGCTGCCAAATATCGGTCCGAGAAAGGTCTCATATCGCGAAGCGAGTTATGCCAAGATATGAACTTTATGAGGTCCCGAGAAGCAGTTTTAAAAGATTTTGTCGTTTAGCTAACTATTGATTAAATCGTTCACTTTATTTTCAGACTTAATAACTATCTAAATAAGTCAAAAATGCATCCTCGTGATCATTCAAGACAATAATAAAATATAAGAGATACCCCTAGGAATAAGGGAGTCTAAGTGAGTAATTGCCCCACATGAGTTCGTATTAGTTTACTAACTTATAATAACAATGATCTCGTTTTTAAGCTTGGTTTGGAGAAAGTGAAAACTTGAGGATGATGATTATTCATGACATTTCCAAAACCCAAGGTATGCTTTTGATTTCTTTACTTTGAATGTTTATAGTTTCTATCTCTTTAATAAAGGCCAACGTGGATTAATTATGATGAAAAATGTAAACTTGCTTTGTAACTAATGCATTGCATGAGGACATTGCAATGGTCAAGTGTAGGGGATTTGATAGGTGTGTAAACACCCATCTTTTCTACCACTTAATTACAATAATAACCGGACCAAAACGTGTATTTTATGTCTTTTATGTCGGAATTATGCGTGGTTTGTGTTTTTGTTGTGATTTAGAACGAAAAGGTGAAAAGTGGAGAAAACACGGACATTCACGGGCATTTACGGACTTTTATTGAAGAAAAAGATAAAAGACGAAGTTGAGAAGTCAAGAGTGCAAAAAGAACGGAAGTCCACGACCAATTCTGAAGATTTATCGAAGAAAAAGTCAAAAGACGGAAGTTTATCAAAAGCCGGAGAATTCAAGTCTATTTTTTTGAAGATTTTAAAGACGAGTTCAAAAGAAATCCCAAGCCACAAGTCATTAGAGTCCAAGTTTAAAGAAGATTAGAAGAAAAGGACTAAGTATGCAATTAATGAAGATTATATGCTTAAGGGCTTAATGATGCAATTATGAAGAAAGGAAAGAGGGGAGGAAGCTTCCTTAATCCTCCCCTATAAATAGTCATTAGATGTAATCTTTTCATGTTGTTGGCTAAGTGTGACAATTAGCTCTTCCACCATTTACTTACCTTGTCATTTACTTTTCTTGTCAAATTTAAATACCTTGTCTTGCACCTTAAATTCATTTAATTTCAAGTAAGTTTTCATTTAATTATTGTTAATCTTTACTTTATCTTGTCAATATCTTATCTACCTTTCTTAATCTTTGATTTATGTGTTTATGTTTATGTTCATGTACATGCTTTTATTTTGATCCAAGTGATTGTTGATTATTGTGGTAAAAGTTGCTAAATTTCTTGATTTTAAATTGTTCGTTTATGTTTACTGTTGATTCGTGGATAGATTTATTAAATTGTTTGTGTTGATTTTGGTTAATTTATTATTATATCTGCTGTTACTGTATCCCCTTGTTCTTCGGGAGTGTTTGTTTTTGTTTCTGATCTTTCCAGGAAATCTTCCAAACCAAGAAGGAGAGAATGCTTCATTCGGAACTACAAAGTTCCGAGTAAAGGGTTTCATCCGGAAGATTTTAGGCTCAGCAAAACTTCCGAGTCAAGCTTGTTCATCCGGAACATCCAAAGTTCTGGATCAAGGATAACTTCCGACTCAAGATTCATTCATTCGGAACTCAAAAGTTCCGAACCAGAAAAGCTTCATTCGGAACTCAAAAGTTCCGGGTCAAGCAATTCATTCGGAACTCCAAAAGTTCCGGATCAGTGATCATTCATTCGGAAGTTTCCAAAGTTCCGAACCAAGGGCTGTTCATTCGGAACTTAAAAGTTCCGAATAAACTTCCGAATCAAGGGGCAAGTTCCGAGTCAGAGGGCTTCATTCTGAAGTTTGAAACTTCCGAATCAAGGAGGCTTCATTCGGAATCTTCCGAATCAAGGGTTAATCAAAAGTTCCGAATCAAGGCTAGATTGAGAAGTTCTGAATCAGTAAAGTTCCGAACGAAGGATTGTTTTGGATAAGTGACATATTCAGATCAATTTGTTCCGGATCAAGGATTTTGGTAATATTCCGAGCGAAGAAGAATCATTCCAACCGAAGGTGACATTCCGGACGAGTGATTGTTCCAAACAAAGGATAATTCCGAATGAGCTGTATTCAGGTTCTTATTAGTCTTTGTCTTTGATTTTTATTTTCAAGCTTTATTTTTCCTGCCTTTTATTTTAATTGCACTTTAAGTTTATTGCCTTAGTTAAATTTTAGTTTTGCCTTAGTTTAAGTTTTAGTCGCGTTTTAAGCTTGCCTTAGTTAGATTTAAGTTTGCGTCATTTACTTTAGTCCTTTTAATTTCAGTCTTGCTTTTAAATACATGCACCTTTATTTTAATTAGACTTAGATTTACTTTAAGAGCACCTTTACTTTAATTGTCCTGCACTTTTAATTTTAAACACTACAACGACACATCTTTGTTCCACCAAAATAAGACTGAGTCACACATTAAACACAAGTTTTTCAATTCGAAGAGACATACGACAAAGAACTTTTTAACCTGAGTAAAATCGAGTTATCAGATTTCCACTAATCATTGTGAATACTAGGTAGTATCAGTCTGAGTGTTCTAGCAATATCGCAAGGAGGCTGGAGCAGATGCCACCTATTCAATATCAACTATCTCGGAGTGAGAAAGTCAATAGAAGTCGTGTTGATCTCCATGACAATAAAACAAACTTCTTTTGAGAGAAGCCTGAGTCAGCTGGGGAGAGGTTGTGCATTACATCACTGGGTCCATGATGCGTTGTCTTCATGATGTGTTGACCCGGTTTCTGCCTAAGTTGTATGGAGGGCTAATTTCTTTACACCCTTTATCCTTACATTTCTTTTTTATTCTTGAACCCCTTCAATGCTTACCATGACATCATTAATAGCACCTTGTTGTGATTGTTCTAGTGCTATCATCAGTACTTAGTCGGCATTCAGCTTCGTTCACATTCTACTCCATCTTTCCTAAGGACTTCTAATAATCTATTGGATTGTCCCTTGTAAGATCCCTCTGGTTCTGGTTGGATCATAGGACTTAAACCTAACCACCCTCTTGATACCAATAACGTCGTGAATTAAAGATGTTGTGGGTATTTGATCGTAACCATGAGTTCTTGAGTCTTTAGATCACATTTTAATCACATTTTCTCCCCTATCTCTAATATATAAAATCTTTTGATATTAGAGATACCAAATTTGATTAAAATATATATTGTGTAGAAGACTCTTGAAAAGCTTTCGGGAGAAAAATGTGTCAAACTTAGCATGAATTTTGGAATACTACCCCTCAAAAATTGATCCAATGGAATTTTCATTACGTAGATATGATCCACATTAAACTTTTGAGGATAGGAATTGTTGAACACACAATTTTTGAATGATTTTGAATATCATTGAGAAATTCTTGAAAAAATTGTGTTCAACACTTTTTGAAAAATCAATTCTTTTTAGCGAAAAGGTTTTTCCAAAGCATAAACTTCAGTTCATAGACTTTGAATGTCTTGACGAATCCACTCAAGTGTAAGAAATTTAACTTCTTTTGCTAAGGATAAGGGCACGAAAGCGTATACTCCCCCGTGAATTTAGATCCGGGTTGCAATCTGAAAGTTATTACAAGCCATTGTGTTGAGCTCAAAATGTTGAATGTTTTGTGACAAGCTCAACCCGTGATAGATTGGTCTACCCGTTGTTGGAAATATTGTCCAGAAGAGACAATTTCCTTTATAAAAGATAGAAATGACATTTTTTTGAAAAATATTTACAACTTTCATTCGAGCTTTATGTACACACCCGTGTCGTTATTGAGCGACATTTCTAGGTACGTCCATATTATCGATACTGAAAGACATGCCGAGAAATTTTTTTTGGTATTTTGAAAGATTTTTTAATCTTGTATTTTGCTTTTTCATTAATATTTACAAGTAGATGTTTGATAGATGAATCAAGCAGGCTTCTTTGCCAGAATCTCCAGTTCTGCTGGAGTCAAACATCTCATACCAATTTGCCTAACTAGATACGCAAACCTCTCTTTCGAAAGAGATTTTGTAAACAAGTCAGCTAATTGGTAATCAGTTCCAACAAAGTATAGTTCAACAATACCCTTTTCAATTTGTTCCTTAATGAAGTGATATCTGACATCAATGTGCTTCGTGCGGGAATGCTGCACCGGATTACAGGAGATGGCTATGGATGACTTTGAGTCACAGTACGTAGGTACTTTATCAAAGTGGAAGCCATAATCCGTGAGTTGTGTTATCATCCAAAGAACTTGAGTACAACACGCAGATAGAGACACATACTCCGCTTCGGATGATGACAATGATGTGCAATCCTACTTCTTGGAAAAACCATCCCACAAGCTTATCTTGACCTAGAAATTGTGCAGCACCAGAAGTACTTTTTCGTGTATCAAGACACCCTGCATGATCAGAATCTGAATAGGCCGTTAGAAAGAAACTGGTTTCCCTCGGATACTAGATTCCCATGTGAATGGTATTCTTAAGGTACCTAAAGATCCGTTTAACCTCCTTGAGGTGCTTTTCAGTGGGTCGTGCTTGATATCGTGCACAATAACACGTAGCATGTGATATATCTGGTCTGCTTGCTATTAAGTACATGAGGGAGCCGATCATGGAACGATATCTCGTTTGATCTATGGCATCTCCCTCCAAATCAGCATCTAGGGATGTGGTTGATAATGATGTCCCAATGGGGTCACATGAAGTCATACCATGCTTTTTGATTATCTCTTGACAATACTTAGCTTGGTTAATAAAGATACCACTTGGGGATTGGTGAACTTGAATTCCTAGAAAGAATTTTAGTTCGCCCATCATAAACATTTCAAATTTGTTGTGCATTACTTTGCAAACCATTATGAAAGTTTTGGGTTAGTAGACCCAAAAATAATGTCATCAACCTAAATCTGCACAAGCAAAATGTCATCGTCATATTTATAAGTGAACAAAGTTAGATTAATGGAACCTTTTGAGAAACCTTTGGATACCATTAATTTCGAGAGCTCGTCGTACCACGCCCTTGGAGCTTGATTGAGTCCATAAAGTGCTTTGTGGAGACGATACACCTTGTCAGGATAATGAGGATTGACGAATCCTTCCGGTTGCGTGACATAGACTTCTTCCTTTAAAGGACCGTTATGAAATGCCGTCTTTACGTCCATTTAATAAACAATGAATCCCTTAAGTGCACCATAAGCAAGGAAAATCCTGATTGCTTCCATACGAGCTACTGGTGCAAATGATTCATCAAAATCAATACCTTATTTATATCCATACCCTTTAACCACTAGCCTAGATTTATTCTTGATGATCGTGTTTTCTTCATCCATCTTGTTTTTCCAGATCCATCGAAGATTTAATGGTATTACATCGTATGGTCTTTCAACAAGTTCCCAGACTTTAAGTCTTTCAAATTGTTGAATTTCATCCGTCATCGATTCAATCCAAGCATGATCAGCCATGGCTTCTTTGATGTTTTTTGGTTCAGCTAAACTCACGGCGAGTGCGAACATACAAACATTGCCATCGGTGTTAAGTTGTCGTCTTATACGAACGGGTTGTGAAGGGTTTCCAATTACTTGAACCAAAGGATGATCTCGGGTCCAATGATGTGTTGAAGGATGTCGTTGATAAAAGGTATGCATATTTGATGGATCAACATGGCAAGTAGAAGACTCTCCAGTTTCGTGTACCGGTGTACCGAATGGGTTGATAAATTCGTCTTCGTCAAATAATGCATTGTCTGCTTGATTTGTGTTCTCTGGAGCAATGACAGTAGTTGTTGATGTTGTAGGAGCGATTGTTGATGTGATATTCTGAGGAGGTAAATCTGCAGCAACCTGTGTTGAAGTAGATGAAGTTGTATCCTTTTGTTGACGATGATCAGTACCATCATTCTTATCATGAGTGACAGGGAAGACTACGATACAACTTGTTTCTCCCCAGTGAAATATTCATCATACATTGGTCCATATAACATTTCCAACTCTTCAAGTGTCGTATTGACTGTCAGCTCTCGGAACATTTCCTTGAACCAGCTTTGAACTTGACGGTTCATTGCTGTGGTCTTGAGTTCTGAGTTCCGTGCGGTTGTGAACGGAAGTCGTTTGTCGTTGTGGATCGGGACTTAAACTGTTTTGTTCAAGTGCCATTTCTTGTAATTCATCAAATCGGATGTGAATAGTCTCGACTATCAATTTTGTTCTCTTGTTGTATACTCAATACCCTTTACACTGAGTTGCATATCCCACAAGAATACATGCATCACCTTTCTCTTTCATCTTATCCAAATTTTCACCATTTCGTATTATGTAACAAGTACATCCAAAAACATGATGGTGTTTGAGTGAAGGTTTTCGATCATGAATTATGTGATATGGTGTCTTTTCGTGTCTTGGGATAATTAAGGATCGGTTTTGTTTGTAGCATGCGGTTGACACGGCTTCGGCCCAAAAGTATAGTGGAAGTTTTGAAGGGGATAGCCTCAACTAAAGTACGGTTTTGTCTTTCAACAACTCCGTTTTGTTCGGGTGTTCGAGCAATAGATGTTTCATTTTCAATTCCTTTGGCTTCAAAATAGATTCTCAGATTTGAATTCAAAAAATTTGTACCTCTGTCAGTACGAACCACTTTAACTTGAGCTTGAAGACCACGTTGTATCAGTTTAAGAAAGCTGATTAGAACTTCGGGTGTTTCATCCTTGGACCTCAAGAAGTGAGTCCATGTGTACCTTGAGTAATCATCGACAATTACCAAAATATATTTCTTTCCATTGATACTATGAACACGCATGGGACCACACAGATCCATATGGAGAAGATCTAACCGTCCTTTAGAGCTTAGTGTAGTTTTTGTTTTGAAGCTACTCCGCTTAGCTTTAAAAAGCTCACAAGAAGAACAAAGATGATCTCTGATGAATTTCAAACTTGGAAGGCCTCTCACGATATCTTTCTTGGAAAGCAAGTTGATGGTATCAAAGTAGAGATGAAAAAGACGTTGATGCCATAACCATGCCTGAGTCGTTGAAGCATTAGCCATGAACCAAATTGGAGTTGATGAAGTTGTGTCTTGAAGTGAAATTGTGTAAAGATCAGTACCCCGTGTATCGGTAATTAGGTCATTCCCATCATAATCACGAACAAAACATGTCTTCTTTTTGAAAGCAACCTCCAAATCCGCATCACATAATTGACCAACCGAGAAAAGATTGTGATTGAGCCCTTCGACGTAGTATACCCTTTTGATTGTTATATTCCCCTGAACCAAATCTCCATATCCTAGGATCGGTGCAAATTGATCATTTCCGAATCGGACCGTACCCAGGAACTTCTCTGTTAGCCTCAAAATATTGAGTCAAACAAGAATGTTCGGTCATATGTTTATTATGTATCGTAAATTAGAACGTTGTAATAGGTAGTAGATTAGTCGTGCATAACGGGCTAAACTTTAAGCTAAGGTTCATTCATAAGTAACCAAAGCCCAAAAGGAAAGCCCGACCCATGATCATATAGCCCATTAAGCTACATGTAAGCAAAGGCTATATAAACCCTTCCTAGCATGTTAGGAATGGTGTTGGTTCATTTTATTCTTACTTCTCAATCTAACATTCACCTAGTTCCAACCATTTCTCTCTTCTTTCTCTCACTACTTTCTCTCTCTAGAATTCATCTCATATCTACTTTTATTTCTTTAAATACGTGGCATATCATTTATATATTAGGGACAACAATTGGTATCAATCGCCATTGGATAGTTTTGTGATTGGTTGTTGTGTTTTCACTTGATTTATTTGATTTGATCCTTATTTCTTCCATGAATTCAAGATTTTTTTGTGTTTGTTTGTGATTTCAAGTCGTATACCTTCTTCAGTTGTGTTGTAGTGACTTTGGTATCTTGGTTTTGGTTAAAAACACAAACTTTCTTAGATCAAACGTTCAAAAATCCTTGGTTTTTCATCATTCCGAAATTCTAGCAAAGGTATCCATCGGAAAGTACAAGTGTTTTGAGGTCAGATCGCAATAACCACTAGGTTCTACTTTGCTATCTAAGGATTCCGATACCTTATTCCGACGAGACATTCCGATCGTACATTGCGATCTGGGATTCTGACGGTTTCAAGGGATTTTTGAGTCGTTACTCTGGCAAATTTGTTTCAGCCATATTCCGATCTGAGCATTTCGACAGTACATTGCGATCTGGGATTCCGACAGGTATACATTGCGATCGAAGCATTCAGACAGAAGGACATTCTGATCTAAACATTCCGACAGTGCATTGCGATCTAAGCCATATTCTGATCTAAACATTCTGACAGTGCATTGCGATCTAAGCATTCCGACAGCCAATATTCCGATGGCACATTCTGATGGACATTCCGATGACATGTTTAGCTAAATTTTGTTTGAGTAATTTTTAGACATAGCCACCATCTAGACTAGTTTCGGAATATCGTTTCAACCATTTTCCGTCAAGTAAATTCAAATTTTTTCCATACTAGTTTTCGGACATTTCTGGCTCAATTTCAAAATTTGGTGATTCAAAATTTTTTGTTTTGCCGTTTTGTCGGACTGGGGAATTTATTGTCGGACTGAGAAAAAATAGGAATTTTCGGAATTTCAACAACAAATCAATCACATCATATCTACTTAAGATCCATATTCACTTCATCATTTCAGAGAATTTTGAGATGGATTCTACTGCAGAATATCGTGTGACGAACAACAACATAATGGTGGCAGATAACAAAGAAAGACCACCAATGCTTGTGGTCGGTCGATATGCTCAATGGCAATCACGTTTTCTTCGTTATCTTGATACAAGACCTAATGGTGATGCATTGAGGCAATGTATTAAAAATGGACCATATGTTTTCTCCGATATCACTGCTCCTCATACACCAACCACTGACACTACCACAGAAGTACCCGCAACCACAAGAAAAGAAACGTTATCTGATCTTACACCAGAGAAGCGTGCTTGGTATGATGCAGAAAAAGAAGCGATCTATATGATTCTAAGTGGAATTGGAGATGATATTTATTCCACGGTTGATGCATGTCCTACGGCACAAGAAATGTGGACGGCTATTGAACGCTTGCAACAAGGTGAATCACTCAACAAGCAAGATGTTAAAACTAACTTATTTGATGGAGAATCAATTGAGTCTTATTAATCACGATTCTACAAGATGATGAACGACATGACAAGAAACAACCTAGAGGTCTCCACCATGCAAGTCAATGTGCAATTTCTTCAACAACTTCAACCAGAGTGGACACGTTTTGTTACTTTTGTGAAACAACAGAAGCAGTTAGACAAGGTAAACTATCACAATCTCTTTGATATCTTGAAACAATTTCAGCATGAGGAAAATGAAATTCGAGCTGAACGAGTTGCAAAGACTGATAATCCACTTGCTCTAGTGTCTACCACTCAAGATCATCGATCTCGTACACCAAAGTCATATTCCATTCAATCCTCCTACCCACGATATTCCACATCATCCAAGTCTTCATTATCCACAAGATCACGCGGCAAAGAACCAAGAGCACCATCACCACCATCTGAGTCATCATCTGAAGAGGATAGTGATGAAGATCAAGCTCAGAAGAATTGGGAAATGAAACAAAAAATTGCTTTCATTATGAAGACCTACAAGAAAATCTTCAAACCCACCAACAACAATCTTCAAACATCATGCAACACAAAGAACCAATATGTTGAAAACCATTCACGGTATGTCACACGTCGACGTGGTGAAAGTCCTTCTATGTATGATCGACATAATCCAACACATGTTGAGGGTTCTGCAAGGTATGATCGACAAACTGCCAAGTATGATACTCAGAGGATTTATCCTGCTACTGGGAATAGGGAAACTGTTGGAACGCAAGTGGTTCAATAAAGTGGGATTCAATGTTATAATTACCAAGGTTATGGGCATATGGCAAAGGAATGCAGAAAGCCGAAACGGGTTAGGGACTCCAGCTATCATAAAGAGAAGATGTTGTTATGCAAGAAGATGGAAGCAGGGGTCAAATTGTCAGCTGAGGAAGGAGCAATGCTTGATGATACTGATGATGAAGCCTCCGACCAAGAATTAGAAGCACATTACTCGTACATGGCAAAGGTTGACGAAGTTCTCAACGTCACTGAAGATGACAATGGACCTATCTTTGACAGTGAGCCACTCAATAAGGTACACACCACTGATGAATATAATGTGTTTGGTGATACTCATGAGCATAGTGAGCTACCTAATGCCATTAATGACACATGTATGACGGAAAAGGTTGATAGTAATACCACACCCGATTCATCAGACATGTGCAATAATGAGTTTGAGGATGATCAACATGCAAATGAGTATGATGATGAGGAGTGTGTCACGCTTGCTAATTTAATTGCCAGTTTACAAAAAGATGTCAATGAAACTAGAAAAAGTCAAAAGCAATTAAAGAAGGAAAACGCAGCGCTCACTCAAAATATTGAAGAATGCAAAGCCGCACTAATTACATCTAGTGAGACCATTGAACACTATAAAGATGAGCTTCTTCAGAAAACCAAAGAACTTGAGGGGTACAAGGGTAGTACGTTAAAAAGTCAAAAGGACGATCTTGAAAAGAAATAAAACGAAACTCTTGAGTTATTAACCAAAGAGAAACGTCAATTTAATGTTTTGTTAATGGATGAACATCAAAAAACGTACCTTACTACCACCAAAGTTAACGAACTTGAACAAAGGTTGATGGATAACACCGAGTCTGCAAAAATTCTTGATGTTAAGAAACAAGTGGTTGAAACGTTAAAACAAGATTTCAAAAGTCGACATGAAAAAGATACTGAAAATGTAACGGAACTAGAAAAACAAGTCGAATTTGTTAGCCTCAAAATATTGAGTCAAACAAGAATGTTCGGTCATAGGTTTCTATTGTAATATTTAGTAGAACGTTGTAATAAGTAGTTATTTAGTCGTGGATCACGGGCTTGGATTTAAACTAATTAAAGTCCAAAAGACAAGCCTGACCCAATATATAGTCCATTAAAGCCCGCATGTGGGTGGACTATATATACTACCCTCCTAGCATGTTAGGAGGGTGAATGGTCATTTGTAACAACTTCTTTTCTGAATCTAATCTCACCAAGTTAATCATCTCCTCTCTACTTTCTCTCACTACTTTCTCTCTCTAGGAATTCATCTCTTCTTCATCTATTTTCTTTCTCTCTTCATTGCTTAATCATCAAAAATATATGGGACAACATTTGGTATCAATCGCCATGGGGTAGATTTGTGATTCATTGTTGTTATTATATTTGATTCGAATGATTTAATCCATAAATCATCTCGGATTTAAATTTTTTTGTGTTTTTCGTGCTCTACTTCTTCATCTACATCTTCTACATAGTTGTAGTAGTGATTTGGTATATTTACTTTGGCTAAAAACACAAAAATTTTGGGTATTTTGATCATTTTTTGGCTTAAAATCACGTATTGGTTGAGTTTTGTCCGAGAAAAGGGGAATATATTCCGATCAGTGCAATCGGAAAAGGGTTTTATCATTCCGATCATACATTCCGATTTGGTATTCCGACCAGCCTTTTCGATCATACATTCCGATTTGGTATTCCGACCAGCCTTTCCGATTAGACATTCCGATTTGGTATTCCGACCAGCCTTTCCGATCAGTCATTCCGATTTGGTATTCCGACCAGTCTTTCCGATCAGACATTCCGATTGGGTATTCGGACGAAGATATTCCGATTAGACATTCCGATTGGGATTCCGATTAGCCATTCCGATTGGATTCCGATTAGACATTCCGATTGGGATTCCGATTAGACATTCCGATTAGACATTCCGATGATGTGTTTTTGCTAAATTTTGTTTGAGTATTTTTTAGACTTAGCCACCATCTAGACTTAGCCCATGTAAAATTTATTTTTTCTTAGACCATTTTTAGGCCATTTAAGCTTTAATTTCAAATTTTGGCGATGCGAAAAATTTTTCGACCAAAAATTCAAATTTTCGGACCAAAATTCAAATTTTTAGGCCATTTTTAGGTTTTATTTTTCGTTAAAAATTTCATTTTTCAAATTTTTTCCCTACTAGTTATTGGCTATTTCTAACTCGTTTTCAAAATTTGGTTATTCAAAAATTTTCGGTTTACCGTTTTAGTCGGACTGAGGAATTTATTGTCGGACTGAGGAAAAATTTCAAATTTTCGAAATTTCAACAACAACACAATCACAGTATATCTACTTAAGATCAAAAGTCACTTCATGCACAGAGAGAGACGATCATCATGCCAACGAGTAATGCGGTTACTAAAAGTTCAGACGTGAAAGACCTTGAAATGGAACGACTACAACAACAGATATGTTTCTTAAGAAAAAAATGCCATGGACGGTTTTAGAGTACTTCAAGATTCTTTTCAGAACCTTTCAAAAGTCTTGTTCGACTTACGTGAATCCACTGGCACATTCAGCAAAACATTCACTCATGCCATGGATAAACTTCAAACACAACTTGTCAACGAAAGAATCATTGCTAGTGAATGCAAGATCACTTTCACTGATCTCAAGACATCACTTGACACGATGTTTACTTCTGACTTCATCAAGTCTTCGCTTACCAACGAGTGCTTCAAGCGATATCATGGAATGGATGCTTTATCATACAAAGATCGGATAACCCGCAACATCGACTTCATTGTAACCTATGTGAATCACACAATACAGACGCAAAAAACGATTGATGACAGACTTCATACCAGTTGTGGTATCGCATCAGATATTGAGAATACAAGCTGTAGATATGAGACTCCAACGCATAGTTCAGGGAATGATGACAACAACTCTAGGAAAGACAACAGCAGCTCTGGCAAACAAGACATCGACTCTGAGAATGAGATGGTTATCAGCAATACACCTTCCTATGATAATGGTCCTGTTTACGATTCTGAGCCATTGGAAGAGGTACACAATGCTGAATTTAATGTGTTTGCCAATGCCAATACGAATGAGCATAGTGATCAAACAACAAACCTTATTGACACATGTATGACGGAAAAGGTTGATAGCAATACCACACCCAATTCATCAGCCATGTGCAATAATGATTTTGAGGATGATCAACATGCAAATGAGTATGATGATGAGGAGCGTGTCGCGCTTGCTAATTTAATTGCTAGTTTACAAAAAGATGTCAATGAAACTAGAAAGAGTCAAAAGCAATTAAAGAAGGCAAACGCAGCGCTCACTCAAAACTTTGAAGAATGCAAAGCCGCTCTAATTAAATCTAATGAGACCCTTGAAAGTAACAGGGCTGAGCTTCTTCAGAAAACCAAAGAGCTTGAGGGGTACAAGGGAAGTGCGTTAAAAAGTCAAAAGGACGATTTTGAAAACAAATATAATACAACTCTTGAGTTATTAGCCAAAGAGAAGCGTCAATATAATGTTTTCTTAATGGATGAACGTCAAAAAACATACCTTGCCAATACCAAAGTTAATGAACTTGAACAAAAGCTCTCTATGACCACTACAGATTCTGCTAAAATTCTTGAGGATAAGAAACAAGAGGTTGATGCGTTAAAACAAGACTTCAAAATTAGATATGATAAAGAAACCGAAAAGGTTACGAAATTAGAAGCACAAGTCGACTTTTTGAAGAACGTTGTTTATAAAACGCATGATTCTATTCAATCCGTAAGAATGCTAGCACCACCATCGATGTTTAAGGGTCAATCTAGCTTTGCAAGCCCTGAGTACCTTGCCAAAGCTCAAGCTGCGAACCCGTGTCTCTATCTTGATGAGACTGAAAGGACAGATCTTGATTGCATGCCTGTTAGTGCCAATAGTGAAGAGACTGCCCTTTGGGATGCTGATAGTCAACCACTTGTCAATAAGGAGTTTGTGAAACCATATAATTATGCTTATGCGAATAGTCTTTATGGTCTTTTCAACAAACAAACTCAGAAAACTCGTGAGGAAGTGTTTCTAGAATGCAAACAAAAGAGAATTCAATGGAAGAAAGCGTTTGCCACTGAGAAAACAAACGTTTCTAAGTTCATCAATTACTTGCCCCTAGATGCTTCTAAAAGCAAGAGTAGGCAGATATTTGGGTTTCTTACTCATTACATAGATAATATTAAGTCCATTGTTGATAATGATTAGAAACAACGACAAAATGACGAGTGGAAGAAACCAATTCCTCAAGACATAACTGTGCTTGTCAAACAAATCTTAATACCGAACGCGGCCACACTAAAAGAAAATGTTCTTAAATTCGAAAGCTTAATTCGGTCTGAAATGTTTGATGATTTACAATATGTTGAGTCTCTTGAGAAAGCAATTGATGATCTTCAAATGGACAAGTCCGTTTTTTCTGATGAATATGATTTACTCTTGCAAGAATGCGTTTCTAAAGATATTATGTGTGCTTATTTTACATCTTGTGCTGATATTGATGAATATTCTGAAGTTGCATGCCAATATCTTGATAAGATCAAAGAATGTGAACGTCTTGAAATTGAGCTTTCGAAACGTAAAGAAAATGTTGACAAAAAGGCTTTTGAGTTACTTCAACACAAAACTGATTTCCTTCAAAAACATTGTCATTCACTTGAACTTGCTCTGCAAAAAGAAGTTGGTAGTTTTCCACATGATAATAAATTGCAAGAAAAACTTTCCCAAACATTTCGAGAAATGAATGAACAGAATTTGGAAATTAAAGGGTTGAAAGCTCAATTACAAGACAGGGACAGAGCAATAGCAGAGTTGCAGAAACTCGTTGCTAAAATGGGTGGGAAAATCGTGGAACCTAGCATTAAGAACCCTGTTGTTCGACAACCCAATGCCTACAAGGATCCAAAGCTGTCTATCTTAGGAAAACCGACTCCGTTCTCCAATTCTTCTCATATGAAATCTAGGTTACCCCCTAAGACTGATGTGCAACCAAGTGTTCCAAAACCATCCATATCACCCTATGTTCCTCCATTTAGAAAGCACACTGTTGCTAAACCCGACCATGTGAATGCACCTAGCACTTCTAGGACTCCTCCAAAACGTGTGACATTCACGTCCACAAAGGAATCTATAGGTTCAAATGACCTCGTTCATACCCACAACCTAGAGGATGCGAAACAAAAAGGGAAGATTCAGAAAGACAAACCAGTGTATGAAAAACCTAGTTCACCAAATCCCGCTAGAGTTCTACACACCCCTAATGATAGTCAACCAAAACCTAGGATTCCTCTTCAGCAATCTAGGAATTGGAAACCATCCATGAATAGTCGTGTTTCAAACACTACGCCTGAACGATTTGGAAAACAAAGGAATACAAGTACTTTCGTGAATCCAAAATTCCCTGTATGTCCTACTTGCAAAAAGGGCATTCACAATGGAAATCATGACCATTGCATTTTGCAATACCTCTATGAGGTCAAATCTCGTTCCTTTGAACGGAGATCGAATACAGAATCCCATAAGACAACAAGGAGATACAAACTCGTCGTAAAGAACAGCAACCACACCAAATCTGAAACGTGGATTCAAAAAGGACATAGTTTCTCTCCAAAGAAGTCTTCCGCTGTGCAAGAGAAAACTACTCCTAAATCTAGTCTTCAGTGGAAACCAACGGGTCGAATCTTCACGGAAGTTGGTCTTAAGTGGATTCCAATAGAGAAGAGTGATGACACCTGCACCAGCACTAATGCTACTATTCTACACACTGAAAAGGAATTTGTTACCCCTAATTCTAGTATTTGTGCAAACTCTTCTTCTGTGATTGCAGGTACAACAACGGATTCTGAACCCACTTCTCCTTCTTCAAAGGGTTCCAATTCTGTGTATTCGATATCACCTTCTTCTGATGTACAAAAGTCTATTTTGGATTATTTTCGAAAAACTTGAGAAAACACAAAAATATAATAAAATGTATATATTCATAGAAAAATAAAATAAAAAAATGGAAAAACTTTCAAAATACCAAAAATATTCTTCTCGACATGTCTTTCAGTATCGATAATATGGACGTACCTAGAAATGTCGCTCAATAACGACACGGGTGTGTACATAAAGCTCGAATGAAAGTTGTAAATATTTTTCAAAACATGTCATTTCAATGATTTACAATTATCTCAGATTGTGACTCGTACTTCAAAGAAAGGAAAGTTGATCACGAATGATAACTTATCCTTAACAACGGGAAAATAAATTTTCTCGGTCATGAGCTCTCATTAAAAACATTCAAATTTTTTAAGCTCATGTAAACGACTTACAGTTAAATGTCAGACTGTAACTCGTAATTCAAATAAAGGAAAGTGTATCTTTAAAGATAACTTATCCTACCAAACGGGTAGAGCAATCTATCACGGGTTGAGCTTGTCACAAAACATTCAATGTTTTGAGCTCAACACAATGGCTTGTAATCACTTTCAGATTGCAACCCGGATCTAAATTCACGGGGGAGTGTACGCTTTTATACTCTTACCCTTAGCAAAAGAAGTTAAATCTTCTTACACTTGAGTGGTTTCGTCAAGACATTCAAAGTCTATGAACTCAAGTTTATGCTTTAGAAAAACCTTTTCGTCAAAAAGAATTGATTTTTCAAAAAGCGTTGAACACAATTTTTTCAAGATTTTCTCAATTATACTCAAAATCTTTCAAAAATTGTGTGTTCAACAACTCCTATCCTCAAAAGTTTAATGTGGGTCAAATCCTCGTAATGACAATTCCATTGGATCAATTTTTGAGGGGGAGCAATTCAACTTCATGCAAAAGATTAACACATTTTTCTCCCGAAGATTTTCAAGACTATTTTTCAAAATATATTTTAATCAAATTTGGTATCTCTAATATCAAAAGATTTTATATATTAGAGATAGGGGGAGAAAATGTGATTAAAATATGATCATATATAAGACTCAAGCACTTTAACTCTTACCCACATGTGCGAAACACTTTCGATTATCGATGCACATGTGACGGGGGAGCTTTTCTGAAACGACAAAACTAGCAAGGTGTTAAATGCTTTTCAAACACTTTGTTAGAATTTAAAGTGGTTTTCATGGTTACGATCAAATACCCACAACATCTTTAATTCACGACGTTATTGGTGTCAAAAGGGTGGTTAGGTTTAAGTCCTATGATCCAACCAGAACCGGAGGGATCTTCCCAGGGACAATCCAATAGATTATTAGAAGTCCTTAGGAAAGATGGAGTAGAATGTGAACGTAGCTGAATGCCGACTAAGTACTGATGATAGCACTGGAACAATCACAACAAGGTGCTATTAATGATGTCTTGGTAAGCATTGAAGGGGTTGAAGAATGAAAAAGAAATGTAAGGATAAAGGGTCTAAAGAAAGAATCCCTCCATACAACTTAGGCAGAAACCGGGTCAACTCATCATGAAGACAAACTCATCATGGACCCAGTGATGTGAAGCACAACCCTTTCCTAGCTACTCAGACTTCTCTTAAAAGAAGTTTGTTTTATTGTCACGGAGATCAACACGACTTCTATTGACTTTCTCACTCCGAGATTGTTGATATTGAATAGGTGGCATCTGCTCCAGCCTCCGACCACTAAAAGTGCACAAATCGAGTCTAGAGCCAAGAGATCAATCAAATCTCGTTAGGACACACGGATGAAGATCAAGAGAGTCCTACGCTATATCCTTGCGATATTGCTAGAACACTCAGAGTGATACTACTTAGTATTCCCAATGATGAGTGGAAATCCTTCCAGTGTTAACATCAAACAGCACTGCGGTATGTCATATGCAAGATTCTTTATGAATTGAACATATGTAAAACTGAAAAACAACAGTGGTTTGATTCTGAATTGATTCAAACTCGTTTCAGGTTTCTAAGCAATATCTTTATGGTCTTGCCAGAACATTCAGAGTGATATTCATTAATATTCACAGTGACGAATGGAAATCCTTCTAGCGTCAACATCAAACAGCGCTACGGTAGGTGACTTGTGAGATTCTTATGAATCAAACTTGTGTCAACTGGAAAGCAACAATGGTAAGATTCTTAATGAATCAAACTTGTTCCAGGAATTTGAATTGACGACTTTAATCAAGCGGATATCTATCCAATTGGTTCACTCTTTATGTTCGCAGTCTTGCTTTGAGACGCTCGAGTAAAGAGAACGGCTAGTACAGCCGCGAAACCCTGTCAAGGAGATTCTTAATTGAATCTACCTGATCACAGGTACAATATTTAATATCGTATAACGGTCTTCACCGACCGGAGGTAAAACGCTACCGATTTAGGACGAATGTCAAAGCCATTCAGTTCGTGTCTATGTTTTGTCTCGAGAAGGTAGCGTCACGGTGTACTTAGCAAAGTCAAAGATTCACAACCACATATTCATGCCCAAAGACTTATCCAACAATTGATAGTGTGAGCATGTGGACAAAGACACAAGATCGTAAGATGGCAATGACAAGTCAAGGATGATTTGAAGATCTCAAGACTAAAAGAGAAAGTCGAAAGACAACGACAAAGGCTCAAAGATCATAGCATGAAGGAACAAAACTACTGTTACACGTTCAAGACTCATTTATGACGAAATTCATAAATCTCCATTGGAATCCAAATATCAAAGAGGAATGACCTCACATTGGGGGAGATTGTTAGCCTCAAAATATTGAGTCAAACAAGAATGTTCGGTCATAGGTTTCTATTGTAATATTTAGTAGAACGTTGTAATAAGTAGTTATTTAGTCGTGGATCACGGGCTTGGATTTAAACTAATTAAAGTCCAAAAGACAAGCCCGACCCAATATATAGTCCATTAAAGCCCGCATGTGGGTGGACTATATATACTACCCTCCTAGCATGTTAGGAGGGTGAATGGTCATTTGTAACAACTTCTTTTCTTAATCTAATCTCACCAAGTTAATCATCTCCTCTCTACTTTCTCTCACTACATTCTCTCTCTAGGAATTCATCTCTTCTTCAACTATTTTCTTTCTCTCTTCATTGCTTAATCATCACAAATATATGGGACAACAGAATTTTTGAAGAAAGTCGTTTATAAAGCGCATGACTCTATTCAAACCGTAAGAATGTTAGCACCTCCGTCCATGTTTAAGGGTCAAGCTAGCTTTGCAAGTCCTGATTATCTTGCCCAAGCTCAAGCTGCGAACCCGCGCATTTATATGGATGAGTCCGAATGGACCGATCCTGAATATCCTCTTGGTTATGATAAGACATCCCTTTGGGAAGAGGAGAGTAGATCACCGGTTAATAAAGAGTTTGTGAAACCATACAATTATGCTTATGAGAATAGTCTATATGGTCTTTTCACTACACAAAAACAAAAGTCTCGTGAGGAATTGTTTTTAGAATGCAAACAAAGAAGAATTCAATGGAAGAAAGCTTTTGCTACTAAGAAAACAAACGTTTCTAAGTTCATCAACTAATTGCCTCTAGATGCTTCTAAAAGCAAGAGTAGGCAGACATTTGGTTTTCTACAACATTACATTGATAATATTAAATCCATTGTTGACAATGAATGGAAACAACGAGAAAATGACGAGTGGAAAAAACCAATTCCTCAAGATATAACTGTGCTTATCAAACAAATCTTAATACCGAACACGACCACATTAAAAGAAAATATGCTTGAATTTGAAAGATTAATTAGGTCTGAAATGTTTGATGATTTAAAATACGTTCAGTCTATTGAGAAAGAAATTGACGATTTTCAAATGGACAAGTCCGTTTTTCAGATGAATATGATTTACTCTTAGAAGAATGTCTCTCCAAAGATATTTTGTGTGTTACTCTTCAATCTTGTGCTGATATCGATGAATATTCTGATGTTGCATGCAAATATCTTGATAAAATCAAAGAATGTGAGCGTCTTGAACTTGAGCTTTCGAAATGTAAAGAAAATGTTGATAAAAAGGCTTTTGAGTTACTTCAATACAAAACTGATTTCCTTCAAAAACATTGTCATTCTCTTGAACTTGCTTTACAAAAAGACGTTGGTAGTTTTCCACATAATAATAACTTGCAAGAAAAACTTTCCACAACGTTTCGAGAAATGAATGAGCTGAATTTGGAAATTAAAGGGTTGAAAGCTCAGTTACAAGACAGGGAAACAGCGATAGCAGAGTTGCAGAAACTCGTTGCTAAGATGGGTGGGAAAGTTATGGAACCTAGCGTTAAGAAACCTGTTGTTAGACAACCCAATGCGTCTAAAGTGAATAGATCCTCTATCTTGGGAAAACCATCTGCTTTATCAAATTCCTCGTTTGCAAAACCTGTGTTTGCCCCCAAGATGGATGGCAAGGAAAGGTAACCACAGAATAAACCCATAAGAAATGTCATAGCACCAAGCGTTAAGCACAATAATGTGATTAAACCAGGGATGTCTAGATTGGCCACTAAACCTACACAAAACAAAGAAAGTCAATCAGCTCAGACTTCTAGAAACACTAATAGACGTGTGTCTTTTACTACAGGTGTAATCCCCACTGATAGTGTTAGCCGGCCTCAGCTTAAGGGCACTCGCATGAATGAAAAGGTTTGGCAAAACAAAAGTCAAGGGAAGATGAAGACAGTAGAAGACCACCCTAAGATTTTCAATGTTTCTAAGAATAAAACGTCTGTAATCGCGTTTAATGATGATTTGAATGATTCGACTTTGAATGCTTTGAATGTTAAGTTTGTTTGTGTGAAATGTGGAAAGTGTGCTAATGCTAATCATGCTATGTGTGTTTCGAATAATGTCAAAGGCGTAGATACTAGAACTAAGAAGCAAACTGCGATGCCTATTAGTGCTAGAAAACCCAAACGCAAAGTGAACCATTCTGGTGCAACCCCCACTAAGAAAAGTAATGCATCAGACTCCACCACTAAAAACCATAGAAGAAAAATTAAGGAATTATATGAGTCTGCTAGCAAGTCTTGGAAATGGTGGTTTGCTAATCAATGTCCTCCAAGATATAAATGGATACCGAAATCTAGGACAAAAAAGGTGAAACGAGTGTTAGTTTGCCTTTAAATGTTGATAAGGACACTAATGATTCTACTATCACAACTACTGTGGTATCCAATTTAGCAAATGCTCCATCGTGTTCTAACTCTTCTGCAGGTGATACAAATAATTCTCTTCATACTGGACTCCGGATGCACGAAGCACATGACGGGGAATCTCAAGCTTCTAATCAACTTCGTGGAGAAGTTCCTGGGTATGGTCCGATTCGGAAATGATCAGTTTGCACGATCCTAGGATATGGAAATTTGGTTCAGGGGAATATTACAATCAAAAGGGTATACTACGTCGAAGGGCTCAATCACAATCTTTTCTCAGTTGGTCAATTCTGTGATGCGAATTTGGAGGTTGCTTTCAGAAAGAAGACATGTTTTGTTCGTGATTATGATGGGAATGACTTACTTACCGGTACACGGGGTACTGATCTTTACACAATTTCACTTCAAGACACAACTTCATCAACTCCAATTTGCTTCATGGCTAAAGCTTCAACGACTCAGGCATGGTTATGGCATCAACGTTTATCTCATCTTAACTTTGATACCATCAACTTGCTTTCCAAGAAAGATATTGTGAGAGGCCTTCCAAGTTTGAAATTCATCAAAGATCATCTTTGTTCTTCTTGTAAAGATAAACGAAGTACACATAGACTCACTTCTTGAGATCCAAAGATGAAACACCCGAAGTTCTCATCAGCTTTCTTAAACTGATACAACGTGGTCTTCAAGCTCAAGTTAAAGTGGTTCGTACTGACAGAGGTACATAATTTTTGAATTCAAATCTGAGATAATACTTTGAAGCCGAAGGAATTGAACCTGAAACATCTATTGCTCAAACACCCGAACAAAACGGCGTTGTTGAAAGACGAAACCGTACTTTAGTTGAGGTTGCTCGAACATTATTATCTGCTTCAAAACTTCCACTATACTTTTGGGCCGAAGCCGTGTCAACCGCATACTACACACAAAACCGCTCCTTAATTATCCCAAGACACGAAAAGACACCATATCACATAATTCATGATCGAAAACCTTCACTCAAACACCTTCATGTTTTTGGATGTACGTCCTACAATATTCGAGATGGTGAAAATCTGGACAAGATGAAAGAGAAAGGTGATGCATGCATTCTAGTGGGATATGTAACTTAGTCTAAGGGATATAGAGTGTACAACAAGAGAACAAAATTGATAGTCGAAACTATTCATGTCAGATTTGATGAATTACAACAAATGGAACTTGAACAAAACAGTTTAAGTCCCGATCCACCACGACAAACGACTTCTGTTCACAACCGCATGGAACTCGGAACTCAAGACCACAACAATGAACCGTCAAGTTCAAAGCTGGTTCCTGAACATGTTCCTAGAGCAGATATGACACTGGAAATGACACTTGAAGAGTTGGAAATGTTATATGGACTAATGTACGATGAATATTTCACGGGGGAGAAACAAGTTGTATCAAAGTCTTCCGCTGTCACTCATGATAAAAATGATGATACTGATCATCGTCAACAACCGGATACAACTTCATCTACTTCAACACGGGTTGCTACAGATTTAACTCCTCAGAATATCACTTCAACAATCGATCCTACAACATCCACAACTACTTTCATTGCTCCAGAGAACACAAATCAAGCAGACGATGCAATATCTGACGAAGACGAATTTATCAACCCATCTGGTACACCGGTACATGAAACTGGAGAGTCTTCTACTCGCCATATTGATCCATCAAATATTCATACGTTCTACCAACGGCATCCTTCAACACATCATTGGACCCGAGATCATCCTTTGGTTCTTGTAATTGGAAACCCTCACAGCCTGTTCGTACAAGACGACAACTCGCAACTGATGGCGATGTTTGTATGTTCGCACTCGCAGTGAGTACAGCTGAACCGAAAAACATCAAAGAAGCCATGGCTGATCATGCTTGGATTGAATCGATGACGGATGAACTTCAACAAATTGAAAGGCTTAAAGTCTGGGAACTTGTTGACAGACCATACGATGTGATTCCTTTAAATCTTCGTTGAATCTGGAAAAACAAGATGGATGAAGAAAACACGATCATCAAGAATAAAGCTAGGCTAGTGGCTAAAGGGTATGGACAGAAAGAGGGTATTGATTTTGAAGAATCATTTGCACCAGTAGCTTGAATGGAAGCGGTCAGGATATTTCTTGCTTATGCTGCACATAAGGGATTCATTTTCTACAAAATGGACGTAAAGACGGCGTTTCTTAACGGTCCTATTAAGGAAGAAGTCTATGTCACGCTGCCAGAAGGATTCGTCAATCCTCATTATCCTGACAAGGTGTATCGTCTCCACAAAGAACTATATGGACTCAAGCAAGCTCCAAGGGCGTGGTACGACGAGCTCTCGAAATTTCTGGTCTCCAAAGGTTTCTCAAAAGGTTCCATTGATTTAACTTTGTTCACTTATAAATATGGGGATGACATTTTGCTTGTGCAGATTTATGTTGATGACATTATTTTCGGGTCTACAAACCCAAAACTTTCAAAATTGTTTGAAAAAGTAATGCATAGCAGATTTGAAATGTCTATGATGGGTGAAATGAAATTCTTTCTAGGAATTCAAGTTTACCAATCCCCAAGTGGTATCTTCATTAACCAAGCTAAGTATTGTCAAGAGATAATCACAAAGCATGGTATGACATCATGTGACCCAGTTGGGACACCATTATCAACCACATCCCTAGATGCTGATTTGGGGGATTACCCATAGATCAAACGAGATATCGTTCCATGATCGGGTCCCTCATGTACCTGACAGCAAGCAGACTTGATATTCATGATGCTACATGCTATTGTGCACGATATCAAACACGACCCACTAAAAAGCACCTCAAGGAGGTTAAACGAATATTTCGGTACCTTAAGAAAACCATTCACATGGGACTCTGGTATCCGAGGGAAACTGGTTTCTTTCTAATGGTCTATTCAGATTCTGATCATGCAGGGTGTCTTGATACACGTAAAAGTACTTATGGTGGTGCACAATTTCTAGGACAAGATAAGCTTGTCGGATGGTCTTCCAAGAAGCAGGATTGCACGTCACTTTCATCAGCCGAAGCGGAGTATGTGTCTCTATCTGCGTGTTGTGCTCAATTTCTTTGGATGAGAACACAACTCATGGACTATGGCTTCCACATTGGTAAATTACCTATGTACTGTGACTCAAAGTCGTCCATAGCCATCTCCTGCAATCCGGTGCAGCATTCCCGTACGAAGCACATTGATGTCAGATATCACTTCATTAAGGAACAAGTTGAAAAGGGTATTGTTGAATTATACTTTGTTGGAACTGATTACCAATTAGCTTACTTGTTTATAAAAGCTCTTCCGAAAGAGAGGTTTGCGTATCTAGTTAGGCAAATTGGTATGAGATGTTTGACTCCAGCAGAACTGGAGGTTCTGGCAAAGAAGTCTGCTTGATTCATTTATCAAACATCTACTTGTAAATTTTAATGAAAAAGCAAAATACAAAAATATAAAACATATAAAAACAAAACACAAAATTAAAAATCTTTCAAAATCCAAAAACATTCTTCTCGACATGTCTTTCAGTATCGATAATATGGACGTGCCTAGAAATGTCGCTCAATAACGACACGGGTGTGTACATAAAGCTCGAATGAAATTTGTAAATATTTTTCAAAACATGTCATTTCTTCTTATAATAAAGGAAATTGTCTATTTTGGACAATATTTCCAAACAACGGGTAGAGCAATCTATCACGGGTTGAGCTTGTCACAAAACATTCCATGTTTTGAGCTCAACACAATGGCTTGTAATCACTTTCAGATTGCAACCCGGATCAATATTCACGGGGGAGTGTACGATTTAGTGCGCTTACCCTCAGCAAAAGAAGAGAAATCTTCTTACACTTGAGTGGATTCGTCAAGACATTCAAAGTCTATGAACTCAAGTTTATGCTTTAGAAAAACCTCTTCGCCAAAAAGAAATAAGATTTTTCAAAAAGCGTTAAACACAATTTTTTCAAGAATTTTTTAATGATTATTCAAAATCTTTCAAAAATTGTGTGTTCAACAACTCCCATCCTCAAAAAGAGAAACGTGGATCACATCCTCACAATGACAATTCAATTGGATCAATTTTTGAGAGGGAGCATGTTAACTTCATGCAAAAGATTAACACATCTTTCTCCCGGAGATTTTTATGACTATTTTTCAAAATATATTTTAATCAAATTTGGTATCTCTAATATCAAAAGATTTTATATATTAGAGATAGGGGAGAAAATGTGATTAAAATGTGATCTTATATAAGACTCAATCACTTTAACTCTTACCTCCATGTGCGAAAAACTTTCGATTATCGATGCACATGTGAAGGGGGAGCATTTATGAAACGACAAAACTAGCAAGGTGTTAAATGTTTTTCAAACACTTTGTTAGAATTTAAAGTGGTTTTCATGGTTATGATCAAATACCCACAACATCTTTAATTCACGGCGTTATTGGTGTCAAAAGGGTGGTTAGGTTTAAGTCCTATGATCCAACCAGAACCGGAGGGATCTTCCCAGGGACAATCCAATAGACTATTAGAAGTCCTTAGGAAAGATGGAGTAGAATGTGAACGTAGTTGAATGCTGACTAAGTACTGATGATAGCACTAGAACAATCATAACAAGGTGCTATTAATGATGTCTTAGTAATCATTGAAGGGGTTGAAGAATGAAAAAGAAATGTAAGGATAAAGGGTGTAAATAAATTAGCCCTCCATACAACTTAGGCAGAAACCGGGTCAACACATCATGAAGACAACTCATAATGGACCCAGTGATGTGAAGCACAACCCTTTCCTAGCTACTCAGGCTTCTCTCAAAAGAAGTTTGTTTTATTGTCAAGGAGATCAACATGACTTCTATTGACTTTCTCACTCCGAGATAGTTGATATTGAATAGGTGGCATCCGCTCCGGCCTCCGACCACTAAAAGTGCACAAATCGAGTCTATAGCCAAGAGATCAATCAAATCTTGTTAGGACACACGGATGAAGATCAACAGAGTCCTACGCTATATCCTTGTGATATTGCTAGAACACTCAGAGTGATACTACTTAGTATTCACAATGATGAGTGGAAATCCTTCCAGTGTTAACATCAAACAGCATTGTGGTAGGTCATATGTAAGATTCTTTATGAATTAAACATGTGTAAAACTGAAAAGCAATAGTCGTTTGATTCTGAATTGATTCAAAATCGTTTCAGGTCTCTACGCAATATCTTTATGGTTTTGCCAGAACATTCAGAGTGACATTCATTAATATTCACAGTGACGAATGGAAATCCTTCTAGCGTCAACATCAAACAGCGCTACGGTAGGTGACTTGTGAGATTCTTATGAATCAAGCTTGTGTCAACTGGAAAGCAACAATGGTAAGATTCTTTATGAATCACATTTGTTCCAGGAATTTGAATTGACGACTTTAATCAAGCGGATATTTATCCAATTGATTCACTCTTTATGTTCGCAGTATTGCTTTGAGACGGTCGAGTAAAGAGAACGGCTAGTACAGCCGCGAAACCCTGTCAAGGAGATTCTTAATTGAATCTACCTATCACAGGTACGGTATTTAATATCGTATAACGGTCTTCACCGACCAGAGGTAAAACGCTACCAATTTAGGACGAATGTCAAAGCCATTCAGTCCGTGTCTATGTTTTGTCTCGAGAAGGTGGCGTTACGGTGCACTCAGCAAAGTCAAAGATTCAAAACCACATTCTCATGCCTAAAGACATATTCAACAATTAATAGTGTGAGCATGTGGATGAAGACACAAGATCGCAAGATGGCAAAGACAAGTCAAGGATGATTTGAAGATCTCAAGATCAAAAGACAAAGTCGAAAGACAACGACAAAGGCTCAAAGATCACAACATGAAGGAACAAGACTACGATTACACGTTCAAGACTCATTTATGGCGAGATTAGTAATCTCTACAAATTTCCTAAATGACCAAGGTTTATGACCTCTCATTGGGGGAGATTTTTAGCCTCAAAATATTGAGTCAAACAAGAATGCTCGGTCATATGTTTATTATGTATCGTAAATTAGAACGTTGTAATAGGTAGTAGATTAGTCGTGTATAACGGGCTTAACTTTAAGCTAAGGTTCATTCATAAGTACCCAAAGCCCAAAAGGAAAGCCTGGCCCATGATCATATAGCCCATTAAGCTACATGTAAGCAAAGGCTATATAAACCATTCCTAGCATGTTAGGAAGGGTGTTGGTTCATTTTATTCTTACTTCTCAATCTAACATTCACCTAGTTCCAACCATTTCTCTCTACTTTCTCTCACTACTTTCTCTCTATAGAATTCATCTCATATCTACTTTTCTTTCTTTAAATTTGTAGCATATCATTTATATATTAGGGACAACATTCTTCACGAAGTTAATTAGAAGCTTGAGATTCCCCGTCATGTGCTTCGTGCATCCGGTGTCCAGTATGAAGAGAATTATTTGTATCACCTGCAAAAGAGTTAGAACACGATGGAGCATTTGCTAAATTGGATACCACAGTAGTTGTGATAGTAGAATCATTAGTGTCCTTAGCAACATTTAAAAACATACTAACACTCGTTGTCACTTTTTCTGTCCTAACTTTAGGCATCCATTTATATCCTGGAGGACATTAATTAGCAAACCACCATTTCCAAGACTTGTTAGCAGACTCATATAATTCCTTAATTCTGCTTCTAGGCTTCTTAGTTGTGGAGTCTGATGCATTACTTTTCTTAGTGGGGGTTGCACCAGAATGGTTCACTTTGCATTTGGGTTTACTAACACTAATAGGCATCATAGATTGCTTCTTAGTTCTAGTATCTACGCCTTTGACATTATTCATAACACACATAGAATGATTATCATTAGCACACTTTCCACATTTCACACAAACAAATTTCACATTCATTGCATTCAAATCATTCAAAACATTCAAATCGTCATTACACGCGATTACAGACTTTTTATTCTTAAAAACATTCAAATTCTTAGGGTGATCTTCTACTTCCTTCATCTTCCCTTGACTCATGTGTTTCAAGACCTTATCATTCACTTGAGTGATCTTAAGCTGAGGCCAGCTAACACTAGCAGTGGAAACTACTCATGTAGTAGAAGACACACAAATATTAGTGTTTCTAGAAGTCTTAGGTAAGTGACTAACTTTGTTTGTGGGTTTAATGGTCATTCTATACGTCCCTGGTTTAATCACTTATTGTGCTTAACGCTTGGTGCTATAGCATTCCTTATGGGTTGAGTATGTGGTAACCTTTCCTTTCCATCCATCTTGGGGGCAAAGACAGGTTTTGTAAACGAAGAATTTGAGAAAGCAGATGGTTTTCCCAAGATAGAGGATCTATTCACTCTAGAGGCATTGGGTTGTCTAACAACAGGTTTCCTAACGCTAGGTTCCATAACTTTCCCACCCATCTTAGCAACGATTTTCTTCAAATCTGCTATTGCTATGTCTTTTTCTTGTAACTGAGCTTTCAAATCCGAAATATCAAGACTTTTTTCGTTTAATAATCCACATGACTCAGATAATTTTACTTCTAAAGATGTATCATTTGAAAAGCTGCCAACTTTCTTTTGCAAAGCAAGTTCAAGTGAGTGACAATGTTTTTGAAGATAATCCTATCTATGTTGAAGAAACAAAAACTCTTTTTGGTCAACTTTATTCGAAAGCTCAATTTCAAGACGTTCACATTCTTTAACTTGATCAAGATATTTGCTTGAAACATCAGAATATTCATCAATATCAGCACAGGATTTAATATAAGCACACATAATATCTTTTGAGAGACATTCATGTAAGAGAAGATCATAAGTTGTAGAAAACTCGTCTCTTTTAGGTTGATGGTCGTTAACTTCTTGTTCAAGAGATTCCACATATTTCAAATCATCGAACATTTCTTGCTTAATTAATGTTTCAAATTCCAAAATATATTTTGCGTTCTTTCCACAAGCAGAATTAAAATACTTTTCACAAGCACAGTTATATCGTGAGGAATTTCTTTGTCTCCTTTCGAAAGTTCACGTTTTTTCCAGTCATCATCAACAACCTTTTTGAAATTTTCAATGTTACTCTTGAGAATACTAAGTTCTTGTTTACTCTTGCTTACAGAAGCTTTAAATGACAAATAGTCATAAAATTTTGAAACATTAGTTTTCTTAGTGGCAAAAGCTTGTCTCCATTTAATTCTTATTTGTTCACATTCGAAAAATATTTTCTCACGAGTTTTATGTGTTTGTTGTGTGAAAAGACCATAACGACTGTTGTCATAAGCATAATTATATGGTTTAACAAATTCTTTATTAACTTTTGGTCTACTCTATTCTTCCACATCGTTTGTCTCTTCACTATCGGTCCTAACAAGACAATCAAGATCGGTCCATTGGGACTCATCAAGATATAAGTGCGGATTTTTAGATTGAGCATGCTCAAGGTACTTAGGATTAGCAAAACTAGGTATATCCTTGAAGAACGAACGAGGTGCCGACATTCTCATGGTTTGAAATGATTGATTAGTTTTGTAAACAATTTTCTTGTAAAAATCAAGTTGAGTTTCAATTTCCACCATTTTGTCGATGTCCTTCGCTTGTTTATTTTTGAAATCCTTTTCCATCTTTTCATCCACTGCTTTCTTTTCATTCATAAGTTTAGTTTTATCCTCTTGAATAAAACCATTTACTTGAGTTAGCTAATTGACTTTAGTGGTAGCAAGATACGTTTTGTGACGTTCAGTACTCAAAGAGGTGTTATAATTACGTTTCTCTTGTTCAGGAAGCTTAAAAGTTTCGTTATATTTTTCATGAAAATCGTCCTTTTTAAAATTAATTAAACACCCATTGTATCCCTCAACCTCATTGGACTTTTGAAGAAGCTGAGCTCTATAGCTATCAATGGTCTCACTAGATTTAATTAGAGCAGCTTTGCATTTTTCAAAATTTTGAGTGGGCTTAGCGTTTGCCTTCTTTAATTGCTTTTGACTCTTTCTTGTTTCTTTGACATGTTTTTGTAAAGAAGAAATTAAGTTAGCAAGCGTAATACGCTCCTCGTCATCATCATACTCATGTGCATGTTGATCATCGTCAGACTCATTATTGCACATGTCTGATGAATCGGGTGTGGTATTGCTATCAACCGTTTCCATCATACATGTGTCATTAATGGCTTTGGGTAGCGCACAATGCTCATGAGTATTACCAAACACATTATATTCCTCTTCAGTGTGTACCTTATCAATTGGCTTAGTGTCAAAGATAGGACAATTGTCATCTTCAGTGACGTTGAGAACTTCTTCAACATTTTCCATGTACGAGTAATGTGATTCA